>CM038639.1:10227196-10639696 GCA_021554675.1 Leuciscus idus | reverse complement strand
ATATTAAAGTTTGAAGCGTTGCCATGGCAACAGTATTAAAGATATCAAAAATCCTTTCACAGGTCTACATCTGCCGTGTGTTTACATTATACACATAAACTTTGAAGCAAATCGGGTAAAAATAAGAGGGTGATTTCAAAGCATTTTGAAAGGGACACACTTCCTGCTGCCAGTTGGTGGCGCTATAACTTTGACTCACAATAGTCACATCCATGTGATCGGCCTCTTACAACGAACACACTGCTGAAGTTTCATCAAGATCAGTTAATGTATGCAGAAGTTATAACACACTTCCTGTTTCCATTATTCGCCATCAATTCGTGTCCTCGCCACGGCCAAACCGTTCGAGATATCAAAAATCTGTCCGCAATTTAGCATCCTCAATGTCTTGACTTCATGCTGACTGAGTTTGGAGGCGAATGGATGAATTCCCTAGGAGGAGTACATTAAATTCCACAGCATGCGTTTCCAAACAACCCATAATAGCCGACTTCCTGTTGGGCTGGTGTAAAAAGTAAAAGTACGAAAGTTGTTCGGCCCGATGAGATCTATATGTGTACCGAGTTTCATATTATTACATGCAAGCGTGTCTGATTTATGGACCAAGTTTTCGGACCCCGTTCAAGGGGGCGCTGTCGAGCCCCCCTGCCACGCCCGGGTACCAGCTTCAGCCCGGCCCTGATGGCCGCGGGTTCTGACCCGTGTGCAAAGTTTCAAGAGTTTTCGAGCACGTTAAGGGTCTCAAAAGTACCCGAAAGGTTGACAGAAAAATAAGAAGAAGAAGAAGAAGAAGAATAATAAATAATCCTACCGAAAACAATAGGGCCTTCGCCCTTTCAGGGCTTGGGCCCTAATAATCCTACCGAAAACAATAGGGCCTTCGCCCTTTCAGGGCTTGGGCCCTAATAATAATAAACAATAATCCTAACGAAAACAATAGGGCCTTCGCCCTTTCAGGGCTTGGGCCCTAATAATAATAAATAATCCTACCGGAAACAATAGGGCCTTCGCCCTTTCAGGGCTTGGGCCCTAATAAATAATCCTACCGGAAACAATAGGGCCTTCGCCCTTTCAGGGCTTGGGCCCTAATAATAAATAATCCTACCGAAAACAATAGGGCCTTCGCCCTTTCAGGGCTTGGGCCCTAATAATCCTACCGAAAACAATAGGGCCTTCGCCCTTTCAGGGCTTGGGCCCTAATAATAATAATAATAATAATAATAATAATCCTAACGAAAACAATAGGGCCTTCGCCCCTTCAGGGCTTGGGCCCTAATAATAAATAATCCTACCGAAAACAATAGGGCCTTCGCCCTTTCAGGGCTTGGGCCCTAATAATAATAAATAATCCTACCGGAAACAATAGGGCCTTCGCCCTTTCAGGGCTTGGGCCCTAATAATAATAATAATAATCCTACCGAAAACAATAGGGCCTTCGCCCTTTCAGGGCTTGGGCCCTAATTAAAACTAACCCGCCCATTTTTGTCAAAAGCATGTTGAAAGTGACACACTTCCTGCTGCCAGTTGGTGGCGCTATAACTTTGACTCACAATAGTTACATCCATCTGATCAGCCTCTTACCACGAACACACTGCTGAAGTTTCATCAAGATCAGTTAATGTATGCAGAAGTTATTCCACTTTGTTTTTTCTCTTTTCTCGCCATAAATTCGTTTCCTCGCCACGGCCAAACCGTTCGAGATATCAAAAATCCGTCCGCAATTTAGAATCCTCAATGTCTTGACTTCATGCACACCGAGTTTGGTGGGGATTGGATGAATTCTCTAGGAGGAGTACTTCGCATTCCACAGCAAGCGTTTTCCAAACAACCCATAATAGCCGACTTCCTGTTGGGCTGGCGTAAAACTTGACCGGGGGAAAGTTGTTCGGCCCGATGATATCTATATGTGTACCGAGTTTCATATTAATTCATGCAAGCGTGTTTGATCTATGGACCAAGTTTTGGGACCCCGTTCAAGGGGGCGCTGTTGAGCCCCCCTGCCACGCCCGGGTACCAGCTTCAACCCGTCCCTGATGGCAGGGGGTTCCGACTTGTATGTAAAGTTTCAAGAGTTTTTGAGCACGTTAAGGACCCCAAAAGCCCCTGAAACCTTGATTAACAATATAAAAGCAATAGTCAAATCCCCCCTCCCCTCACACACACAGAGACACAGAGAGAGGGAGAGAAAATTCTTCAGAAAATCCACATTCAAACCAAAATATCTCTCTTCCTGTTGGTCGGAGATCGTTAATGTAAATTAGAAAGTTGTCCGTCTTGATGAGAACAATACACATACCAAGTTTTGTTGCTGTTGATTAAACTAACCCCCCCACTTATGACTAAAGGTTGCGCTACTGAGCCCCTCACCACGCCCGTTTCTGAAACTTTGCACATGTCTACGTGCTAATAAATGTGATGTGTCTGTCGAGTTTCATCCAATTTCAAGTATGTTAAGAGTCTCAAAAGCATCAAAAAAGAATATTAAAGTTTGAAGCGTTGCCATGGCAACAGTATTAAAGATATCAAAAATCCTTTCACAGGTCTACATCTGCCGTGTGCTTACATTATACACATAAACTTTGAAGCAAATCGGGTAAAAATAAGAGGGTGATTTCAAAGCATTTTGAAAGGGACACACTTCCTGCTGCCAGTTGGTGGCGCTATAACTTTGACTCACAATAGTCACATCCATGTGATCGGCCTCTTACAACGAACACACTGCTGAAGTTTAATCAAGATCAGTTAATGTATGCAGAAGTTATAACACACTTCCTGTTTCCATTATTCGCCATCAATTCGTGTCCTCGCCACGGCCAAACCGTTCGAGATATCAAAAATCTGTCCGCAATTTAGCATCCTCAATGTCTTGACTTCATGCTGACTGAGTTTGGAGGCGAATGGATGAATTCCCTAGGAGGAGTACATTAAATTCCACAGCATGCGTTTCCAAACAACCCATAATAGCCGACTTCCTGTTGGGCTGGCGTAAAAAGTAAAAGTACGAAAGTTGTTCGGCCCGATGAGATCTATATATGTACCAGTTATGCGCGGGTCAATGTATAAACAACCCGGACCCGACCGACGTTTTCAACTAACCCGCCCGCAACTCGGACCGCAAAAAAAAAGAAAGAAAATATTGTACCCGACCCGCTTCCTGACCCGCATTTTTTAAAAGTAGGCTAGTAAATGCATAGCAAGAAATACACATGACAAAGCCAGCACTTTGGTCATTATCTTTCATTATTTCGGCAACTTTGCTCTTTCTGTTTGTGTATTTGCGGAGCTTCCACTCCCCAGTCTTCACCTTTTCTCTTGCCGCCTCCATCTCTACCTGCAGACTGAGCTCGTGCGTCATCTTCGCGCCAGTTATTCAGCCAATAAAGTGTAGGCCTATGTATTTCATAGAAAATTGCATGTGAGCAGAGTGGAGCGGGAGCAAGCGGGCGGATCTTGGACAGAACGCAGAGCGGCATTTTTAAAAGGATGGAGCGTCGCCCTATTTCCCGCTCCAATTTCGCTCCGCGCACACCAAGATTCTGAAGCATGCTCAGTCAAGCCTGACTCAGTCTACTGTTGATGACTGCAAGATGGATTCTATTTTCAGTCAAAACTCGGCTCAATAATGGAGTTCAAAAAGTAGGCTACTTCAAAAAGGAAAATAAGAAGTCATACAGGTGTAAAACTAACTATTATGTGGTAGAAGAAAACAACATCGTTTCAGTCAGTAGGCCTAAAGATTAATTTTGGAATCTAAAAAGACACATCTCTCAAAAACATGCAGTGTGATATGTGAACACGCTGGGAAGAAAGCAAAAGGTTAGCAAATTGAATACGGTAACTTAAAGTGTAGCCTAAATTAAATACAGCGTAAAATGCAAACAATTGATACAAGCCCATTTAAATTTTAATCCTGCGCGCTGCGCACAAGTTCAGTTATAAGAATGTTGTCCTAATAGTTAATTTAGCCTAGGCCTACTTTTAAAACGTTTATGTATATTTATTTTATATTTTTGTTTATATAAATTTTATTTATATTATTAGGCCCATTTATTCGTTTTATTTTACAGCAGTTTGTGTGTACAATGGATATAAGCCCATTTAAATTTTAATCGTGCGCGTTGCACAAAAGTTAACTTATCAAAATTCTGGCCTAATAGTAAATTTACTTTAAAAATGTTTATGTAGGCTATATTTTTGTTTATATAATTGTTATTCATATTATTAGGCCCATTTATTCGTTTAATTTTACAGGACTTTGTGTAGGCTATATTCCTTCTTACATAGGCCTAATTTGTCATTTGAAATAAAACATTTCTATTTGAAAAATGTTGTTGTTGCTCATTAGTTCTTTAGGAGGTAAGGCTGTGGTCTGAGCTATAGTGATATAGGCTACATGTAGATTTTTTTTCCCCTTTTTGGAGCGAGCGGGGGGCGATTTGAGTGGAGCAAACTGCGTTGAGCGCTGATCGAGCGATAATGAGCGGAGCGGCCTGATGTAGCTTTGAGCGGGGGAGCGGAGGGGTGGACAGTTCCGTGAGCGATGAGCGAAGATTCTCACCGCTCCACTCCGCTTATGCTCTCTATACTACTATATAAATTACAAAGGTTTAATTGGCATCTTTATTTCAAACGACCCGACCGACCGCGACCCGAATATCATTAAAAATATTTTTGGATGACTCGTAACCGCGGGTAACCGCGGGTGACCGCAGGCACCCGCTCATTTCGGATCAACCCGCGCATCACTGATATGTACCGAGTTTCATATTATTACATGCAAGCGTGTCTGATTTATGGACCAAGTTTTTGGACCCCGTTCAAGGGGGCGCTGTTGAGCCCCCCTGCCACGCCCGGGTACCAGCTTCAGCCCGGCCCTGATGGCCGCGGGTTCTGACCTGTGTGCAAAGTTTCAAGAGTTTTCGAGCACGTTAAGGGTCTCAAAAGTGCCCGAAAGGTTGACAGAAAAATAAGAATAATAAATATAGCTGCGAGCAGCGATTGCGGGCCCAAGCCGGTGGCACCGCCACCCTGGTGCCTTTAGTTACACAAAAGGCACCGGGGTGGCGGTGTCACCGGCTTGGGCCCTCCATCGCTGCTCGCAGCTATATTTATATATATATATATATATATATATATACACACACACACACATATATATATTCAGCATTTTGAAACGAATCGGTTGACTCAAAGATTCAATGGTCAATCCATAAACATCTGTCTCAATCATGAATGACTCAGTCATTCGAACGAATCGTTTGAACGAATGAATCAATGACTCGCTCATTAAGATGGTCGCCTGGCGACACCTAATGGCGGTTTAGTGTTATGTTTAAAATTATCATTCTTTCCAACGTGCACCATTATCAATGTCAGTGCGGACGTATATGAATATATATATATATTCATTCCTACTTCCATAGGAATTCATTGAAAACACTCGCTCTGCTCCGCACCATTATCAATGTCTGTGCGGACGATCATATTTTACTGTCGTTTTTAAGTTAGCGATTCAAAAGCCCCCAGCGGTGTCACACGTTGATTAACCGGTGGGGAAATATTCTCACCGTCACAAACCTAGTATATTTTCATATAGATACAATAGGCCTACCTGATTTTGAACACAAGAGGGCAGTATAGCACTATGAATTGCATAATAAATTTTTTGGACTAAAAAAACATTCTGGATGTTTTAAAACTTAAACA
The DNA here is from genome assembly GCA_021554675.1 of Leuciscus idus. Classification (NCBI taxonomy): domain Eukaryota; kingdom Metazoa; phylum Chordata; class Actinopteri; order Cypriniformes; family Leuciscidae; genus Leuciscus; species Leuciscus idus. The sequence continues at coordinate 10,633,990 of CM038639.1, read as the reverse complement.
ATTATTAAATAGAAAAAAAAGAGAATAAAATGGGTTTAGTTCTGATATTTGTATAATTTTATATAGAAATACATGGTGTATAATTACATTTTTAGAAGATAGGAGGTTTTTAGTGTTTCCTTTTTTGACATTACTTTAATCCCTTGCCATAGCAAAACCGTTTGAGATATTTATTATCTGTTTACAATTTAGCATCTTTAATGTATTTTCATCATGTTGAAAATGTTTGGTGGGAATAAAATAAACCACTTAAGAGGAGTGGGTAAAAATTCAGAGGCTGATTTTGCAAAGAAATCCACATTCAAACCAAAATATCTGACTTCCTGTTGCTCGGAGCTAATTACTGTAAATTCGAAAATTGTCCGGCTCGATGAGACCAATATGCGTACTGATTTTTGTGACTGTACATAAAATTAACCCCCCCCCCACTTTTGTCAAAAGCATTTTGAAAGTGACACACTTCCTGCTGCCAGTTGGTGGCGCTATAACTTTGACTCACAATAGTTACATCCATCTGATCGGCCTCTTACCACGAACACACTGCTGAAGTTTCATCAAGATCAGTTAATGTATGCAGAAGTTATAACACTTCGTTTTTCTCTTTTCTCGCCATAAATTCGTTTCCTCGCCACGGCCAAACCGTTCGAGATATCAAAAATCCGTCCGCAATTTAGAATCCTCAATGTCTTGACTTCATGCACACCGAGTTTGGTGGGGATTGGATGAATTCTCTAGGAGGAGTACTTCGCATTCTACAGCAAGCGTTTTCCAAACAAATAATAGCCGACTTCCTGTTGGGCTGGCGTAATATGAGGCGCCGGACTGGACAAAAGAGAAGCGAACTGCGCGAGCGAGCGACAATGCTCGAGAGAGACCGAAAGTGCGCGAGAGAGACCGAGTGTGTCTGCGCGCGCGAGCTAAAGTGCGCGAGAGAGACCGAGTGTGTCTGCGCGCGCGAGCGAAAGTGCGCGAGAGAGACCGAGTAGTGTCTGCGCGCGAGAGAGACCGAGTAGTGTCTGCGCGCGAGAGAGACCGAGTGTGTCCGAGCATTAGTTTAGTAGGCTAATTGGTACAAAGTAATATATAATTATTATATAAGAGGCATGGACGTTAGATTAATGGACAGCAATAATCAGTAGGCTGCCTACTACACACGTCTTGCTTTGAACTATTTAATAAATATAAATTATTCGAGCAAAAACTTTCATATACGATTTAATAAGATTGAATTCAGGCAGTAATAGTAAGATTTCATAACCTATATAGTTAATGAACACTGTACCACAACCAGGTTTTACGTTTCTTAAGCGTCAAATAACAATGACTGGATGTTATTCACCGAGATCGAGATCAGTACCACGAGAGCTGTGGAGAGGATAATGGCATCTAGATGGTATATCTGCAAAGACTCCCTTTGATAAGAATGCAGCAAAACATCTAATTGGTCTGATATGTAGCTACAGGAAATAAAGTGTTTTTTTCTTTCTTTTTCTGAGATGTTATCATCTTTAACAAAATGTTTGACATTATTTGACAAGCATACACACATGCACACAAAATACACCAGTGTACATAAACACTATGATTATGATCAGTTAAGTTTGAATTGTATTTTTTAATAAAATATTCGTTAAACTTTCTATTTAGCGTAATGAAATACATTTGCTTTATCAGACTTAAGATAGCAGTGTCAATTTACTGTTAAAAATAAAATGATTTCAGCCGAAATTACCTGTGTTGTTCTATTTTTTTATATTGGCCCATTTTACCTGAAACTTAGTGCCTTTGCTCACGTACTGTATCACCTGTTGATATTCTAACTCATAATTTACTTTTTCGTGCTTAAATACACAGTCTGCATAGTCTCTGTTCTCTTTCTTGGTATCCATGAGTTTATGTCGTCCGTTCTCCATTTCCAAGTCTTTATCCAAGTCATGGTCACTGAATCGATATTTTGAAAGAAGTTGTCTCTTTTAATTGTGTAATTTATCAGTAATTTGCCAGTTTTGTGGTTCTATTTAGGGACGGGTAACACTGGGGTTTGGTTTATTGAATAATAATATGAATTGAAGACAACAGTCTGTTAAGAGAGAAAGAAAGTATAAGCTACATCCTGCTAATTCAGTGGTAATAATTTAATTCTTGTTTTTATTTTATATCATATTACACTCGGTCTCTCTCGCGCGCAGACACACTCGGTCTCTCTCGCGCGCAGACACTACTCGGTCTCTCTCGCGCACTTTCGCTCGCGCGCGCAGACACACTCGGTCTCTCTCGCGCACTTTCGCTCGCGCGCGCAGACACACTCGGTCTCTCTCGCGCACTTTCGCTCGCGCGCGCAGACACACTCGGTCTCTCTCGCGCACTTTCGGTCTCTCTCGAGCATTGTCGCTCGCTCGCGCAGTTCGCTTCTCTTTTGTCCAGTCCGGCGCCTCATAGCGTAAAACTTGACCGGGGGAAAGTTGTTCGGCCTGATGATATCTATATGTGTACCGAGTTTCAAATTAATTCATGCAAGCGTGTTTGATCTATGGACCAAGTTTTGGGACCCCGTTCAAGGGGGCGCTGTTGAGCCCCCCTGCCACGCCCGGGTACCAGCTTCAACCCGTCCCTGATGGCAGGGGGTTCCGACTTGTATGTAAAGTTTCAAGAGTTTTTGAGCACGTTAAGGACCCCAAAAGCCCCTGAAACCTTGATTAACAATATAAAAGCAATAGTCAAATCCCCTCTCCCCTCACACACACAGAGACACAGAGAGAGGGAGAGAAAATTCTTCAGAAAATCCACATTCAAACCAAAATATCTCTCTTCCTGTTGGTCGGAAATCCATCAGCTCGCTCAGCAGAGACACGATCTCAGAGACGAACTTGACATTGTTCGCAGAGAACTGAGACATTCTTACAGACTTAACAGTGACCGGGAAGGGGAAAAACATCTCACACCATTTCCCCCTTCCAGCGAGTCCACGCCTGTCAGCCAAACACCAAAAGCTGAAGGGGGCGGAGCTATAAAGGGTCAGAATCCTCTCCAGACGGATTGGGCCCCCAGCAACAGCTCTCCTCCCACAAGCCTTGACAAGCTGGCCAGAAACATTCCTACGTTTGCCGGAGACAGCAGTGTGCATGCGTACCTTCGAGACATTGACTTTCACCTACAAACTGTCGCCAACGTGACAGCTTGGGACAAATTGTACCTGGTAAGAATCACCTCAAATAGAGATGTGCGTAGTTTTCTGGATCGCCAACCAGAGACTGTCAAAGCAGATTACAAACAACTGCGACAAGCTTTGATCCGTGAATTCTCTGACCCAGAATCAGACCAAGGGTTTATCACGGCACTGGACGTCAAACAGGCCCGACTTGAACACCCACACTCCTACTATGGCCGACTCCGACAAACGTTCTTCGGAGCAATCAACACACCAGATATGGAAGAAGATGTAAACTTTAGAACTTTGTTTCTGCGGAATCTACATAGCACAGTGAGTGGCCATCTCGGCGTGCTCGTCTGCCCACAAACCATGTCTACTCGAAAACTCAGAGACTTAGCCCACAAGGCTTACACCAAGCAAAGGGCTATGGATGAAAAGACTGTAAAAACACACACAATCTACCCCGTCTCTGAGCACTGCTCAGAGCTAGACACAGAGGGTGCCCAACAACCCCTCAGTCACAGACTTTACCACAGAGAATCAAAACCGTTCCAGGCCAGCAGATGGCAGCACAACTGTGACGGTGCTCATCCAAAGCATCGGACCGAGCGCTCGGAAAGATTCTGGAACCAGCATCACCCGCCGTCCAGAACTCCAAGCCCAGACCGTCGAACCTGGAACCACTCTCTCCAACACTGATGAGCCCAAGTCTTCTTACACAACAGATGAAGACAGTGCAGCCACGTCTGACACAGACACAGAAAACGAACACTGACACCGACTGCTTCAAGGTCATGACTGAACTGCAGTTGAGTAACCAGACCAATGTCTGCGCCACATACAGACAACCCACCCACCCACCCTCACGATTGCAGTGATTACACAGCACAAACGAACTTTACCAACTACACTGCACGCCTCAGAGCCGCTTACGCTACCTCCGCTGTGTACAAAGAAAGTCATGCGGGCCTCTGATGAACAGACTTTTCCTATGCCACCACTTACCCCTCCACCACCCTCGCAGGCCATCTGAGCTCACTAACAACAACCAGTGCCTCAGACAGCTGTCTGCCACCACGCACATGCTGCGTTCACAGGACTTCAGTACGCATTGTGCACCTGTTGCCATCACAGCGCCACAGCTTGTAAGGCCACAGAGCACAAGGGGGGTCAGGCGTGCCAATGACGCCACATGTGCTGAACAGCCACGCATGGGACATCAAAGCATGTGGCATACCAACCTCAGCGAAGCAAAAAGACTGTCCGAGCCAACCAAGGACGACCCTCGCTGAAATTTTTCCTCCCTTTCTCTCTCTCTCTCTCTCTCCCCCTTTTGCCTCTAACAGGATGCTGTGGTGGTTCGCGAGAAAGCAGCCACGATTGGACATCACCTCACCAGGTCCGGCATCCGGCATCGCATGGAGAGAGCAGCCCCGACTCCTGATTACCAAGGCAGGACCCACACTCAGAAAGTGTACGTTCGACTCAAACCCAGCAACGCTAAAAGAGCAACCTACCACGACAGCGACACACAACTGTACTCGGTTTCAAACCCGTACATGTGTACTTTGACTAAAGACATTCATTATCTCTGCCCTAGCAACACCTTCCTCAGAGACACAAGCAGAGATTGTAGGTGAACGATGGCTTGCTAACACACCTGCGCACACAGCCACTGTAACTCACGACCAGCATGACACTGCCACACGTGTCAACATGCTCAACCAGAGTATGTCGATTCAAGTACCAACAGTTGCCATCCCACACCTTGGTGACCTGTCATGGTACCATCTTACGAAAACAACCTGAACCAGACAGCACTGGAACTCCCATCCTCCAAGAACTACAACTTCACCTTAGATCCAGAACTGGACCACTGGTTTGAGAAAAGGGGGGGGTCCCAACTCATGAACATTGCTCCTGTCAACACAGCCCTCCAAGCAGGGGCAACCGCCCAGCCTGAATACCTCACCTGTGTCCAAATCTGGACCGCAGCTGACACTGTGCTGTGTCTCTCCACGGTCACCGACCACGCCCCGACACTCATCTTGGCTTTCATCCTGTACCAGACTCAACGAGACGTGAGCATCCACAGCCAAGCTCACAAAGCCGTGTCTGGTGGTTTCCTACGTACCCAACCTCATCTGAGCTAAGTCATCAGCCTAGCAACCACCTGCTATTTGACCATCATGATCCACCTGCCATCCATTGTGCTAATTTATTGTTCAATGAAGTCCATCCCAGGTCTTCATCTAACAAAAAGGGGGAATTATGTAGCGACAATGACATCCGGCCAGCTGCTTTTCAAATTAAGTGAATCATGAGGGTGTCGAACACATCTTCTTTGTCCTTAGGAAGACAGCTCTGGTTATTATTATTCCCTATGGGGTAATTCACTAGCGCCGGGGTGTCTGATTCCCCCCCAGTTCAGCGTGAACTCCCCGTGACTTTATAGACTCGTGACATTCCAACGCACACACACAAACACACTCTGGACTTTGAAACAGAAACCCCCTTACAGAAAAGGACTTTTACCCATAAAGTCACTCTTAAATGTACTAAATATATCCCTTTTTGTGTTAAGAGGTGTGTGTAAACCATAGAAAAGCATATATGTCCTATTGTAACATTAATAGAACTGCAAATGCCTATACTAACGCATTATAATGTATCTTTGCATTGCTACAACGTCTATATTCTATTTTTGATATCTCTGTAATCCTCTCCAGCTAAGGGAGGTGAATTTCGATAACCAATTGCAGTAATTTGTATCGTTTGACACCTTTCATATGTCTGGAGCAAATCTTCTCAAATTCGATCTCAATCATGACTCATTCGAGTGGGCGTGTCTAACCGGACAAAGGAAAACCTTCCGCTCGAAATGCGCTAAGATGATTCGTCCTCCACGCAAAAGGAGGCGTACACGGGACACTGTTAAAAGTCCGAACCTTCAGTTTACAATCTCTCTCAACTCTCATCCTTTCTTCTCCCTCCTTCGGAAACTCTGGAAACCCAAGTCCGGACCGGCTGCGGCCTGCTTTCTTTTCTCTTTTATTTCTTTGTATGTTTTTCTATAAGTCTAGTTTCGTTTTCCTATTCGCCTCTGTTCATTCACGAGCTGAATGAACTTAGCCTGAATCATTCTCGGTAACGTACGCTCAAGTGAACCTTCAAATCTTCCCGCTACACAACTCCGGAAGAAGATCAGGACACGCATTTCAGCCCTAAAAGGAACACACACATATTCTTTTTTTCTCAGCTCCACAAAAGAGTGCATCAAACTGCAAGTATATAATCTGACATATTTTAAAGCTGAATCGATGGTGTCTCTCAAGAGGGTTCTTTGTTTGTAATAAGTTGCCAGGCTCTTCTTCAATTCTCTGACTCTCTCACTTTACTTTCTCTCTCTCTCATTCTCTCTCTCATCCTTTTCTGTCATTCTATCTTTCTCTAATTCTGATCATTTTATTCTCTATCACGTTATGTCTTATGTTTTTGTTTGGTTAAATGTTTGTTTGTTTTATTGTTTGCATTTTTACGTACGTTTATATTTGTAGCTCATATAATCTCTCTAGTTTTGCATACATGTATTAAAAATCCATTTATACTTTTAACTGTCTCTGTGTTTGAAAACCCACCTTATAAGTCAATGAAATCAAAGATCTAAGCTACAAGCTCGATATTATAGACTACCTTGAGTAGTTTTCAATTCATAAACTCAGAAAGTTTGATGTTCGTGGCCAGAAGATAAAACTTTCTTGGAGTTTGTAAACAGGGATACTCCTTCTTAACTGTGATAGTCTTACATTTATTCGCTGGACGAATGACTGATGACGAGACCAGTTACAGAACGAAGTATTTCCGAAAATTGATAAAGTAATGTATATGCGATTTATGAATTATGACCATGAGTTATGATTAGTAATATTTCCCAAATTCCCTATGTTCTTGAGCTAATTCGCATTGACCCAGAGTCATTTACGTTACAACGGTATGGTTCAGTTCAGAATTAGGGTATCATTCACATCTTCTGACACGACAAAAATTGCCGTACGGCTCAGTGGAAATGAGGTATTAAATAAATTTGAAAGCTTTGTATTTTTAAATATTGTATAGTTGTATACTTGTTTTTCAGTATGGACGTGGAAGGTTCGCAAAGACTTGGCGTAGAAGAAAGTAGGTCTTTGGGATGCTGGGGGTTGCACCAAAAAATAGCAAGCCTATTCTAAAACTCGTTCATCGAAGGTCCTGAAATCACCTTATCCCACATATTGTACGACATGTGCATCCTGGAAGTTCCATACTTAGTGATGAATGGCGTGCTTACAGAGGGGTACTAACCAATCTTGGCTATAACCATTTTCCTGTGAAGCATAATCAGTGTTTTGTAGATCCAATAACAGGCAGCCATACACAAAATCTGGAAAGATTTTAAAAGATCTGGAAAGCTAACTTACAAAGGAAAAATATGGCATCTTAGAGGAAATAGGACAGGACCTACTAAAACAACATCTAAAGCTGATAGAGTGGACTAACTGGCTTGGAAATCGGCACAAAAATGGTCCTCTTGGAAGACTGTTGAAGGATATTCATAGAAAATATCACCTTTAAACACAAAGCTGATAACTCCCGAAGCCCATTATTTCTCCAGCCTAACTTGACCATGCTGGCTCACTCCCAGATCATCCTTATTTTTACTCTTTTGAAACACCTCTTCCATAGTCCCATTCATTTATACAAAATGTATATATATTTCCATATTTATATATTTCTTATTTTGTACATTTTGTAATTTTGCTGCAGATGATTTTTCTTGCTTACTTTAAATAATTTAAAAAACACTACAGTTGTACAAATGAATTTCCAATTGTCTTTTTATTCATTTGTAATATGTATACATTGTTAATTGATACCATTGTTATGTAATGTAGTAAAGGTTTTGAAAATGCAAGTGATGTGTGAATGTGTGACTTTCACTAAGGTTCAGTAAAATCAATAATCACTGCTTTGTAACAAATCTACAAACGTTAGTACATCACTTTACAATAAGGTTCATAAATTCCATTAATAAATGCTTTAATAATGGTAAGTCATGTTAATAAAGAGTCTACAAATGTTAGTAACACATCAGTTAATGTTGAATAGTGTACACTTTACAATAAGGTTCATAAATTCCATTAATAAATGCTTTATTAATGGTAAGTCATGTCAACAAAGAGTCTACAAATGTTAGTAACACATCAGTTAATGTTGAAATAGTGTACACTTTACAATAAGGTTCACTCAATCCATTAATAAATGCTTTATTAATGGTAAGTCATGTCAATAAAGAGTCTACAAATGTTAGTAACACATCAGTTAATGTTGAATAGTGTACACTTTACAATAAGGTTCATAAATTCCATTAATAAATGCTTTATTAATGGTAAGTCATGTCAATAAAGAGTCTACAAATGTTAGTAACACATCAGTTAATGTTGAAATAGTGTACACTTTACAATAAGGTTCACTCAATCCATTAATAAATACTTATTTGAATGCAAGTAATGATAGTAAAGTGCATATAAACATGAACAACATATTATTCCGCTGTAGAATTATGTTTACCAACAAATCAATGCCTTTTATATATTAAAGAGTGTTGATAATGTACACAACAGTATTTTTACATTTAGGGTAACATGGTGAGTTAGAAATGTTCATACTTAGTGTGTGTCAACTGCTACGTAAACTAATGTAAATATGTACAGTAAGTTAACCTTACAAAACAGTAAAGCTATTTACAGGCATTGTTCATGGTTAGTTCATGCTAACTAATGCATTAACTAATGTTAACTAACCGTGCTGTTAATGTGAATTGATGTATTAGTACATGTGTGTTAATGTTAACAAATATTAACTAATGCTGAACAGAGGTGTTGTTCATGGTTAGTTCAGGCTAACTAATGCATTAACTAATGTTAACTAACCGTGCTGTTAATGTGAATTGATGCATTAGTACCTGTGTGAGTTAACATTAACAAATATTAACTAACGCTGAACAGAGAATGTTGTTCATGGTTAGTTCATGTTAACTAATGTATTAACTAATGTTAACTAATGGAACCTTATTATAAAGTGTTACCATTTTGGTTTTCTAGTATGCTACATCTTAAAATATAGAGCTTGTAATGGAAAAATTTGATTTCCATTGATCTTCAACATATATTGCAAAGTAATGTGTCACGTGTCTATATTGTCAATGTGTGAAACAAGATATATGTATGCACGTGCCTGGGGAGGGCCTGGGTGTGACGCTTCAGGAACATATGGGACAGGATCTTTGACCCTAGTATCTGACAGTTTGTGTCTTTAGGTATAGAAACTTGAACAGCAATGGGACCTTATCTATATGGGTCAAAGAAACAGCCGCTGGGAAGGAACCTTGAAACAGGGTATAAAGGCTGCCCATCTCTTCCTGTCTGTCTCACTTGCTCCACAGCGTAACCTTGTCACTTCTGTGTGGGCAACTGGGCCTATTCTTGCAGGAATAAATACTTTTAAATGATCATCTGATTCAGAGTGTCTCTTACACAGTGATGATTGTTTAATGAGAAATTTTGCCACAACAAGCTCATGACAAATAAAAGTTCCAGATGGACAAACATTAAATGCAAAAACCAGTGTGAATTATCTTAAAATAAACTAGAGAGAGGATACACAGATATGGCCTATTTATGAATGAAATCCATGCATTTATTTGTCATTTAAAGGTGCTCTAAGCGATTCCGGGAGTCGAAACTTCTTGTTGACATTCGAATTGTTGTCAAACAAAACGGAGGCTAGCTAGACCCTCCCTCCTCCTCATCCCGTCTCCTCCCTCCTCCCCTCCGGCATAAAGGAAAGTCAAAGTAGTCACAAACAAAGTTAAGTTTTACTGATACTTCATTCAATGTGTAATGTCACCAAGTTAGATAAAGGGTTTTATATATAGCAGAACAGAATGCAGAAAAAGAGAAACATTATCTTAAAATCGTTTCGCCACCTGAGGTTACTATAGCTCCCATACAAGGACCCAATAATAGCAAGATAACTTTAGCTTTGCGTTTCCCAGTGAGCATAAACAACGGCGGCGTCGTCAGGGACGGACTGACAATCTGTGCGTTCTGGAAAAGTCCAGAACGGCCGTCCAACCGAGGGCCGTCAAAAAAAAGTTAAGTTATAGTATAGCAGGGGTCTCCAACTTGGCATTTTGCGACCTTTTCAACTGAAGGGTTAGACCCTTTCAATTTGAACTTTTGCCTCTACAAAATAACCCAACTCTCTTTGATTATACGCTGTCATTTGCGTTGCGTATGAGAAACATCAAATGGCAAACGCTCAAAAAGCGGAACAAAACTTGTTTGATCTGAGCAGCGCAGAGCATTATCAGCTCGGCCCAAATAACAGCGATCGTGGCCAAAGCTGATCTCGATCACGCGAACATTATTACACAGAGCTGCACGATCCACTGAGAAGCAGTTCAATTTAGCGCAGAATTATCTATCTCTATTATAAACCCACAGATGACTATGTGATTTAAGCTTGTTAAAAGATGAAACAGCACTGATATTCTCAACATATTGACGCAAAAAAACAGAAGAAACATTGTTCCAAGAACAAACCAGTTAGAAGACATTTCACTCCACAACTTATGAATTAACTTTAGTAAAACAAACTTTTTTGGCAGAAATGTGCCTGTATATATTCATATTAACAATGTTATATTAATATAGTCATGTATAAATGTATTAAATGTAATGCAGTAGTGTTTTTGTTTAGAAGTTATGGCAGTTTATTTATTTTTGCATTTATATTTATTATACTAAATATTTGGGCTACTGTTTTGATAACACATACAATAGGTTTATAGAAAATCAACAAAAAAATCAATAAATATTTTCATAATTTTTCAGGAATTTTTTATTTATTTTTTTTACGCTTGTAAGTCTGAACCAGAATATCAAGATATTTTATTATTTTGCATATGATGGTGAAAAGTAAAAAAGCACCACCATGTTATATGTATAATAAATATTGGAGTATAACAAAAAATCCCTTCTAGATTATTTTATCCCTTGAGGTAGCCCTCGCACACAAAAAGGTTGGAGACCCCTCACCCCTGGTGGTATATAGTAACTATATGTTTCATAATTACAAGTTTGTGTAATTTGGGGTTTCTGTAGCCAGTGACATTTCATTATTTGTAGCCTATTTTATGACATTGTACCTTTTTTGTTTTTATTTGAAGGCTGAGGCTTCATTAATAAACACAACCCCAATTATCATCATTTGTTTTGAGATGTTACTTGCTGTGAATACCTTGTCTGATAGGCTACAGTATTGTGCCGTAGTATCAGGACATCCTGGCTAGTGTCTGTCGCGCACGGCTAGGGGCGAATGGCCGGATGATGGGCCTATTTAGGAGAAAGTCCAGGGCTGTTTTTTATCCCCAGTCCGTCCCTGGGCGTCGTCAACAAATTTAGTCAAAGTTGTCAATAGCCTAAATGAACATTCAAATTCATAACAAACAGTGGATGAAAATAACCATTCACACAAATTGTCGCCCTACATTACTGTGAATTTGCTTGATCATTTACAATACAGATTGATCACTAGCTGCTAGAAACATAACGTTATATGTTGTATTCACCAAAGTTAACGCTGACTGCGTAGTTCTAGCTAATTACATTCTTGTGTTGGTTTGGCGAACATGAACGTCAGTTTAGAAAGAAAGATGGATTTACCTGTTCTGCAAAAACAGAGCAACTGAATGTCAGATCAGAAGCCCTTGTGCCGCCGGAGTTCTCGCCACCTTCAAAAGGTTTTTCCAATGTAAATTCGGTACTTCGTGCGTTCCTTATCCTTGTCCCTCTTCTTTGCAATTTGTTCATCGGAACGTCGTCTCTTTGGTCGTGTGTCGGCCATAATTCAAACTTCCCTCTTCATGCTTCTCTCTCCTCCGCACACCCCCTTCATGTGTACGCGCACTAACCCCCCAAACCCCACCCTCAAATACTTCTTGTCGGTGATTGGCTTGAGCACTGTTTGTTGTGTTTTGTGGTGCGGGTGAGCCCAGTTTGTTTTTGTTGCCGTTTGTGGAGCCTGTGGTGTCTAGAGAGACCGCGTTTTTTTACAGTGTGTTCAGGGGACAGGCAGCTAGCGGATAGTGAGGAGATGTTTGCTGTATGTGACAAAAAATGTTTTGGCCTAAAAAACGCATGGCATCGCTTAGAGCACCTTTAAACTGATGTAAACAGGGAAAGAGTAGAAAACACTTATCCTGTTGCCCCCTCTAGTGGCCAGCATTAAGTAGTACGGCCCCTCTGGGGTCTTTCGGTCAAAAATGACCGGAATCATTTAAATACATTTTTTTTTTTAAATCGTAGCTTCATTGGAATGGTCCGAAACCTGGTGACTTTATTGGTACTTGGTATATGAACACCCAAAAAAATTGGGGACAGGATTTGAAAAGTCTAAGTGGTCATTAAAAAAAATAGTCACACTCAGGACCTTCGGGTCAAAAATGACCGGCCATAGGAAATGAATGGGAAATTGGCAAAAATATGAAAATACAGAGTTTTTTTGTGCGTACAATCTACAAATCAGCCACGATAATGGGTAAATAGGTATCATTCTAAAGCTTAGAATCTCTGCTTTTTAATGCTTCTAATCACGTTGATCAACTCCTAAAGGGTGCTGAGTAATCCCTCTAAAACCGAGTGTACCCCCCGCAGGCGCCACCTAGCTGCGAAAAAAATATTTTTCAAAAATAATTACCTTGATCAACTTAAAATAGGTGTCATTTGAAAGCTTAGAGTCTGAAATTTACAATGAATGTAGCCAATTTGATAAACTCCTATGTAGTGCTGAGTTATTTGCTGATAAATAGAAAAAAAATGTTTTCATAATTTATTATATGAATGAATATTTAACTACTTTTTTGTACTACATACAGCAATATGTCAAATACATCATACAGCTCAGATAGTCCTGGGTCATATGTCATTTGAAAGGTCTCAATGAGTAGAATACAACAAGCATAATTGATTCAGGCTTTTTACTAAACTTAAGCAAGGTTTTTGTAAAAGACGCCCCTCGAGAGACCCATATGGATACTGAATTTTAGACACATTTCCGCTCGTAACTTCATGAAACATGCTCCGATTGTGGAAAATGACACATCATTATTTACAGCAGATGCTTACAATTAAAATGAGTCCAAACTCAACATAATCCATCACTCAGAACTAAAGATATTCCTCATGGAGTTCTAACACACAAAAAATCCACAGAAGCACGTAGCCAAGCAAGGTAGCTTAGACTTGGCCTTTTTACTTGTATCTTCATGAAACATACATCGATCATGAAAAATGACACATCGTTATTTACAGCAGGAGCTCACGATTAAAAAGATATATAAAACATATATATATATACAGTGAGGAAAATAAGTATTTGAACACTGTAATGGGAGATTTTTGATTTTCATTACTTACTTTGATTTTCATTAACATACACAGGATTGACTTCTATGTGTGCTGCTGACCATGTGATATAATGATTGATGTGGAACTTCTGTGAGGCAGGAGAAGAGGGGGAGACGCCGAGGCCCTGACCCCTAAGGTCAAAGGGTGTCCAATTTAGGACTTGCAGGCTGTAAGTTAAGCTAAACTAAAGTTCAGTGTATAATAGGATCACTGGTGGAGTGTCTTATCCATCTATGGAGTGTTTAGAGAACCTTGAAGATAACAGTATAAAGACTGGCCTGCCTCTCTCTCCTGGTCGCACTTGTTCTACAGACTGTACTTGTGACTTCTGTGTGGCAACTGGGCCTTCTTGCAAGAATAAATTACTTTTTAATGATCATTTGATTCCAGACTGTCTCTTACGCCAAAGATGATTGTTTAGTGAAAAATTGCCACAACAACACCCTGCTATTTTGCAAGTTCTCCCACTTAGAAATCATGGAGGGGTCTGAAATTGTCATCGTAGGTGCATGTCCACTGTGAGAGACATAATCTAAAAAAAAAAATCCAGAAATCACAATGTATGATTTTTTAACTATTTATTTGTATGATACAGCTGCAAATAAGTATTTGAACACCTGAGAAAATCAATGTTAATATTTGGTACAGTAGCCTTTGTTTGCAATTACAGAGGTCAAACGTTTCCTGTAGTTTTTCACCAGGTTTGCACACACTGCAGGAGGGATTTTGGCCCACTCCTCCACACAGATCTTCTCTAGATCAGTCAGGTTTCTGAGCTGTCGCTGAGAAACACGGAGTTTGAGCTCCCTCCAAAGATTCTCTATTGGGTTTAGGTCTGGAGACTGGCTAGGCCACGCCAGAACCTTGATATGCTTCTTACAGAGCCACTCCTTGGTTATCCTGGCTGTGTGCTTCGGGTCATTGTCATGTTGGAAGACCCAGCCTCGACCCATCTTCAATGCTCTAACTGAGGGAAGGAGGTTTTTCCCCAAAATCTCGCAATACATGGCCCCGGTCATCCTCTCCTTTTAATACAGTGCAGTCGCCCTGTCCCATGTGCAGAAAAACACCCCCAAAGCATGATGCTACCACCCCCATGCTTCACAGTAGGGATGGTGTTCTTGGGATGGTACTCATCATTCTTCTTCCTCCAAACACGGTTAGTGGAATTATGACCAAAAAGTTCTATTTTGGTCTCATCTGACCACATGACTTTCTCCCATGACTCCTCTGGATCATCCAAATGGTCATTGGCAAACTTAAGACGGGCCTTGACATGTGCTGGTTTAAGCAGGGGAACCTTCCGTGCCATGCATGATTTCAAACCATGACGTCTTAGTGTATTACCAACAGTAACCTTGGAAACGGTGGTCCCAGCTCTTTTCAGGTCATTGACCAGCTCCTCCCGTGTAGTTCTGGGCTGATTTCTCACCTATCTTAGGATCATTGAGACCCCACGAGGTGAGATCTTGCATGGAGCCCCAGTCCGAGGGAGATTGACAGTCATGTTTAGCTTCTTCCATTTTCTAATGATTGCTCCAACAGTGGATCTTTTTTCACCAAGCTGCTTGGCAATTTCCCTGTAGCCCTTTCCAGCCTTGTGGAAGTGTACAATTTTGTCTCTAGTGTCTTTGGACAGCTCTTTGGTCTTGGCCATGTTAGTAGTTGGATTCTTACTGATTGTATGGGGTGGACAGGTGTCTTTATGCAGCTAACGACCTCAAACAGGTGCATCTAATTTAGGATAATAAATGGAGTGGAGGTGGACATTTTAAAGGCAGACTAACATGTCTTTGAGGGTCAGAATTCTAGCTGATAGACAGGTGTTCAAATACTTATTTGCAGCTGTATCATACAAATAAATAGTTAAAAAATCATATATTGTGATTTTTTAGATTATGTCTCTCACAGTGGAATGCACCTACGATGACAATTTCAGACCCCTCCATGATTTCCAAGTGGGAGAACTTGCAAAATAGCAGGGTGTTCAAATACTTATTTTCCTCACTGTATAATCAATATATATGCCAAGATATTCATTATGGCGTTCTAACACAAAAAATACCTCAGACGCACCTATCCTAGTATATACTCATGAAGCACTCGCGTTTGGTTTTCACTTATAACTTCACGAAGCATGCACAGATCGTAGAAAAATGCACAACATTATTTTCAGCAGACTCGCACGATTAAAAAGAGCCAAAACTCAGCAAAATCCATCACTCAGATCTAAAGATATTCCTCATGGAGTTGTAACATGAACCCCCACAGGCGCACATAGAGCACTTATTATAGATGTAGCACTTATGTCGCGTTTTAACTCATAACTCAATGAAGCATGGATCAATTGTGGAAAATGGCACATCATTATTTTCAGCAGACTCGCACGATTAAAAAGAGCCCAAACATACCATAATCCATCACTCAGATCTAAAGATATTCCTCATGGCGTTCTAACACAAAAAAATACCACAGACGCACCTATGAAGTAGCAATAGCAGTGATGCTATGTTGTTTTGATGTGACGTTTCAGCTCATAACTCAATGAAACATGCATGGATTGTGAAAAATCGAACATCTTTATTTACAGCAGATTCTCACGATTACAAAGAGCCCAACGAAATCCATTGCTTTGATCACAAGATATTCCTCACGAAGTTTTGCATACTTGGCTAAAAAACAAGTCTCTCATCTTTCCGGGGTGCAAAGTGTTTTCCAATTTTCCCGGAAACCGTCCGTGCTCGTTTTCAAACGTGGAATAACACAAAATATATATAATCTTAAAGCTTAGAATCTCATCTTTTTAAAGCATCCAACCACTTCGATCAACTCTGAACGAGTGCTGACTAGTCGCTCTAAACCGGAGTGTACCGCCCGCGGACGCCACCTAGCTGCGAAAATATTCATTATCATATTTTTCAAAAATATTGCCTTGATTAAAACAAAATTGGTGTCATTTGAAAGCTTAGAGTCTGATCTTTACAGTGAATGTAGCCAATTTCAAAAATTCCTAAGTATTGCTGAGTTATTTGCTGATAAATAGAATATTTTTTTCATAATCTATAAAATACTTTTTTTGTACTATGTACTGCAATGTGTCAAAAACATCATACATCTCATGAAACATTCAAAAATCGTTGAAAATGGCACGTCATTTTTTACAGCATATTATTACAATTAAAATGAGCCCAAAATGAACTTAATCTATTGCTTTTATGACAAGATATTCTTCATGGTAAAACAATATAAAAAATGCCCATGAGGGGGCGTCAAAGACTGAACAATTTGGTTCCAAATGCTGAATTTTCCTCCTACCTTATTTCCTTCCTTATTATTCCATGTCAAATAAGAAAGATATGCATTATCGTTATAAAAATTATATATATTTCTTGTCTTTTATCATCAGTTTCTCAGCAGGAGAATGTCCAAATGTAATGTAATTTATATTTTCAAAAAATTTGAAAAGTGTTCTTTCAAAATATACCTACCTTTTGACTCTCCTTGCTACAGTTTTGAAGTTATGAGTCTATAGTTTTGTGTGTCACTCAGACAAAACTCTAAAAATGCCTTAGTTTTTTGTTCATAATTGCTGTTGCCAATTTTGAATAAGAGTTACTGTTCATTGAATTGTACAAAAAAATTATTTTAATGAAAATGTTTATTATAAAAGGTTAATAAAAAAATGTATGACTGAAAGAATTGCATTTTTATTAAGTTAGAATTAAAACAATGGGTAACAAAATGCTTTCCATTTGTTCTCTTTCTAATGCAATGTTCAGGTTTGACTGTATTATAAAGTAAAACTGGCACTTCAAATTACCATTTAAACTAACTAAACAAACAAAAGACTTGACAAAAATAATCTTTGAGAATCTCTTATTATATATTAAAATCTACAACCTGAAAAAAATGGGCAAATATGTGCAAAAACAACTAGAATTCACAAGCCTTTCTACAGAGAGCTGTAAATGCATCTAGTGGTTAAAATATGATATTGCATGATAAATATGCTCACTGCATCCACCGGATGGCACCAATCTGACTTCAAAAATTGTTTTCTATAGGCCTAGTCTCTACTTTAACCTGAAATACAGCAAATAAAAATAAAAAATATCATAAAATTCTCTCAAAACACCAAAGAAAAAAAGAACAAATATTATTGAATAAAAATACATTTAATTGATTTTAGTAAAAAAAAAATGTATCTTAATCGCGCCCTCCCGGCCATTTTTGACCCGAAGGTCCTGAGTGTGAGTCATAAATGAAATACCCCAGAGGGTTAAAGCTGCAGTAGGTAACTTTTGTAAAAATGTATTTTTTACATATTTGTTAAAACTGTCATTATGTCCTGACAGTAGAATATGAGACAGATAATCTGTGAAAAAATCAAGCTCCTCTGGCTCCTCCCAGTGGTCCTATTGCCATTTGCAGAAATACACCGCTCCCGGTCCGAAACAACCAATCAGAGCCAGGAGGAATGTCTTAGCAGTGTCAATCAAGCTTGTGTACGTGCTGATCACACCCCTCTCTTGCACAGCGCGTACCGTCGTTCAAAATTAAGATTGCCGGTATGCCGCAGCTGTGCTAATGGTGGACAAACCATTAGCCATTAGAAATAACAGCCAATTTCTCGAATGGCAACGAACTGCTCATACAACAAAGACAGGTAAACGGAATGGTTTGAGGACCAAGTTTGTAGTCAAATACGGGCAGGCCATAGTCAATGTAAAGCATATTGTTGATGTTTCGTCCCTATCAGTGAATGTGCCATAACTGTTTATCCGCCGTCATCGGTGGCCCTGCTTACTAGCCTGCGCGTTCACGGCAGGCTCCGTTGTGGGGGAGGAGCTGTGGAGGGAGGGCTGTAGCGCAGCAGAGAGCAAGGGGGAGTGACCTGTAAGTTGTGCTTGTTCAAATTTTCAGGCTAAGTCAACGTTTTCTAAAGACTCCCTACTGCAGCTTTAATTGCTCAGATAACGCAAATCAATGGATTTTTTGGGAAAGTAAGTCTGACCAGTAAGAAAAGATATAAGCGAGTCAGACCAGTCTGAAGGTCTGAGCTGAATTTGGTGAAGCATTAAAGTTCTAGGCGGAGTCAATTTCTTATAATAATAATAATAATATAATAATAATAATGTTTAAATATATGCTGGCTTTCTTAAGCCAACATAATAAAAAAAACTCAGAGAAACATCGACCAATTCAGTATGTAATAAAATTGTATTAGTTTTATAATAAAACTAATAACATTTTAAAGGTATGCCGTGCTCTTCAACCGACATGATTTTAATTAATCCCAAACCTGGTAATTTTGTAAGTATTAATGTACGTTCACTGATTCTAGCTTCTCTCTTTTTGGTCTCTTTCTTTTCATGTGAACTGAGTAGGCTACACATGCTTACATTCATAAATATAAATTTTGTTTCTATTAAATTTTCAAAATTATTTATAGCCTACATATGTCACACACGCCTACCTGCCTTTTGATGTAAATAAAAGACAAGAGTGGTACCCTAAATGTTACGGACATATTATCATGGTACAGTTCAGCATATTAATGATTTTTATTTCCACTTCCCTTTTATCCAAAGAGACGGAACTATTTGCACTGTATTTATCAATGGGAAATACATCATGCTAAAATAATCTGTCATATACTGTGGTTCATATTAATGGGGTTGCTTGCAAGTAGCAGCAGCACGAATTACGTGACCAGCAACATATTTCTGCTTCAAATATTGTGCGTAGTTAACAGTGGTTTAAGACATTATTTTATTAAAGTGCAACTCGTACTGACTCTTATTCTGCCTGACAGAAAGAAACGCTCGTACTGAAGGCGGAGCGTTTTGGCCAATCAGATGAAAGGGGCGTTTCAGCGCCGCCCACGTGTGCAAATGAAATATCGAACCCATAAACCGATTTGTAAACCACAAAAGAAAACTGAAAAATCGAACCAAAATCTAATTTTTCGTTTTTTAAACTAAACTAAAAAACGAATAAACAAATTCATTTCTCATTATTCCATTCCAAACAGGAAATGAAATGATCAAAAAGTACACGGACCCAGTACGTCTTATGTTATAAATTGTTAGCTTCCCTTTATGCAAATAGATTGAAACCATGCTTAGAAGAAATTGTCTCAGTTTCCCAATCTGGCTTTATGAAAGGTAGGCATATAGCAAATAACATTCGGCTTGTTTTAGATATTTTAGATGAATTGATCAACGATGGTGCAATCATTTTATTTTTAGATTTTTATAAGGCCTTTAACACGCTCAGTTGTTTATGTTTGAATCTTTGCGCAAATTTGGTTTTGGCTCTTCCTTTATTAGAATAGTTCAGACTTTTTACAAAAATATTAACACCAATGTATCTTTGGTGAATGGTGTTTCTCCCCGGTTTACAATTAGCAGGGGCATCAGACAAGGGTGTCCTTTTTCACCATTTTTGTTTTTATTAGTCACAGAGTTTCTTAATATTTTTATTACTTGCTGTGTAGATGTTCAGGGTATTGTTGTAGCTGAACACACTTTTCTAATTAGTCAATTGGCGGATGACACCTGTCTGTTTTTAAAAGATGAGAAACCGGTTCCTGTTATTTTGGAAGCTTTAAAAACTTTTTCTAATGCTTCTGGTCTCACTGTTAATCGAAATAAAAGTGAAATTATACCTATTCACAGTCTTGAAAAAGGTCATATAGAAGGTATTGAGGTCAAAAGTTCTGTTAGATATTTAGGCATTTTAATAAGTAAATCACCCGAAGATAGAATTTTAGATAATTTTTCACAACGGACAAAAAAATTAAAGAATGTCTTCAATTGCTGGCTACAAAGAAATTTAACTATCTATGGTCGTGTCTTGATAGCTAAAGCTGAAGGCATTTCTAGGATTGTTTACCCAGCTTTGTCCTTATATGTCAACCCGAAAACTTGCTCATCTATTGACTCTATACTATTTAAATTCTTGTGGAAAAATAAAACTGAGTATGTTAAAAGGAAGACTCTGATAAGAAATACTTTGGAGGGAGGTGTGAATGCTTTGGACTTCAGTACTCTCAACCAGGTTTTCAAGATCGGCTGGATTAAACACTGCCTGAATGCTGATTCTTGAAACTTCCGTTCAAGCTTGCTAATTTTCATAAGCAAGCCTTGGAGGCCTGTAAGCTTGCCTTTTGCCACAATTTTTCCCCTCATAGGTGTATTATATGGAACAATCAGAATGTGCTGCGTGGAAAAAAATCTATCTTTATTAAGGATTGGGTTGACAAAGGTGTTATTTTTGTTTTGGATTTGTTGAAGAAGGATGGCAGCTTCTATTCCTACAATGAATTTATCAACCTTTTTGGAGTGGACTCCTCACCTAAAGTTTATAACTGGGTTATTAATTCTATTTCACCTAAACTTTTGCATATGGTTAGGTCATACTGTAGCTACAGAGTATCCGTTTGTGAAATGCCCCAGTTGTCTATTGGAGGTTTGGAGCTTTCCAATGTCAAATGTAACAATTTTTGGATTAGAAGATTTCTTATTAGGAAGATCAGCTGTCATCCCAAAGCTTTTTTCAAATGGAAATTAAATTATCCTTCTCTTTCTACCATTAATATATGGACTGGCATTAATAAGTTTCTGTTACCTAACAAGTGGAAAGAGCTTCACTTTAAAATTAATTACTATCCCTGTAACTCTCTTCTTTCTAAATTTAAATTAGACATCTCTTCACACTGCGCATTCTGTAATTCTAATCTTGAAACAATACCACATTTGTTTTTTTAATGTGATTATTCAAAAGAGTTCTGGGAAAAAGTAGCCTGGCTTATTATTTCTGCTTATTACAAACTCATTACTTTTGAGGTTGTGAATGTACTGTTTTTGATTTGGGACTCCGGGTCAAAGGAGATGGATGACAGATTAAAACTGCTTACTTTATGTGGCGAGTTTTATCTTCATAAGTGTAAAGACTTTAGACTTTTAGACTTTTTTGTGTTGATTTAAAATTATTTTATCAGTTTATCAGCTAATAAGAAAGCTGCTAAAACTTCTTTGTTGCTCAAAGAAATTATGGTTTCATTATAAATTACTTCCTGATTTTCTGATTATTATTATTTATTTATGTATTCCCAATGTTATTTATTTCTAATTACTTGTATTAATTTTTTGTACTTGTAGTTTCTATGAATGTTTTGTGAATTGTTTTTTTAGTTTTTTTTTTTTTTTTAGTAGACTATCCCTTATCTACTGCCTTGCTTTACTTTGAGTTTACTGTCTTATTTTTTATTTTTTTGTTTTTTGTTTTTTTGTGTGTGCTTGATACTGTATCCCCTGTGCTTTTTGTTCAATAAAAAAATAAAAAATAAAGTACGTCTTATATTACTCATTTTCTCCAGTAGGTGTCACTATTGCCAAACTATTATGCAAATCAAATATAAAATTCCCAAATAAGTATTAAAGTATTACACAACATTTATAAAACAAAACAAAAACTTTCAAAAGTGAAAAAAATTCAGCAAAAAAAAAACACTCTCTGCGACAGCTACAATGGGATTGAGTTAGTTTTGGTGTGCAATGCAATGCAATGCAAGAAGTGCATAGCCTATATGTTATTCTTCAATGCACAACGTTATGGGGCGCCGTTTGTAAAGCGGCTCACGCTGAAAATAACAGCAACATTTTGTCACATTTAGCTTCAAACAATGTTTAAAAAACTGGTATGAATTTTTGATGGTCACTTTTTACCACATTTACAACAATATTTGTCAACTTAGAGATATTTTAAATAGTTAAATCTAAATATTAAATGTTACACCTAAATGCTAAATCTAAATCTAAATGTTAAATCTAAATCTAAATGTTAAATCTAAATCTAAATCTAAATGTTAAATCTAAATGTTAAATCTAAATCTAAATGTTAAATCTAAACGTTAAATCTAAATGTTAAATCTAAATATGAAATCTAAATCTAAATGTTAAATCTAAATCTAAATCTAAATGTTAAATCTAAATGTTAAATCTAAATCTAAATGTTAAATCTAAATCTAAATGTTAAATCTAAATCTAAATCTAAATGTTGAATCTAAATGTTTCGGGTGAAACTAAATATTTAACTAATATGCAAATTCAAAATGCCGGTAACCGGAAGTGCCAAAATAAAAGCTCGAGTGTGTGTTTATAGCATGGTTTATAGTGTCAAATAACGAATAAAAACCATCTCATAATAATAACTATAATATAACGATAATAACTACCTCAAATAATAAACACGTTTGGAGAAACTGTAGAGTTTCGTGATGAGAGTGATGACATGACATTCAGTCAAAGTGAGCCCCCTCGTGGCTGGCTATTATGGCTGCAGGTCATAAGTCCCGCACTTTTCATAAAAGTGACGCTAGCCTACTCTTCAAATACAGTTTCTCCAAATGTGTTTATTATTTTAGGTAGTTATTATCACGATAATCCATGTCCAAGAGTCCATTTCCTCGGATGAGATGGTTTTTATTCGTTATTTGACACTATAAACCATGCTATAAACACACACTGACCTCCTCGAGCTTTTATTTTGGCACTTCCGGTTACCGGCATTTTGATTTTGCATATTAGTTAAATATTTAGTTTCACCCTAAACATTTAGATTCAATATTTAGATTTAACATTTAGATTTAGATTCAACATTTAGATTTAGATTTAACATTTAGATTTAACATCTAGATTTAGATTTAACATTTAGATTTAACATTTAGATTTAGATTTAATATTTAGATTTAACATTTAGATTTAGATTTAGATTTAACATTTAGATTTAACATTTAGATTTAGATTTAGATTTAACATTTAACATTTAGGTGTAACATTTAATATTTAGATTTAACTATTTAAAATATCTCTAAGTTGACAAATATTGTTGTAAATGTGGTAAAAAGTGACCGTCAAAAATTCATACCAGTTAAATACAACATTGTTTGAAGCTAAATGTGACAAAATGTTGCTGTTATTTTCAGCATGAGACACTTTACAAACGGCGCCCCATACAACGTTAGATCGTTTGTGCAATGCAATGCAACAACACACATATTATCTCTTTAATGAACATGGGATTGAGTTAGATTTGGTGTGCAATGCAATGCAATGCAAGAAGTGCATTGCCTATGTTATTCTTCAATGCACAACGTTAGATCGTTTGTGCAATTCAACAACACATATGTTATCTCTTTAATGAACATGGGAATAAGTTATTTCTGGTGTGCAATGCAATGCAAGAAGTGCTTAGCCTATATGTTATTCTTCAATGTACAACGTTAGATCGTTTGTGCAATGTAATGCAACAACACATATGTTATTTCTTTAATGAACATGGGATTGAGTTAGTTCTGGTGTGCAATGCAATGCAAGAAGTGCATAGCCTATGTTATTCTTTAATGCACAACGTTAGATCGTTTGTGCAATGCAATGCAACAACACATTGGTTATCTATTTAATGAACATGGGAAATGATGAGTTCTTGTGTGCAATGCAATGCAAGAAGTGCATTGTCAATGCACAACGTTAGATCGTTTGTGCAATGCAATGCAACAACACATGTTATCTCTTTAATGAACATGGGAATGAGTTAGTTCTGGTGTGCAATGCAATGTAATGCGAAAAGTGCATAACCTATATGTTGTTCTTCAGTACACAACGTTAGATCGTTTGTGCAATGCAATAGGCCTACAACAACACGTATGTTATCTCTTTAATGAACATTGGAATGAGTTAGTTTTTGTGTGCAATGAAATGCAATGAGAAAAGTGCATAACTTATATGTTATTCTTCAGTACTCCTATTCACTTCTTGCATTGCATTGCATTGCACACCAGAACTAACTCAATCCCATGTTCATTAAAGAGATAATGTGTGTTTTTGAATTGCATTGCACAAACGATCTAACGTTGTGCCTTGAAGAATAACATAGGCTATGCATTTCTTGCATTGCACAAACGATCTAACGTTGTGCATTGAAGAATAACATAAGGCTTTGCACTTCTTGCATTGCATTGCACTCCAGAACTAATTCATTCCCATGTTCATTAAAGAGATAACATACTATGTGTTGTTGCATTGCATTGCATTGCATTGCATTGCACAAACGATCTAACATTGTGCATTGAAGAATAACATATAGGCTATGCACTTCTTGTATTGCATTGCAATAAGGAATAACTCTGCAATGATCAATCCGCATTTTTAAGCCAGTTAATTTTACAGTAGGCTCATATTCAGAATGTCATTCTCGTATAACGCCAACGACCGCACAAATGGGCTTCCTTTGTGAAATATAGCAGACCACCTTTTTAAAATAATTTTATGAATGAAATTCATGCATTTCTTTGTCATTTAAACTGATTCAAACAGGTAAAGAGAGTAGAAAAGACTTATTATCCTGTCGCCCCCTCTAGTGGACAGCATTAAGTATTACGGCCTTCATTGCTCAGATAATGCAAGTCGATGGATTTTTTCTGACCAGTTATTAGTTAGAAAAGATATAAGCGAGTCAGACCAGTCTGAAGGTCTGAGCTGAGTTTGGTGAAGCATTAAAGTTCTAGGCGGAGTCAATTTCTCATAATAATAATAATACATAATAATAATGTTTAAATATATGCTGGCTTTCTCAAGCCAACATAATAAAGAAAACTCAGAGAAACATCGACCAATTCAGTATGTAATAAAATTGTATTCGTTTTATAATAAAACTAATAACATTTTAAAGGTATGCCGTGCTCTTCAACCGACATGATTTTAATTAATCCCAAACTGTTTTGGGATAAGCTCATAAGTGATAAATGTTACGAACATATTATCATGGTACCGTTCAGCCAATTATTGATTTTTATTTCCACTTCCCTTTTATCTAGGAACTATTTGCACTGTATTTATCAATGGGAAATACATAATTCTAAAATAATCTGTCATATCTGTGGCTCACATTAATGGGGTCGCTTGCCAGTCGCAGCAGCACGAATTACGTGATCAGAAACATATTCTGCTTCAATATTGTGCGTAGTTAACAGTGAGTAGTGGTTTCAGACATAATTTTATTAAAGTGCATTTGTCAGTGCCGCACTCGTACTGATTATTCTGCTTGACAGAAAGAAAAGCTCGTTACTGAAGGCAGAGCGTTTTGGTCCGTGTATCATCTGATCATTTCATTTCCTATTTGGAATGGAATAACGAGAAATGAGAAGAAGGATCGTTTATTAGTTTTTTCGATTAGTTTAATAAACGGAAAATGAGATTTCGGCTCGATTTCTAATTTTTCGTTTGTGGTTTACAAATCGGTTTATGGCTTTGATATTTCGTTCGCACATGTGGGCGGAGCTGAAACGGCCCTTTCATCTGATTGTTCAAAACGCTCCGCCTTCAGTAGGCTACAGCCAGAATAAGAGTCCATAAGGCACACTCAAATCCCACTTTAATAATTTGCACCACTCGCTGACATTTGATGCAGAAATATGTTGCTGGGAACACAATTAGTGCTGCTGCGATGCTTCGCTTCTAATGTACGACACTTGAGAGATCGCAAGCCATATAGTCCAGGCAAAGTAACTCATTTTGGAGCCAAAAATAGAACTAATATAGAACAACATACTAAAAGTCCTAAGAAATCCTAGTTGAGGAAATATGTTAAATTCTCATCAGTCCGAGATGTGTGCCAATAATGCCAGGCAACAATACATCCCAATGGGGCTATTTTTTCCCTTTACTCCTATCAAAATGAAACTTTACACAATGAAAGTACCCATGAAAAGTAAATTTTTTTGTATTACAAGTTTTTTTGAAAATTAATTTTAATATGCAAATGAGCTATACACTAATCGAATATGCCCAAAATACACCCAAATAGGCTTATTTTTTTCCTTTACTCCTACCACAATAAAACTTTACACAATGAAAGTCTACAAGAAAAGTAAAACATTTTGTATTAGAAGTTTCTTTGAAAATGAATTTGAATATGCAAATGAGCAATATACTAATCGAATATGCCCAAAATACACCCTAATGGACTTATTTTTTCCCTATTCCTATCACAATCAAACCTCACAGAGTGAAAGTATACATGAAAAGTAACATTTTTGTTTTACAAGTTTCTTTGAAAAATCTATTTTAAATATGCAAATGAGCTCAACACTAGGCCTAATTGACTTATGGCTGAGAAAAGTAGAAAAAACAGGGGCCAAATAACTAACACATTCATGTCCATTCAGTAAGTTAACCTATGCATAAACACGATAAATTTGAAGTCACTTGCCATACTTACCTGGGTCACTTGCCACAAAAAAAACTTATATTGACCTTAAGAATTGATTGCACAATCTTGCCTCCAGTTGCTTTCTAAATTCTTTTTCTTTTATTTATTTTTTTTGCGAACAAGCCTTATCTAATGACATTCCTCCACAGATAACATCAGAAGAAAGTCAGAATAGCCATCTTAGTCATTAGTAACGTGGTGAGATAACATTTTGGGCTGGTAGATTTACAAATGACTGGTATTTTTGGTAAGATTACGAGATTACAGGCAGAAGTCATTCTTACCAACTAAACGATTCACTCTCACACAGAAGACAGATGAAAAAACAGATAGACACACTTTCCAGACATTCCAGCTCTTTAAAATAATTTTGCCAGACACCAAAACTGTACAGTACGCTTGGGTCTGCCGAGTTTGCAAATGTCTATGTCTGCTGGGAATGTTTGGCCGAGTCTCCTGTCAGAGAGATCTTCAACTCCCACCTCCGGCGGAGCTTCGACCAGATCCCGAGGGAGGCTGGAGATATTGAGTCCGAGTGGACCATGTTCTCCACATCCATTGTCGAAGCGGTCGCTCTGAGCTTTGGCCGTAAGGTCTCCAGTGCCTGTCGAGGCGGCAATCCCCGAACCCGGTGGTGGACAGCGGAAGTAAAGGATGCCGTCAAGCTGAAGAAGGAGTCCTTTCGGGCCTGGTTGACTTGTGGGACTCTTGAGGCAGCTGACGGGTACTGGCAGGCCAAGCGAACTGCAGTGGTGGTGGTTGTGGAGGCAAAAACTCGGGCCTGGGAGGAGTTCGGTGAGGCCATGGAGAAGGACTATCGGCTGGCCTCGAAGAGATTCTGGCAAACCGTCCGGCGCCTCAGGAGAGGGAAGCAGTGCCCTACCAACGCTATCTACAGTAGAGGTGGGCAGCTGTTGACCTCAACTGGGGATGTCGTTGGACAGTGGAAGGAATACTTTGAGGATCTCCTCAATCCCGCCGTCACGTCTTCCATTGAGGAAGCAGAGGCTGGGGGCTCCGAGGTGGACTCATCCATCACCCAAGCTGAAGTCACCGAGATAGTCAAGAAACTCCTCGGTGGCAAGGCACCGGGGGTGGATGAGATCCGCCATAAGTACCTCAAGTCTCTGGATGTTGTGGGGCTGTCTTGGCTGACACGCCTCTGCAGCATCGCGTGGCGGTCGGGGACAGTGCCTCTGGGATGGCAGACCGGGGTGGTGGTCCCTCTTTTTAAGAAGGGGGACCTCCGGGTGTGTTCCAACTATAGGGGGATCACACTTCTCAGCCTCCCTGGGAAAGTCTACGCCTGGGTACTGGAGAGGAGAATATGGCCGATAGTAGAACCTCGGATTCAGGAGGAACAGTGCGGTTTTCGTCCAGGCCGTGGAACACTGGACCAGCTCTATACCCTCTCCAGGGTGCTGGAGGGTTCATGGGAGTTTGCCCAACCAGTCCACATGTGCTTTGTAGATTTGGAGAAGGCATGCGACTGTGTCCCTCACGGCGGCCTGTGGAGGGTGCTCCGGGAGTATGGGGTCCGGGGTCCTTTGCTAAGGGCTGTCCGGTCCCTGTACGACCGAAGCAGGAGCTTGGTTCGCATTGCCGGCAGTAAGTCAGACTTCTTCCCGGTGCATGTTGGACTCTGGCAGGGCTGCCCTTTGTCACCGGTTCTTTTCATAATTTTTATGGACAGAATTTGTAGGCGCAGCCAGGGGCCGGAGGGTGTCAGGTTTGGAGACAACACGATTTCGTCTCTGCTCTTTGCGGATGATGTTGTCGTGTTGGCCCCTTCAGACCAGGAACTTCAGCATGCACTGCGGTGTTATGAGAAGCTAGCAACAGCAATATCTAGGTTAGTTAAAGAAAAAAAAACCTCCCCTGTTGTTGCTACCTTGTCGTGGTGGGGAGGCTTGTGTGCCTCCGTGACCCTGAAGACTATAACGGCGGGGGTTATACCCTTGGCAGGTACTACCAAGCCAGGCAGTTTTCAGGTTAGAGGCCAGTCTAAAAGCAGCACTGCCATCACCCATTGTCAGTAGGATGATTGGATGAAGATTGGGCCAATGTATTTGTCATACATATGAATGGTGTTTCTGCCTATGCAAATTAGGACATATTCAATAAGTGTGGTGCTCATATGCATATTCAAATTCATTTAAAAAAAAACTTGTAATACAAAAAAAGTTACTTTTCATGTATACTTTTACTATGTAAAGTTTTATTGTGGTAGGAGTAAAGGAAAAAATTAAGCCTATTTAGGTATATTTTGGCCATATTCGATTAGTGTATAGCTCATTTGCATATTAAAATTCATTTTCAAAGAAACTTGTAATACAAAAAAAATGTACTTTCCATGGGTACTTTCATTGTGTAAAGTTTCATTTTGATCGGAGTAAAGGAAAAAAATAGCCCCATTGGGATGTATTGTTGCCTGGCCTTATTGGCACACATCTCGGATTGATGAGAATTTAACATATTTCCTCAACTAGGATTTCTTAGGACTTTTAGTATGTTGTTCTGGACACCTCATAGAAATGATCTAAGCTGCAAAAAATTATTTTACAATTAGTCTGTTGTAAAACGCTATTTTGCCTGGACTAATAGGCTACAATATGCTGACATGGAGTTTGGTGTTTTATGTATTATTTCTATAGACTCAAGAGCAACGTATGATTTTTTTTAGTACTGTAGGTGAGGTCCTATATGTCCCTTCGATAAATGAAAATAGTTCAGTATCTCTAAACTTAAAATGTAGGCTAAATTTTTTTTTTTTTTACTCTAGGCTATAATTACTGTATGTATGAGCATCAAAAATAACATAATATACATGACCATGATAACATGTCTAACCTTTGTGTCTCTCTCTGTGTGTGTGTGTGTGTGTGTGTGTGTGTGTGTGTGTGTGTGTGTGTGTGTGTGTGTGTGTGTGTGTGTGTGTGTGTGTGTGTGAGAGAGAGAGAGAGAGAGAGAGAGAGAGACCTGAATAAATAATTGTGAAAATAGATAGAAATGTAACAGCATGACTTGCCT
Organism: Leuciscus idus; assembly: GCA_021554675.1. Taxonomy (NCBI): domain Eukaryota; kingdom Metazoa; phylum Chordata; class Actinopteri; order Cypriniformes; family Leuciscidae; genus Leuciscus; species Leuciscus idus. The sequence goes on along the minus strand of CM038639.1, from coordinate 10,604,026 downwards.
GCATGGCGTTGAGTACTCAGTTCACACAAATAGAATGAGATAAAAAAAAGATAATTGAATCAGTTGAACTTGTAGGATACTGAATACCTGACAAAATTATCAGGGTTTGAGAGTAACAGTTGGATTGCATTTCTAATCCAAAGTAAACTATTAACAAAATTTTTTTTATAACCAGTAATTTACAGTGTATTCTAGCCTATAACGTTAACAGTACAGTTCCTATTCATATTTCAATTTAAGGCCTATAATACAAAAATAGCAATTAATGAATTGTGATCTGAGGAGAGTTTGTGCAGTGGTTCAAATTAAAATCAGTGTTAAACAAATAATTCTAAATTAACTGGATCATGATGCTTTAAGTAATTAACCGAATACATTAATCTACAAATTACATTTAACAGATTTTATCATGTGTGATACAATTTAAAACCAAGCCTTTTAACACTGTAAATTATAAGACAGCACTTTTTAAGTTATTATTGTTACATGCTTAATTGTTTGATGTTTCTCTGAGATTTGCTCATTTCTTTCAAGGTATTATTGTTTTATGCATATAATGTTTGTCCATCAAAGCTCTGGTAGTATTTTTATAACTAAAATACTTTCTTTATGTTGTTTTCATTTGTCATGAACTCTATATTTTAAGATGTACTAGGTGTTGATAAATCACATTCAATTAATGTGAAGGGCCTATGTCAGGGGTGTCCTGTCCTGCAAAGTTTAGCTTCAACCCAATAAACACACCTGAACCAGCTAAGCAAGTCTTCAGGATTACTAGAAATATACAGGCTACACTCTCAGAAAAAAATGGTACAAAAGCCATCACTGGGATGTTATATATATATATATAAGGCTACCACCCCAGTTACAGCTTTTGTTCCTGATGAATTGTGTTGGAATAGGCTGGAGCTAAACTGCAGGACATTGGTCCTCCAGATGCTGGATTGGTCACCACTGGCTTGGGTTAAATGTTGTTAAATCTATAAATGAATCTGCACAGCTGGGTGTCTGCAGGCAGATGTGTGAGTCAGTCAATACAATTGAAAATGTAATGTGCAAAATGTTATTTATTTTCACAACAATGCATGCAACCAAAACTGAACATCATTTGAGAGCGACAACACGTTAACACATCCACATTGGGGAATGCTCACCCAAAACACAAACAACCCCACCCACAAAAGTCATCCATAGGATTGCTCTCTGTTACATATTTTGTCCCAAAAATAAATCAGCTACAATGCGGAGCAGACACAGAAATGAAGGGGTTACAGCAGGGTTCTCAAGTTTTATCAAAAGTTTGGAGTGAAATCACATGCGGTTAGGGGAGGAGCCCTAATGGAACCCCGCCCCCGCCCGTCCCCGCCCCCCAATTTTACCCATTGTTCATAATTAACCAGCACAAATTGAAATTATAACAACTGGTAAATCTGATAAATGACAGAGCAATTCATCACATCTAATATACTCTTTAATGTTATATTGCAAAATTACAAATATACAAAAATTTCAAAAATATAACAAATTGCTCCAAACAGTTTGGAAAAACAAATCTTTTTGCATTTTGAATGTGTCTAGTCGAAATGGTATAATGATTTATTGTGTGGTGGGACATATTGTGAACAAATGACAGTATTGCGGTGTGTGTGTGTGTGTGTGTGTGTGTGTGTGTGTGTGTGTGTGTGTGTGTGTGTGTGTGTGTGTGTGTGTGTGTGTGTGTGTGTGTGTGTGTGTGTGTGTGTGTGTGCATAATCATATGCAATGGCAATGATTAATGTATTTTTTGACAGGATATAAAATATTACCCAAGAGCACTCTGCTTTAATACATGTAGCCTTAATGTAACTAGAAAGACTATTAATACAGTATAATATATAATTTTAAATAAAATGAAGAAATACATCTTCATTCCTTCCCATACCCACTAACATTTCCCTTAGTTTCAGATAACGTAAGCTAGCCAAACTGAGCCAAAGCTTCTGGCCTGGTTGCAAAGTAGTTGTAGAGTTTTTGACTGCATCAATAATAATGTATACGATGGGCTATATATTAAATGTTCTAGCCTAAAAATGTTAGATGAGCTTTCTTCCAACTTACCTTCTCCATGTTCGCGCGATGTTGTTGGTTACCTAGTAACGAACGTACAGTGGCCGAGAATGTTCCGTCAATTTCCGTGTGTTCGCGCATCTATGTTGCCTAGTAACGAACGCAATCTGGCCGAGATATGTGCTGGCGGCAGGAAACTTCACTTTGTGTGCCTGCGCCTCGTATACAACGTTATTTATATGTGCTTGCAGGACAACTTGGTTGGCATTGCCTTTTCAGCGTGAGAAATACACGGTGTGGCGTGTGAGCGTGTGAACTGGTTGAATTGCGTGTGTCTCACGGCCAATGCGTGAGACTTGAGAACCCACACCATAAAACATCCACAATGCAGAACGAATACAAAAACACACACATACAGGCCTACACACATACAACACCATGTTCAGGTTTGACTGTATTGTAAAAAACAATGATACTTCAGATACTTTGACTAAAGTTTTTTTTTTTATTATTGTTATAATAATGATTTTATAATGTCTAAACAAAAAATCTAAATGAAAACTTGTGAAAAGATGAATACCTACAATATGATGGAAACATTGGAAATGGCAAACGAGCCAGTGAGTGATGCGCTGCAGCCATCTAGTGGCTGTCCTTGAAATGTCATGTTATTTTAATTTTAAATGTGTTTGCTTTCCAGTAGATGGCAGCAATCTTCCACTAAAACATAGCATGCTATCCATGCTATCGCCATGAACGAAAAAAAGAAATTAAATTAGATTTAAATTATAACAAATGCAAATACATTTTGCATACGAGAGTTACATTACATATGTTTAAAAAAAAAATACACATGTTATTAATCAGTCCTATGAGTTATGAGCTCAGTTTGTAGAAATAATACTTGGAATAATACTTAATTAGGAAGAGCACACAGCAGCTTCTGGTGTCACACACACACACACACACACATCTACTGATTTCATTAAAAGGCAAGTGGGAAATGTTATGGATATGTTATCACGGTCATGTTTATCATTGTTGTTTATCAAGTCCAATCCTTGTTGCCCATACAATAATAGGCTAGAGTAAAACATTTGACTTTTATCCATATTATATAAGATATTTTCATTGCATTTTTCAATGGGACAATGAAACAGGTAGGACCTACTTCCAAAATCAGTGCTCTTAAATAGGCTATAAAACACCAAACTCCATGTCAGCGTATTGTAGCCTATGGCTTGCGATCTCTCAAGTGTCGTACATTAGAAGCGAAGCATCGCAGCAGCACTAATTGTGTTCCCAGCAACATATTTCTGCATCAAATGTCAGCGAGTGGTGCAAAAGCTTATTAAAGTGGGATTTGAGTGTGCCGTAACGGACTCTTATTCTGGCTGTAGGCTACTGAAGACGAAGCGGTTTGACCAATCAGACGAAAGGGGCGATTCAGCGCCGCCCACATGTGCGAACGAAATATCAAAGCCATAAACCAGCCATATCAAAGCCATAAAATATCAAATTTGTAAACCACAAACGAAAATCAAGAAATCGAGCCGATAATCTCATTTTCCGTTTATTAAACTAAACGAAAAAAACAAATAAACGATCCGTCTTTTCATTTCTCTTTATTTCATTCCAAATAAGAAATGAAATGATCCAGCTCGTTTATTCGTTTTTTAGTTTAGTTTAAAAACTAAACTAACATTTCTCGTTATTCCATTTCAAACTGGAAATGAAATTATCAAAAAGTACACGGACCCTAAGTTAATACTTGACTTTATTTTTACAGAGTTTGGAGCAAAACCCTGCAGGACTGTGACTCTCCAGGACGAGTGGTGGCCACCAGTGAGTGGTGGACTCAGTAGGTCAAAAAGGGACCTCTCTGTGGCTGATTTAACACCAGAAGGAGTCTATATTGTTTAAAACCTTTTGAAAACCAGTTTTTGCATTTCTTGCAAAGCATTGCATTGCACACCAGAACTAACTCATTCTCATGTTCATTAAAGAGATAACATATGTGTTGTTGCATTGCATTGCATTGCACAAATCATTAAAGAATAACATAGGCTATGCATTTCTTGCAAAGCATTGCATTGCACACCAGAACTAAATCATTCCCATGTTCATTAAAGAGATAACGTGATTTGTTACATTGCATTGCATTGCATTGCATTGCATTGCATTGCACAAACGATCTAACGTTGTGCACTGAAGAATAACATATAGGTTATGCACTTTTTGCATTGCATTGCACACCAGAACTAAATCATTCCCATGTTCATTAAAGAGATAACGTGATTTGTTGCATTGCATTGCATTTCATTTGCACAAACGATCTAACGTTGTGCACTGAAGAATAACATATGCACTTTTTGCATTGCATTGCACACCAGAAATAACTCATTGCCATGTTCATTAAAGAGATAACATGTGTGTTGTTGCATTGAATTACACGCACGATCTAACGTTGTGCATTGAAGAATAACATATGCACTTCTTGCATTGCATTGCACAGCATAACTAAATCATTCCAATGTTCATTAAAGAAATAACGTGTTGTTGCATTGCATTTGCATTTGCATTGCAATGCTTTGCATTGCATTGCACACCAGAACTAACTCATTCGCATGTTCATTAAAGAGATAACATAGTGTATGTGTTCGTTGCATTGCATTGCACAAACGATCTAACATTGTGCACTGAAGAATAACATATAGGTTATGCACATTTCGCATTGCATTGCATTGCACACCAGAACTAACTCATTCCCATGTTCATTAAAGAGATAACATATGTGTTGTTGTATTTGCATTGTATTGCACAAACGATCTAACATTGTGCACTGAAGAATAACTTAAAGGTTATGCACTTTTTGCATTGAATTGCATTGCACTAACGATCTAACGTTGTGCACTGAAGAATAACTTATAGGTTATGCACTTTTTGCATTGCATTGCATTGCATACCAAAACTAACTCATTCCCATGTTCATTAAAGACATAACGTGTGTTGTTGCATTGCATTTCACACCATAACTAAATCATTCCAAAGTTCATTTAAGAAATAACGTGTTTTGTTGCATTTCATTGCATTGCATTGCATTGCACTAACGATCTAACGTTGTGCACTGAAGAATAACATATAAGTTATGCACTTTTCGCATTACATTGCATTGCACACCAGAACTAACTCATTCCCATGTTCATTATAGAGATGATAAGTGTGTTGTTGCATTGCATTGAATTGCATGGCACTAACGATCTAACGTTGTGCAATGAAGAATAACATATAGGTTATGCACTTTTTGCATTGCATTGCATTGCACACCAGAACTAACTCATTCCCATGTTCATTATAGAGATGATAAGTGTGTTGTTGCATTGCATTGGATTGCATGGCACTAACGATCTAACGTTGTGCAATGAAGAATAACATATAGGTTATGCACTTTTTGCATTGCATTGCATTGCACACCAGAACTAACTCATTCCCATGTTCATTAAAGACATAACTTGTGTTGTTGCTTTGCATTGCATTGCAACTTCATTGCATTGCATTGCATTGCACTAACGATCTAACGTTGTGCACTGAAGAATAACATATGCACTTTTCGCATTGCATTGCACACCAGAACTAACTCATTCCCATGTTCATTAAAGAGATAACATATTTGTTGCATTGCATTGCACAAACGATCTAACGTTGTGCACTAAAACATAACATATAGATTATGCACATTTCGCATTGCATTGCACACCAGAACTAAATCATTCCCATGTTCATTAAAGATTTGATATGTGTGTTGCTGCATTACATTGCATTGCATTTTATTGCATTGCATTGCATTGCACTAACGATGTAACGTTGTGCATTGAAGAGTAACATAGGCTATGCACTTCTTGCATTGCATTTCACACCATAACTAAATCATTCCAAAGTTCATTTAAGAAATAACGTGTTTTGTTGCATTTCATTGCAATGCATTGCATTGCATTGCACTAACGATCTAACGTTGTGCACTGAAGAATAACATATGTTATGCACTTTTCGCATTGCATTGCATTGCACACCAGAACTAACTCATTCCCATGTTCATTATAGAGATGATATGTGTGTTGTTGCATTGCATTGAATTGCATGGCACTAACGATCTAACGTTGTGCAATGAACAATAACATATAGGTTATGCACTTTTTGCATTGCATTGCATTGCACACCAGAACTAAATCATTCCCATGTTCATTAAAGAAATAACGTGTGTTGTTACATTGCATTGCATTGCACTAACGATCTATCGTTGTGCACTGAAGAATAACAAATAAGTTATGCACATTTCGCATTGCATTGCATTGCATTGCACACCAGAACTAACTCATTCCCATGTTCATTAAAGAGATAACAAATGTGTTGTTGTATTGCATTGCATTGCACAAACGATCTAACATTGTGCACTGAAGAATAACATATAGGTTATGCACTTTTTGCATTGCATTGCATTGCACACCAGAACTAAATCATTCCCATGTTCATTAAAGAGATGATATGTGTGTTGTTGCATTGCATTGCAATTATCGCATTGCATTGCACTAACGATCTAACGTTGTGCACTGAACAATAACATATAGGTTATGCACTTTTCGCATTGCATTGCATTGCACACCAGAACTAACTCATTGCCATGTTCATTAAAGAGATAACGTGTGTTGTTGCATTGCCTTGGATTACATTGCATTGCATTGCCTTGCATTGCACTAACGATCTAACTTTGTGCACTGACGAATAACATATAAGTTATGCACTTTTCGCATTGCATTGCATTGCACACCAGAACTAACTCATTCCCATGTTCATTAAAGACATAACGAGTGTTGTTGCATTGCATTGCATTGCATTGCATTGCATTGCATTGCATTGCATTGCATTGCAATTGCATTGCATTGCATTGCATTGCATTGCATTGCACTAACGATCTAACGTTGTGCACTGAAAAATAACATATAGGTTATGCACTTTTGCATTGCATTGCATTGCACACCAGAACTAACACATTCCCATGTTCATTAAAGACATAATGTGTGTTGTTGCATTGCATTGCATTGCAACTGCATTGCATTGCATTGCACTAACGATCTAACGTTGTGCACTTAAGAATAACATATACACTTTTCGCATTGCATTGCACACCAGAACTAACTCATGTCATGTTCATTAAAGAGATAACATATGTGTTGTTGCATTGCATTGCACAAACGATCTAACGTTGTGCACTGAAGAAAAACATATAGGTTATGCACTTTTCGCATTGCATTGCATTGCACACCAGAACTAAATCATTCCCATGTTCATTAAAGATATATGTGTGTCTGTGAACTTGAACTTTCTATATACATGCTCATTGACTCCTTACGATGTTTCATCAAGCAGACAATTGTCAATATATTTCTAGTAAAAGAGTCCTCGATTTTGAACTTTCTATACATTCTCAGTGATGCCTTATTTTGTTTCTTTAGCCATACAGAAGTCCAGATTTGACATGTTGAACATATTTCTGACTTGAAGATTTTGTACATGCTAATTGACTCCTTTTAGTGTTTCATCAGCCAGACAGTAGTCAATAATTGACCTACTGAAAATATTTCTGGTAAAAGAGTCCTCGATTTTGAACTTTCTATACATTCTCAGTGACGCCTTATTTTGTTTCTTTAGCCATACAGAAGTCCAGATTTGACATGTTGAACATATTTCTGGCTTGAAGATTTTGTACATGCTAATTGACTCCTTTTAGTGTTTCATCAGCCAGACAGTAGTCAATAATTGACCTACTGAAAATATTTCTGGTAAAAGAGTCCTCGATCTTGAACATTCTATACATGCTCATTGACTCCTTATGCTGTTTCTTTCTATACATACTCGTTTACTCCATCTGATGTTACATCAGCCATAAAGAAGTCCATAATTGACCCAAGGGACATATTTGTGGACAATCTTGAACTTTCTATACATACTCATAGTCTCCTTCAGATTCTTCATAAGCCATATTTATGTCCATATATGACCTATTATTATTTCTGGTCAAAGGTTCCGCAAAAGTTTTTAAACTATGTAAAATTATAGACTCCATCTGATGATAAATCAGACCAAAAGAGGTCAAATTTTGACTCTTGAGTCAATATGTAATAGAGAGTTAATGTTCAATGATTCTTTGGCCAAAAATATATTCAGAGGGACACATATGGACACCTGTTAAAGTGATGTATCATCAGAAGAAGTCTATGAGTATTTAGTAAGTTAACTTGTGAGGACCTTTTTGCCAAAAATATTTTCAATTCGCCACATATGGACATCTATAAAGCTTATGAAGAATCAGAAAGAGTCAACGAGTATATATAGAAAGGTCAAGTTTAGACTCTTTGAAAAGAAAAAATTTCAGTATGTCAAATATGGACTTATGATATAACATCCGAAGATATCAATCTGAATGTATAGTGTTAATCATTTAGGACTCTTTGGCCAGAAATATGTTCAGTAGGTCAAAAGGGGACCTCTGAATAGCTGATTTATCATCAGAAAGAGTCTATAACTTTATATAGTTTAAAAATGTTGATGACCCTTTGACCAGAAATAAGTTCAAAAGGTCAGATATGGATATCTATATGGCTTAAGTAGCATTAGAAGGAGTCTATGAGTATGTATAGAAAGTCCAAGATCGAGAACTCTTTTTCCATAAATATATTCCTTGGGTCAAATAAGGTAAGGTAAGGCTGATTTGTCATCAGAAGGAGTCGATAAGTTTATAATAGTAAAAAACATTTTGAAGATTCTTTGGCCAAAAATATGTTACATTGGTCAAATATGGACTAGAGTCTTGATGATATAACATCACGAGAAGTCTGTACAGTACGACAAATAATGTATAGTAAGATTAAAGTTCAAGGTCTCTGTCCATAAATATGTTCAGAAGGTCAAATATGGACTTCTGTATGGCTGATTTAACATCAGAAGGAGTCTATGAGTTTCTAAGAGTAAAAAACATTTAGAGGATTCTTTGGCCAAAAATATGTTAAATCGGTAAAATATGAACTACAGTCTGGCTGATATAACATCACGAGAAGTCTGTATAGTAGGAGAAATATGTATAGTAAGGTAAATGTTCAAGGTCTCTGTCCAGAAATATGTTCAGAAGGTCAAATATGGAATTCTGTATGACTGATTTAACATCAGTAGGAGTCTATAGTTTATGATAGACAAAATCCTTTTGAGAACTCTTTGGTCAAATATTTTTTCAATCGGTCAAATATGGACTACTGCCTGCCTGATTTAACATTACGAGAAGTCAGTCTATATGTATAGTGAGTTCATGTTCACAGACTCTGGGCCAGAAATATGTTCAGTAGGTCAAAAATAGACTACTGGCTGGTTCCCTTACCAGTCAGGGATCACTGGTGATCCCGGATTATTGTAGTTCAAAATATGTTTGAGCTTATATATCTCAATATTAATAACAGTCTGGTTAATTTTGAGTCTTGAACTATAAACTCTCAAGGGTTGGCTTTCTAAATGTATGTGTGTTATGTTTCTATTCAGAATTACTTATGAGCAGTAACCTTTTTATTTTGGGTATGTCATGTATGCAGCACTTGCCAAAATTGGGGGTGATGAGGAAGGGGTTAATTTAACATCACAAGTAATCAATCTGTAGTATAGCAAGATATTGTTCAAGAACTCTTTGGCCAGAAATATGTTCAGTAGGTCAAAAGGGGACCTCTCTATAGCTGATTTATCATCAGAAGGAGACTATAACTTTATATAGTTTGAAAAAATTTGAGGACACTTTGACCAGAAATAAGTTGAAAAGGTCAGATATGGACATCTATTTGGCTTATGAAGCATCAGAAGGAGTTGGACTATGAGTATGTATAGAAAGCCCAAGATCGAGGACTCTTTGGCCAAAAATATGTTCCTTGGGTCAAATATGGACTTTTGTATGGCTGACGTAACATCAGAAAAAGTCAACGAGTATATATATGGAAAAAGGTCAAGTTTCGAGTACTCCTTGGCCAGAAAAAAAATCTGTATGTCAAATATGGACATTTGTCAGGATGATATAACATCCGAAGATATCAATCTGAATGTATAGTGTTAATCATTTAGGACTCTTTGTCCAGAAATATGTTCAGTAGGTCAAAATGGGACCTCTGAATAGCTGATTTGTCATCAGAAAGAGTCTATGACTTTATATAGTTTAAAAACTTTTTTGAGGACCCTTTTACCAGAAATAAGTTCAAAAGGTCAGATATGGATATTTATATGGCTTCTGTAGCATTAGAAGGAGTCTTATGAGTATGTTTAGAAAGGTCAAGATCAAGAACTCTTTGGCCATAAATATATGGGTCAAATATGAACTTCTGTAAGGCTTATTTGACATCAGAAGGAGTCGATAAGTTTATAATAGTAAAAAACATTTTGAGGATTCTTTGGCTAAAAATATGTTCAATCGGTGAAATATGGACTACAGTCTGGCTGATATAACATCACGAGAAGTCTGTATAGTAGGAGAAATATGTGTAGTAAGGTAAATGTTCAAGGTCTCTGGCCAGAAATATGTTCAGAAGGTCAAAAGGGGACCTCTGTATAGCTGATTTATCATCAGAAGGAGACAATAACTTTATGTAGTTTGAAAAATTTTGAGGACACTTTGACCAGAAATAAATTCAAAAGGTCATATATGGACATCTATATGGCTTATGAAGCATCAGAAGGAGTTGGACTATGAGTATGTATAGAAAGCCCAAAATCGAGGACTCTTTGGCCAAAAATATGTTCCTTGGGTCAGATATGGACTTTTGTATGGCTGACGTAACATCAGAAAAAGTCAACGAGTATATATGGAAAGGTCAAGTTTCGAGTACTCCTTGGCCAGAAAAAAATTCTGTATGTCAAATATGAACTTTTGTCAGGATGATATAACATCAGAAGATATCAATCTGAATGTATAGTGTTAATCATTTAGGACTCTTTGTCCAGAAATATGTTCACTAAGTCAAAATGGGACCTCTGAATAGCTGATTTGTCATCAGAAAGAGTCTATGACTTTATATAGTTTAAAATTTTGAGGACCCTTTGACCAGAAATAAGTTCAAAAGGTCAGATATTGATGTCTATCTGGCTTATGTAGCATTAGAAGTAGTCTATGAGTGTTCATGTTCATAGAAAGGTCAAGATCGAGAACTCTTTGGCCATAAATAATATTCCTTGGGTCAAATATGAACGTCTGTATGGCTGAGTACAGAAGGAGTCTATGAGTTTCTAAGAGTAAAAAACATTTTGAGGATTCTTTGGCCAAAAACATGTTAAATCAGTCAAATATGGCTACAGTCTGACTGATATAACATCACGAGAAGTCTGTATAGTAGGAGAAATATGTAGTAAGGTAAATGTTCAAGGTCTCTGTCCAGAAATATGTTCAGAAGGTCAAATATGGACTTCTGCATGGCTGATTTAACATCAGAAGGAGTCTATACGTTTATGATAGACAAAATCCTTTTGAGAACTCTTTGGTCCATTTTTTTTCAATCGGTCAAATATGGACTACTGCCTGCCTGATTTAACATTACAAGAAGTCAAGTCTGTATGTATAGTGAGTTAATGTTCACGGACTCTGGCCAGAAATATGTTCAGTAGGTCAAAAATAGACTACTCTCTGGTTAATATAACATCACAAGAAATCAATCTGTAGTATAGCAAGATAATGTTCAAGAACTCTTTGGCCAGAAATATGTTCAGAAGGTCAAAAGGGGACCTCTGTATAGCTGATCAGAAGTCGTCTATAACATTATATAGTTTAAAAAATTTTGAGGACACTTTGACCAGAAATGTTCAAAAGGTCAGATATGGACATCTATATGGCTTATCAGAAGGAGTTGGACTGTGAGTATGTATAGAAAGCCCAAGATCGAGGACTCTTTGGCCAAAAATATGTTCAGTAGGTCAAAAGGGGACCTCTGTATAGCTGATTTATCATCAGAAGAAGACTATAACTTTATATAGTTTGAAAAAATTTGAGGACACTTTGACCAGAAATAAGTTGAAAAGGTCAGATATGGACATCTATATGGCTTATGAAGCATCAGAAGGAGTTGGACTATGAGTATGTATAGAAAGCCCAAGATCGAGGACTCTTTGGCCAAAAATATGTTCCTTGGGTCAAATATGGACTTTTGTATGGCTGACGTAACATCAGAAAAAGTCAAAGAGTATATATGGAAAGGTCAAGTTTTGAGTACTCCTTGGCCAGAAAAAAATTCTGTATGTCAAATATGGACTTTTGTCAGGATGATATAACATCCGAAGATATCAATCTGAATGTATAGTGTTAATCATTTAGGACTCTTTGTCCAGAAATATGTTCAGTAGGTCAAAATGGGACCTCCGAATAGCTGATTTGTCATCAGAAAGAGTCTATGACTTTATATAGTTTAAAATTTTGAGGACCCTTTGACCCGAAATAAGTTCAAAAGGTCAGATATGGATATCTATATGGCTTATATAGCATTAGAAGGAGTCTATGAGTATGTATAGAAAGGTCAAAATCGAGAACTCTTTGGCTATAAATATATGGGTCAAATATGGACTTCTGTATGGCTTATTTGACATCAGAAGGAGTCGATAGTTTACAATAGTACGAAACATTTTGAGGATTCTTTGGCCAAAAATATGTTCAATTGGTCAAATATGGACTATAGTCTGGTTGATATAACATCACGAGAAGTATTTATATTACGAGAAATATGTAAAGTAAGGTTAAAGTTCAAGGTCTCCGTCCAGAAATATGTTCAGAAGGTCAGATATGGACTTCTGCATGGCTGATTTAACATCAGAAGGAGTCTATACGTTTATGATAGACAAAATCCTTTTGAGAACTCTTTGGTCAATTTTTTTTTCAATCAGTAAAATATGGACTACTGTCTACCTGATTTTACATTACGAGAAGTCAGTCTATATATATAGTGAGTTGATGTTCACGGACTCTGGCCAGAAATATGTTCAGTAGGTCAAATATAGACCACTGCCCACATAGCAATTTTTTTCTGGCCCAGCTCTGGGCCATCACTTTTCCCTCGGCCCAAGTACCGCAAAGAATGACGGCCCTGAAGTGGCCCAGAACTGGATTAAAGACAAGGGTCACACATGGGCCATAACTGGCTCGAATCTCAGCCAGTTAGTCACCTTTAAAGGGATACTCCACTTTAAAATGAAAATTCTGTCATCATATTGTTTCAAACCTGTATGCATTTCTTTCTTCTGCTGAACAGAAAGGAAGATATATAGAAGAATGTCAGTAACCAGACAGTTTTTGGTACCATTGACTTCCATAGTAGGAAAAAAATATACTATGGAAGTCCATTTTTAAATAAACTGTTATTTAGAATATATATATATATTTAGTAAGTTTTAACTTAAGTTTTAAGTTTTTGTGGTGCTTAAACTAAAGAGTATGGAAAACTTAGACTATTTTGTATGTGAATTAAGTTTTTTTTATTAGAAATTCATAAAAACAAATTAAAATAAATAATAAAAAAAATGTAACTCAATTATCATGTTAGGAAAATGTATATTTTGTTCAGGTCAAATGGATTTTGGAATTTTTAAATGATTATTGAATTTTGTGAACATTGCTGAAAACTAAATGATATATTTAACTGTTTTATTTCTCCCGTGAAAAAATTGTGGTGGTGGGGGGGACAATCCTTGAATATATAGTAGCGGCCTAAATACTTATAATTGTCAAAAAGTATGGCCCATAATCGCTACACTGATCTGGGCCACACACCTCCCATCCACAATCGGCCCAAATGTTGTCTGACGTCATGCATGCAGTGCCATCACTGCCACACATGGCCCACTGTTGGCTGAAATGATGCATGCCAGTGCCGGCAACACGCCAGCAGTACCATGATGAGGCGACATTTGGGCCAAGTCTGTTTGCTATGTGGGTGGCTGGTTAATATAACATCACAAGAAGTCAATCTGTAGTATAGCAAGATAATGTTCAAGAACTCTTTGGCCAGAAATATGTTCAGAAGGTCAAAAGATGACCTCTGTATAGCTGATTTATCATCAGAAGGAGTCTATAACTTTATATAGATTGAACATTTTGACCAGAAAAAAGTTCAAAAGGTCAGATATGGACATCTATATGGCTTATGATGCATCAGAAGGAGTCTAGAGTATGTATAGAAAGCCCAAGATCGAGGACCCTTTGGCCAGAAATATGTTCCTTGGGTCAAATATGGACCTGTATGGCTGACGTAACATAAGAAAGAGTCAACTATATAGAAAGGTCAAGTTTCGAGTACTCCTTGGCCAGGAAAAATTTCAGTATGTCAAAAATTTACTTTTGTCAGGATGATATAACATCTTTAAGGACTCTTTGGCCAGAAATATGTTCAGTAGGTCAAAAGCGTACCTATGTATAGCTCATTGTTATAACATTATGTGCTTTGCACAAACGATCTACTTGCATTGCATTGCACAACAGATCTAACGTTGTGCATTGAAGAATAACATAGGCATCACTTCTTGCATTGCATTGCACACCAGAACTAAATCAGTCCCATATTCATTAAAGAGAATATGCATTGCATTGCACAAACGATGTGCACTGAAGAATAACATAAGTTATGCACTTTTCGCATTGCATTGCATTGCATTGCACACCAGAACTAACTCATTCCAATGTTCATTAAAGAGATAACATATGTGTTGATGTGTTGCATTGGATACATTGGAATGAGTTAGTTCTGGTGTGCAATGCAATGGCAATTGCACACCAGAACTAACTCATTCCAATGTTCATTAAAGAGATAACATATGTGTTGTTGCATTGCATTGCATTGCATTAACGATCTAACGTTGTGCACTGAAGAATAACGTGTGTTGTTGCATTGCATTGCATTGTGCATTGCACTAACGATCTAACGTTGTGCAATGAAGAATAACAGGTTATGCACGTCTTGCATTGCATTGCACACAATAACTAACTCATTTCCACGTTCATTAAAGAGATAACATATGTGTTGTTGCATTGCATTGCACAAACGATCTAACGTTGTGCACTGAAGAATAACATATGCACTTTTCGCATTGCATTGCACACCAGATCTAACTCATTCCCATGTTCATTAAAGAGATAACATATGTGTTGTTGCATTGCACAAACGATCTAACGTTCCCATGTTCATTAAAGATATGATATGTGTGTTGTTGAATGTCATTGCATTGCATTGCACACACGATCTAACGTTGTGCATTGAAGAATAACATAGGCTATGCACTTCTTGCATTGCATTGCACAGCAGAACTAACTCATTCCCATGTTCATTAGAGAGATGATATGTGTTTTGTTGCATTGCTTTGCAAAAACGATCTAACGTTGTGCACTGAGGAATAACATATAGGTCATGCACTTTTCTCATTGCATTGCACACAAGAACTAAATAATTCCCATGTTCATTAAAGAGATTGACGTGTGTTGTTGCATTGCACTGCACTAACGATCTAACGTTGTGCACTGTAGAATAACATCTTGCATTGCATTGCACACCAGAACTAAATGATTACAATGTTCATTAAAGAGATAATGTGTGTTGTTGCATTGCATTGCATTGCATTGCATTGCATTGCATTGCAATTGCATTGCATTGCACTAACGATCTAACGTTGTGCACTGAAGAATAACATATAGGTTATGCACATTTCGCATTACATTGCATTGCATTGCATTGCACACCAGAACTAAAAATTCCCATGTTCATTAAAGAGATGACGTGTGTTGTTGCATTGCATTGCATTGCATTGCACTAACGATCTAACGTTGTGCATTGTAGAATGACATATATGTTATGCACTTTTCGCATTGCATTGCCTTAAACACCAGAACTAACTCATTCCAATGTTCATTAAAGAGCTAACATATGTGTTGTTGTATTGCATTGCATTGCACAATCGATCTAACGTTGTGCACTGAAGAATAACATATAGGTCATGCACTTTTTGCATTGCATTGCATTGCACACCAGAACTAAATCATTCCCATGTTCATTAAAGAGATAAAGTGAGTTGTTGCATTGCATTGCATTGCATTGCACAAACGATATAACGTTGTGCAATGAAGAATAAAATATAGGTTATGCACTTTTCGCCATTGCATTACATTGCATTGCACACCAGAACTAAATCATTCCCATGTTCATTAAAGAGATGATATGTGTGTTGTTGCATTGCGAGCACGATCTAACGTTGTGCATTGAAGAATAACATAAGCTATGCACTTCTTGCATTGCATTGCACACCAGAACTAAATCATTCCAATGTTCATTAAATAGATAATGTGTGTTGTTGCATTGCATTGCATTGCATTGCATTGCATTGCATTGCAATTGCATTGCATTGCATTGCATTGCACTAACGATCTAACGTGCACTGAAGAATAACGTGTGTTGTTGCATTGAAGTTGCATTGCATGTTGCATTGAAGAATAACATAAGTTATGCACTTTTCGCATTGCATTGCATTGCATTGCACACCAGAACTAAATCATTCCAATGTTCATTAAATAGATAATGTGTGTTGTTGCATTGCATTGCATTGCATTGCATTGCATTGCATTGCAATTGCATTGCATTGCATTAACGATCTAACGTTGTGCAATGAAGAATAACAGGTTATGCACGTCTTGCATTGCATTGCACACAATAACTAACTCATTTCCACGTTCATTAAAGAGATAACATATGTGTTGTTGCATTGCATTGCACACCAGAACTAACTCATTCCCATGTTCATTAAAGAGATAACGTGTGTTGTTGAATTTCATTTCATTGCATTGCATTGCACAAACGATCTAACGTTGTGCACTGAAGAATAACATATGCACTTTTCGCATTGCATTGCACACCAGATCTAACTCATTCCCATGTTCATTAAAGAGATAACATATGTGTTGTTGCATTGCACAAACGATCTAACGTTGTGCACTGAAGAATAACATATAGGTTATGCACTTTTCGCATTGCATTGCACACCAGAACTAAATCATTCCCATGTTCATTAAAGATATATGTGTGTTGTTGAATTTCATTGCATTGCATTGCATTGCATTGCACAAACGATCTAACGTTGTGCACTGAAGAATAACATAAGTTATGCACTTTTCGCATTGCATTGCATTGCATTGCATTGCACACCAGAACTAACTCATTCCAATGTTCATTAAAGAGATAACATATGTGTTGATGTATTGCATTGCAATGCAAAAATGATCTAACGTTGTGCATTGAAGAATAACATAGGCTATGCACTTCTTGCATTGCATTGCACACCAGAACTAAATCATTCCAATGTTCATTAAATAGATAATGTGTGTTGTTGCATTGCATTGCATTGCATTGCAATTGCATTGCTTTGCATTGCACTAACGATCTAACGTGCACTGAAGAATAACGTGTGTTGTTGCATTTTATTGCATTGCATTGCACTAACGATCTAACGTTGTGCACTGAAAAATAACATAGGCTATGCACTTCTTGCATTGCATTGCACACCAGAACTAACTCATTCCCATGTTCATTAAAGAGATAACGTGTGTTGTTGAATTTCATTTCATTGCATTGCATTGCACAAACGATCTAACGTTGTGCACTGAAGAATAACATAGGCTATGCACTTCTTGCATTGCACTGCACACCATAACTAAATCATTCCACTGTTCATTAAAGAAATAACGTGTGTTGTTACATTGCATTGCATTGCAATGCATTGCAATGCATTGTATTGCATTGCATTGCATTGCATTGCATTGCACTATCTATCGATGTGCACTGAAGAATTTCATAGAGGTTATGCACTTTTTGCATTGCATTGCATACCAGAACTAACTCATTGCAATGTTCATTAAAGAGATAACATGTATGTTGTTGCATTGCAAACGTTGTGCATTGAAGAATAACATAGGCTTTGCACTTCTTGCATTGCCTATGCAACTAAAGCAATTAGTGTGCACCATAACTAGATCATTGCAATGTTCAAGAAATAACGTGTGTTGTTGCATTGCATTGCATTGCATTGCATTGCACTAACGATCTAACGTGCACTGAAGAATAACGTGTGTTGTTGCATTGAAGATGCATTGCATGTTGCATTGAAGAATAACATAAGTTATGCACTTTTCGCATTGCATTGCATTGCATTGCACACCAGAACTAAATCATTCCAATGTTCATTAAATAGATAATGTGTGTTGTTGCATTGCATTGCATTGCATTGCATTGCATTGCATTGCATTAACGATCTAACGTTGTGCAATAAAGACTAACAGGTTATGCACGTCTTGCATTGCATTGCACACAATAACTAACTCATTTCCACGTTCATTAAAGAGATAACATATGTGTTGTTGCATTGCACTGCACAAACGATCTAACGTTGTGCACTGAAGAATAACATATGCACTTTTCGCATTGCATTGCACACCAGATCTAACTCATTCCCATGTTCATTAAAGAGATAACATATGTGTTTTTGCATTGCACAAACGATCTAACGTTGTGCACTGAAGAATAACATATAGGTTATGCACTTCTCGCATTGCATTATATTGCACACCAGAACTAAATCATTCCCATGTTCATTAAAGATATTATATGTGTGTTGTTGAATGTCATTGCATTGCATTGCATTGCATTGCATTGCATTGCATTGCATTGCATTGCACAAACGATCTAACGTTGTGCACTGAAGAATAACATATGCACTTTTCGCATTGCATTGCACACCAGATCTAACTCATTCCCATGTTCATTAAAGAGATAACATATGTGTTGTTGCATTGCACAAACGATCTAACGTTGTGCACTGAAGAATAACATAGGTTATGCACTTTTCGCATTGCATTATATTGCACACCAGAACTAAATCATTCCCATGTTCATTAAAGATATGATATGTGTGTTGTTGAATTTCATTGCATTGCATTGCATTGCATTGCATTGCATTGCATTGCATTGCACAAACGATCTAACGTTGTGCACTGAAGAATAACATAGGCTATGCACTTTTCGCATTGCATTGCATTGCATTGCATTGCACACCAGAACTAAATGATTCCAATGTTCATTAAAGAGATAATGTGTGTTGTTATACATCTATTTATTGCATTGCATTGCACTAACAATCTAACGTTGTGCACTGAAGAATCACATGAGTGTTGTTGCATTGCATTGCACGAACGATCTAACGTTGTGCACTGAAGAATAACATGTTATGCACATTTCGCATTACATTGCATTGCATTGCATTGCACACCAGAACTAAAAATTCCCATGTTCATTAAAGAGATGACGTGTGTTGTTGCATTGCATTGCATTGCACTAACGATCTAACGTTGTGCATTTTAGAATGACATATATGTTATGCACTTTTCGCATTGCATTACATTAAACACCAGAACTAACTCATTCCAACGTTCATTAAAGAGCTAACATATGTGTTGTTGTATTGCATTGCATTGCACAATCGATCTAACGTTGTGCACTGAAGAATAACATATAGGTCATGCACTTTTTGCATTGCATTGGATTGTACACCAGAACGTTCATTAAAGAGATAACATATGTGTTGTTGCATTGCATTGCACAAACGATTGCATTGCACTAACGATCTAACGTTGCATATGTTCGCACGTAATCATTCCTATGTTCATTAAAGAGATAAAGTGAGTTGTTGTTGCATTGCATTGCATTGCATTGCACAAACGATATAACGTTGTGCAATGAAGAATAAAATATAGGTTATGCACTTTTCGCATTGCATTGCATTGCACACCAGAACTAAATCATTCCCATGTTCATTAAAGAGATGATATGTGTGTTGTTGCATTGCATTGCGAGCACGATCTAACGTTGTGCATTGAAGAATAACATAAGCTATGCACTTCTTGCATTGCATTGCACACCAGAACTAAATCATTCCAATGTTCAGTAAATAGATAATGTGTGTTGTTGCATTGCATTGCATTGCATTTGCATTGCATTGCACTAACGATCTAACGTGCACTGAAGAATAACGTGTGTTGTTGCATTGAAGTTGCATTGCATGTTGCATTGAAGAATAACATAAGCTATGCACTTCTTGCATTGCATTGCACACCAGAACTAAATCATTCCAATGTTCATGAAATAGATAATGTGTGTTGTTGCATTGCATTGCACAAACGATCTAACGTTGTGCACTGAAGAATAACATATGCACTTTTCGCATTGCATTGCACACCAGATCTAACTCATTCCCATGTTCATTAAAGAGATAACATATGTGTTGTTGCATTGCACAAACGATCTAACGTTGTGCACTGAAGAATAACATAAGAATAACACTTTTTGCATTGCATTGCATTGCATACCAGAACTAACTCATTGCAATGTTCATTAAAGAGATAACATGTATGTTGTTGCATTGCATTGCAAAAACGATCTAACGTTGTGCATTGAAGAATAACATAGGCTATGCACTTCTTGCATTGCCTATGCAACTAAAGCAATTAGTGTGCACCATAACTAGATCATTGCAATGTTTAAGAAATAACTGTGTTGTTGCATTGCATTGCATTGCATTGCACACCAGAACTAAATCATTCCCTATGTTCATTAAAGATATGATATGTGTGTTGTTGCATTACATTGCATTGCATTTTATTGCATTGCACTAACGTGCAACGTTGTGCACTGAACATGTTGTGCACTAACGTTGTGCACTGAAAAATAACATAGGCTATCCACTTCTTGCATTGCATTGCACACCAGAACTAACTCATTCCCATGTTCATTAAAGAGATAACGTGTGTTGTTACATTGCATTGCATTGCATTGCACTGCACTAACGATCTATCGTTGTGCACTGAAGAATAACAAATGAGTTATACACATTTCGCATTGCATTGCATTGCATTGCACACCAGAACTAACTCATTGCCATGTTCATTAAAGAGATAACAAATGTGTTGTTGTATTGCATTGCATTGCACAAACGATCTAACATTGTGCACTGAAGAATAACATATAGGTTATGCACTTTTCGCATTGCATTGCATTGCACACCAGAACTAAATCATTCCCATGTTCATTAAAGAGATGATATGTGTGTTGTTGCATTGCATATAGATTGCATATGCAACATTGCACAATGTTGCATTGTGTGTTGTTAGATCGCATTGCACTAACGATCTAACGTTGTGCACTGAACAATAACATATAGGTTATGCACTTTTTGCATTGCATTGCATTGCATACCAGAACTAACTCATTGCCATGTTCATTAAAGAGATAACGTGTGTTGTTGCATTGCATTGCACAAACGATCTAACGTTGTGCACTGACGAATAACTCATAGGAATTGCATTGCATTGCACACTAGAACTAACTCATTCCCATGTTCATTAAAGAGATAACATATGTGTTGTTGCATTGCATTGCACAAACGATCTAACGTTGTGCACTGACGAATAACTCATAGGTTATGCCCTTTTCGCATTGCATTGCATTGCACACTAGAACTAAATCATTCCCATGTTCATTAAAGAGATGATATGTGTGTTGTTGCATTGCATTGCAAGGCATTGCATTGCACTAACGCAGGGTTCGGCAACCCGCGGCTCTAGAGCCGCATACGGCTCTTAAGCGCCGCCCTAGTGGCTCCCTGGAGCTTTTTCAAAAATATGAAAATGGAAAAAATATTTTTTGTTTTAATATAATTTCTGTAGGAGGAAAAACATGACAAACATTCTTAACCCTTTCGCACGTACGATCGCATCGGTGTGATCAGAACAGTCAGTGCATGACGTGATCAACTGCTAAATTCAAATGTGCTCTCGCGCGTTGGCTGGCGCTGAGCCAGAGACAGGCGCGCTCAGAGCTGTCATATATCACAACTTTTCAGTGTTTTCAACCACATAATGTTTATTTTAGGTTTCAGACATATAACGTTAAGTACTAAAAAAACAATACATTTAGAGTTTGTAAAATACACACTGATGTTAAAGGAAGAGGCAATAATCCATTCCATTATAATTAGACACGTTTTATTCATATCAGATACACATTGTGTAAGTAACTTTAAAGTTTACTCTATTCTTCTCCCAGTTCACCAGCCACTTACTTTGATGTATTTCGGTAGAAGTGGATGAATTCACGTGTTGTAAATCCAACAGATCCGATTCTCTGAACTGCGTCTGCGGCCATCGCGCATACAGCTTGTGTAAGTAACTTTAAAGTTTACTCTATTCTTCTCCCAGTTCACCAGCCACTTACTTTGATGTATTTCGGTAGAAGTGGATGAATTCACGTGTTGTAAATCCAACAGATCCGATTCTCTGAACTGCGTCTGCGGCCATCGCGCATACAGCTCAACTAACGCGATCGTTATGGTGTTTAAACAACAAAACACTTCCACTTGCATATATTTGAAAATAAAGCCAATATTTCATGCCATATCTAACAAATTTGTGAAAATTTTGAATAAAAAAGGAAAAATGACATAAAAGCAGATCATCATTCATTCAGCTCTGTTGTTGCTGCGGTGTGTCACGTGACACGAAATGACGCGTCACCTTGGAAACCATAAAGTGACACATTCTAAATAATGGTCGCCTTGAAAAACTTTAAAAATATTTTAAACTTACGTGTGAAAGGTTTAAAGTTTTTCCACGTTGTAAAAATAATACACAAATAAATAAAACGTAATACATTAAAATTATAATGGAAGTTAAACTTAAAGCACCATCGTTCAGCAGAGTAGTCACGTGGTGCGTCATTCTCTCCAGGATGCGCTGCAGGGAAAATAAACATTTAATCATGAATGCTCATTATGTATTTGTAGGCTACTTATCATTTTGATACTAGGGGGCTAATAAAGCTAATATAGACACTTACAGCATGTGTTGCCTTCATTATAAGGCTTATATAAGGCTTTTAATTTTTTGCGGCTCCAGACAGATTTTTTATTTTTATTCTCTTTAAACATTTTGGGTTGCCGACCCCTGCACTAACGCAAAAGAATCATCAAAGTTTAACTTACTGTTCCTGCTCCTAGACTATTTTTGATTTAACATCCACCATACAGTAGTCCATATTTGACCAAGAGAACATATTTCTGGCCAAAGAGTCGTCAAAGGGTATGTTTATATGCATTCTCATCGACTACTTTTGATGTTAAATCAACCATATTGTTAGTCCAAATTTGACTCATTGAACATATATCTGGCCAAAGAGACATAGAACTTTAATTATCTATACATAATTACTATCTCCTTCTGATTTTTCATCACCCAGGCTATTAGCCATATTTGACAATTGAACGTATTTCTGGCTGGAAGAGTCCTTGATCTTTCTATACATTCAGCCAAAAAATGATCCATAATTGGATCCAATAAATAATCTTTATTTCTCTATACATATTAATTGACTCCTTCTGATGTTACAATACAATTTTATTGTATTGTATCAGTATGACCTATTAAACCTATTTCTGACCAATGAGTCTATGAACATTTTTCAATACATACTCAATGACTCCTGATTTTACAAGAGCAATATAGTATTTAAAAATTTGACCAATTGAACATATTTCTGGCCAGAGAGACCTTGATCTTATTCTTTCTATACATACTCCTTCTGATGTTTCATCAGCCAGATAAATGTCCACAAATGACCTACTGAAAATGTTTCTGCCCGAAGAGTCTATGAACTTGAACTTTCTATACATAATCATTTACTTCTGATGTTTCTTCAACCATACAGAAGTCCAGATTTGACATGTTGAACATATTTCTGACCAAAGAGTCCTTGATCTTGAACTTTCTATTCATAATTATAGACTCTTTCAGAAAGTACATCGGAGTACTCTTTACATCTAAATCATACAAAATACAATTGTCCATATTAATTATTAAACATATTTCTGGCCAACAAGTCCATGAACTTGAACATTCTGTACATGCTAATTGACTCCTTTTAGTGTTTCACAACTACCAGACAGTAGTCCATAATTTACCTACTGAACATATTGCTGGCCGAAGATTCTTGAACTTTAACTTTCTATACAGGCTCATTGACTCCTCCTGATGTTTCACAAGCAGACAATAGTCCATAATTGACCCTCTGAACATATTTATAGTAAAAGAGTCCTCTGTCTTGAACTTTCTATAGATTCTCAGTGACTCCATAGATCATTGACCCACTGAACATATTTCTACCTGTAGAGTCTTTGAACTTGAACTTTCTATTCATAATCGTTGACTTCTGATGTTTCATCAGCCAGACAGCAGTCCATATTTGACCCACTAAACATATTTCTGGCAAAAGAGTCCTCGATCTTGAACCTTTTAAACATACTCATAGACTCTTTCTGGTGTTTCATCAGCCATGAAGTAGTTCTGATTTGACATAATGAACAAATTTCTGACCGAAGAGTCCTCGATCTTGAACTTTCAGATAGTACATCGGCCAGACAATTGTAGATATTGACTATTGAACACATTTCTGGCCAACGAGTCTGTGAACTTGAACTTTCTATATACATGCTCATTGACTCCTTCCGATGTTTCATCAAGCAGACAATTGTCAATATATTTCTAGTAAAAGAGTCCTCGATCTTGAGCTTTCTATACATTCTCAGTGACGCCTTATTTTGTTTCTTTAGCCATAAAGTAGTTCAGAATTAACATGTTGAACATATTTCTGACTGAAGAGTCCTTGATCTTGAAATTTCTATTCATACTTATAGACTCCTTCAGATAGTACATCGGCCAGACAATTGTTCATAACTGACCTACTGAACATATTTCTAGTAAAAGAGTCCTCGATCTTGAACATTCTATACATGCTCATTGACTCCTTATGCTGTTTCTTTCTATACATACTCGTTTACTCCATCTGATGTTACATCAGCCATAAAGAAGTCCATAATTGACCCAAGGGACATATTTGTGGACAATCTTGAACTTTCTATACATACTCATAGTCTCCTTCAGATTCTTCATAAGCCATATTTATGTCCATATATGACCTATTATTATTTCTGGTCAAAGGTTCCTCAAAAGTTTTTAAACTATGTAAAATTATAGACTCCATCTGATGATAAATCAGACCAAAAGAGGTCAAATTTTGACTCTTGAGTCAATATGTAATAGAGAGTTAATGTTCAATGATTCTTTGGCCAAAAATATATTCAGAGGGTCACATATGGACACCTGTTAAAGTGATGTATCATCAGAAGAAGTCTATGAGTATTTAGTAAGTTAACTTGTGAGGACCTTTTTGACAAAAATATTTTCAATTCGCCACATATGGACATCTATAAAGCTTATGAAGAATCAGAAAGAGTCAACGAGTATATATAGAAAGGTCAAGTTTAGACTCTTTGAAAAAAAAAAATTCAGTATGTCAAATATGGACGAAGATATCAATCTGAATGTATAATGTTAATCATTTAGGACTCTTTTGCCAGAAATATGTTCAGTAGGTCAAAAGGGGACCTCTGAATAGCTGATTTATAGCTGAATAGCTGACCTCTGAATAGCTGAAGGTAAGGCTGATTTGTCATCAGAAGGAGTCGATAAGTTTATAATAGTAAAAAACATTTTGAAGATTCTTTGGCCAAAAATATGTTAAATTGGTCAAATATGGACTAGAGTCTTGATGATATAACATCACGAGAAGTCTGTACAGTACGACAAATAATGTATAGTAAGATTAACGTTCAAGGTCTCTGTCCATAAATATGTTCAGAAGGTCAAATATGGACTTCTGTATGGCTGATTTAACATCAGAAGGAGTCTATGAGTTTCTAAGAGTAAAAAACATTTAGAGGATTCTTTGGCCAAAAATATGTTAAATCGGTAAAATATGAACTACAGTCTGGCTGATATAACATCACGAGAAGTCTGTATAGTAGGAGAAATATGTATAGTAAGGTAAATGTTCAAGGTCTCTGTCCAGAAATATGTTCAGAAGGTCAAATATGGAATTCTGTATGACTGATTTAACATCAGTAGGAGTCTATAGTTTATGATAGACAAAATCCTTTTGAGAACTCTTTGGTCAAATATTTTTTCAATCGGTCAAATATGGACTACTGCCTGCCTGATTTAACATTACGAGAAGTCAGTCTATATGTATAGTGAGTTAATGTTCACAGACTCTGGCCAGAAATATGTTCAGTAGGTCAAAAATAGACTACTGGCTGGTTCCCTTACCAGTCAGGGATCACTGGTGATCCCGGATTATTGTAGTTCAAAATATGTTTGAGCTTATATATCTCAATATTAATAACAGTCTGGTTAATTTTGAGTCTTGAACTATAAACTCTCAAGGGTTGGCTTTCTAAATGTATGTGTGTTATGTTTCTATTCAGAATTACTTATGAGCAGTAACCTTTTTATTTTGGGTATGTCATGTATGCAGCACTTTCCAAAATTGGGGGTGATAAGGAAGGGGTTAATTTAACATCACAAGTAATCAATCTATAGTATAGCAAGATATTGTTCAAGAACTCTTTGGCCAGAAATATGTTCAGTAGGTCAAAAGGGGACCTCTGTATAGCTGATTTATCATCAGAAGGAGACTATAACTTTATATAGTTTGAAGCATCAGAAGGAGTTGGACTATGAGTATGTATAGAAAGCCCAAGATCGAGGACTCTTTGGCCAAAAATATGTTCCTTGGGTCAAATATGGACTTTATGGCTGACATCAGAAAGAGTCAACGAGTATATATGGAAAGGTCAAGTTTTGAGTACTCCTTGGCCAGAAAAAAATTCAGTATGTCAAATATGGACTTTTGTCAGGATGATATAACATCTGAAGATATCAATCTGAATGTATAGTGTTAATCTTTTAGGACTCTTTGTCCAGAAATATGTTCAGTAGGTCAAAATGGGACTTCTGAATAGCTGATTTGTCATCAGAAAGAGTCTATGACTTTATATAGTTTAAAAACTTTTTTGAGGACCCTTTGACCAGAAATAAGTTCAAAAGGTCAGATATGGATATCTATATGGCTTCTGTAGCATTAGAAGGAGTCTTATGAGTATGTTTAGAAAGGTCAAGATCGAGAACTCTTTGGTCATAAATCTATGGGTCAAATATGAACTTCTGTAAGGCTTATTTGACATCAGAAGGAGTCGATAAGTTTATAAGAGTAAAAACATTTTGAGGATTCTTTGGCCAAAAATATGTTAAATCTGTGAAATATGGACTACAGTCTGGCTGATATAACATCACAAGAAGTCAATCTGTAGTATAGCAATATAATGTTCAAGAACTCTTTGGCCAGAGATATGTTCAGTAGGTCAAAAGGGGACCTCTGTATAGCTGATTTATCATCAGAAGGAGACAATAACTTTATGTAGTTTGAAAAATGTTGAGGACACTTTGACCAGAAATAAATTCAAAAGGTCATATATGGACATCTATATGGCTTATGAAGCATCAGAAGGAGTTGGACTATGAGTATGTATAGAAAGCCCAAAATCGAGGACTCTTTGGCCAAAAATATGTTCCTTGGGTCAAATATGGACTTTTGTATGGCTGACGTAACATCAGAAAAAGTCAACGAGTATATATGGAAAGGTGAAGTTTCGAGTACTCCTTGGCCAGAAAAAAATTCTGTATGTCAAATATGAACTTTTGTCAGGATGATATAACATCAGAAGATATCAATCTGAATGTATAGTGTTAATCATTTAGGACTCTTTGTCCAGAAATATGTTCACTAAGTCAAAATGGGACCTCTGAATAGCTGATTTGTCATCAGAAAGTGTCTATGACTTTATATAGTTTAAAATTTTGAGGACCCTTTGACCAGAAATAAGTTCAAAAGGTCAGATATGGATATTCATATGGCTTCTGTAGCATTAGAAGGAGTCTTATGAGTATGTTTAGAAAGGTCAAGATCGAGAACTCTTTGGCCATAAATATATGGGTCAAATATGAACTTCTGTAAGGCTTATTTGACATCAGAAGGAGTCGATAAGTTTATAATAGTAAAAAACATTTTGAGGATTCTTTGGCTAAAAATATGTTCAATCGGTGAAATATGGACTACAGTCTGGCTGATATAACATCACGAGAAGTCTGTATAGTAGGAGAAATATGTGTAGTAAGGTAAATGTTCAAGGTCTCTGGCCAGAAATATGTTCAGAAGGTCAAAAGGGGACCTCTGTATAGCTGATTTATCATCAGAAGGAGACAATAACTTTATGTAGTTTGAAAAATTTTGAGGACACTTTGACCAGAAATAAATTCAAAAGGTCATATATGGACATCTATATGGCTTATGAAGCATCAGAAGGAGTTGGACTATGAGTATGTATAGAAAGCCCAAAATCAAGGACTCTTTGGCCAAAAATATGTTCCTTGGGTCAAATATGGACTTTTGTATGGCTGACGTAACATCAGAAAGAGTCAACGAGTATATATGGAAAGGTCAAGTTTTGAGTACTCCTTGGCCAGAAAAAAATTCAGTATGTCAAATATGGACTTTTGTCAGGATGATATAACATCCGAAGATATCAATCTGAATGTATAGTGTTAATCTTTTAGGACTCTTTGTCCAGAAATATGTTCAGTAGGTCAAAATGGGACCTCTGAATAGCTGATTTGTCATCAGAAAGAGTCTATGACTTTATATAGTTTAAAAACTTTTTTGAGGACCCTTTTACCAGAAATAAGTTCAAAAGGTCAGATATGGATATTTATATGGCTTCTGTAGCATTAGAAGGAGTCTTATGAGTATGTTTAGAAAGGTCAAGATCGAGAACTCTTTGGCCATAAATATATGGGTCAAATATGAACTTCTGTAAGGCTTATTTGACATCAGAAGGAGTCGATAAGTTTATAATAGTAAAAAACATTTTGAGGATTCTTTGGCTAAAAATATGTTCAATCGGTGAAATATGGACTACAGTCTGGCTGATATAACATCACGAGAAGTCTGTATAGTAGGAGAAATATGTGTAGTAAGGTAAATGTTCAAGGTCTCTGGCTAGAAATATGTTCAGAAGGTCAAAAGGGGACCTCTGTATAGCTGATTTATCATCAGAAGGAGACAATAACTTTATGTAGTTTGAAAAATTTTGAGGACACTTTGACCAGAAATAAATTCAAAAGGTCATATATGGACATCTATATGGCTTATGAAGCATCAGAAGGAGTTGGACTATGAGTATGTATAGAAAGCCCAAAATCGAGGACTCTTTGGCCAAAAATATGTTCCTTGGGTCAAATATGGACTTTTGTATAGCTGACGTAACATCAGAAAAAGTCAACGAGTATATATGGAAAGGTCAAGTTTCGAGTACTCCTTGGCCAGAAAAAAATTCTGTATGTCAAATATGAACTTTTGTCAGGATGATATAACATCAGAAGATATCAATCTGAATGTATAGTGTTAATCATTTAGGACTCTTTGTCCAGAAATATGTTCACTAAGTCAAAATGGGACCTCTGAATAGCTGATTTGTCATCAGAAAGAGTCTATGACTTTATATAGTTTAAAATTTTGAGGACCCTTTGACCAGAAATAAGTTCAAAAGGTCAGATATGGATGTCTATCTGGCTTATGTAGCATTAGAAGTAGTCTATGAGTGTTCATGTTCATAGAAAGGTCAAGATCGAGAACTCTTTGGCCATAAATAATATTCCTTGGGTCAAATATGAACGTCTGTATGGCTGAGTTAACATCAGAAGGAGTCTATGAGTTTCTAAGAGTAAAAAACATTTTGAGGATTCTTTGGCCAAAAACATGTTAAATCAGTCAAATATGGCTACAGTCTGACAGATCATCTGGCCAGAAAAAAATTCAGTATGTCAAATATGGACTTTTGTCAGGATGATATAACATCCGAAGATATCAATCTGAATGTATAGTGTTAATCTTTTAGGACTCTTTGTCCAGAAATATGTTCAGTAGGTCAAAATGGGACCTCTGAATAGCTGATTTGTCATCAGAAAGAGTCTATGACTTTATATAGTTTAAAAACTTTTTTGAGGACCCTTTTACCAGAAATAAGTTCAAAAGGTCAGATATGGATATTTATATGGCTTCTGTAGCATTAGAAGGAGTCTTATGAGTATGTTTAGAAAGGTCAAGATCGAGAACTCTTTGGCCATAAATATATGGGTCAAATATGAACTTCTGTAAGGCTTATTTGACATCAGAAGGAGTCGATAAGTTTATAATAGTAAAAAACATTTTGAGGATTCTTTGGCTAAAAATATGTTCAATCGGTGAAATATGGACTACAGTCTGGCTGATATAACATCACGAGAAGTCTGTATAGTAGGAGAAATATGTGTAGTAAGGTAAATGTTCAAGGTCTCTGGCCAGAAATATGTTCAGAAGGTCAAAATGGGACCTCTGAATAGCTGATTTGTCATCAGAAAGAGTCTATGA
Organism: Leuciscus idus; assembly: GCA_021554675.1. NCBI lineage: Eukaryota > Metazoa > Chordata > Actinopteri > Cypriniformes > Leuciscidae > Leuciscus > Leuciscus idus. The sequence goes on along the minus strand of CM038639.1, from coordinate 10,573,478 downwards.
CTTTATATAGTTTAAAATTTTGAGGACCCTTTGACCAGAAATAAGTTCAAAAGGTCAGATATGGATGTCTATCTGGCTTATGTAGCATTAGAAGTAGTCTATGAGTGTTCATGTTCATAGAAAGGTCAAGATCGAGAACTCTTTGGCCATAAATAATATTCCTTGGGTCAAATATGAACGTCTGTATGGCTGAGTAAACATCAGAAGGAGTCTATGAGTTTCTAAGAGTAAAAAACATTTTGAGGATTCTTTCGCCAAAAACATGTTAAATCAGTCAAATATGGCTACAGTCTGACAGATATAACATCACGAGAAGTCTGTATAGTAGGAGAAATATGTAGTAAGGTAAATGTTCAAGGTCTCTGTCCAGAAATATGTTCAGAAGGTCAAATATGGACTTCTGCATGGCTGATTTAACATCAGAAGGAGTCTATACGTTTATGATAGACAAAATCCTTTTGAGAACTCTTTGGTCCATTTTTTTCAATCGGTCAAATATGGACTACTGCCTGCCTGATTTAACATTACAAGAAGTCAGTCTATATGTATAGTGAGTTAATGTTCACGGACTCTGGCCAGAAATATGTTCAGTAGGTCAAAAATAGACCTCTCTGGTTAATATAACATCACAAGAAATCAATCTGTAGTATAGCAAGATAATGTTCAAGAACTCTTTGGCCAGAAATATGTTCAGAAGGTCAAAAGGGGACCTCTGTATAGCTGATTTATCATCAGAAGTCGTCTATAACATTATATAGTTAAAAAAATGTTGAGGACACTTTGACCAGAAATGTTCAAAAGGTCAGATATGGACATCTATATGGCTTATCAGAAGGAGTTGGACTGTGAGTATGTATAGAAAGCCCAAGATCGAGGACTCTTTGGCCAAAAATATGTTCCTTGGGTCAAATATGGACTTCTGTATGGCTGACGTAACATCAGAAAGAGTCAACGAGTATATATGGAAAGGTCAAGTTTTGAGTACTTGGCCAGAAAAAAATTCAGTATGTCAAATATGGACTTTTGTCAGGATGATATAACATCCGAAGATATCAATCTGAATGTATAGTGTTAATCTTTTAGGACTCTTTGTCCAGAAATATGTTCAGTAGGTCAAAATGGGACCTCTGAATAGCTGATTTGTCATCAGAAAGAGTCTATGACTTTATATAGTTTAAAAACTTTTTTGAGGACCCTTTTACCAGAAATAAGTTCAAAAGGTCAGATATGGACATTTATATGGCTTCTGTAGCATTAGAAGGAGTCTTATGAGTATGTTTAGAAAGGTCAAGATCGAGAACTCTTTGGCCATAAATATATGGGTCAAATATGAACTTCTGTAAGGCTTATTTGACATCAGAAGGAGTCGATAAGTTTATAATAGTAAAAAACATTTTGAGGATTCTTTGGCTAAAAATATGTTCAATCGGTGAAATATGGACTACAGTCTGGCTGATATAACATCACGAGAAGTCTGTATAGTAGGAGAAATATGTGTAGTAAGGTAAATGTTCAAGGTCTCTGTCCAGAAATATGTTCAGAAGGTCAAATATGGACTTCTGCATGGCTGATTTAACATCAGAAGGAGTCTATACGTTCCTTTTGAGAACTCTTTGGTCAATTTTTTTTTCAATCAGTAAAATATGGACTACTGTCTACCTGATTTTACATTACGAGAAGTCAGTCTATATATATAGTGAGTTGATGTTCACGGACTCTGGCCAGAAATATGTTCAGTAGGTCAAATATAGACCACTGCCCACATAGCAATTTTTTTCTGGCCCAGCTCCGGGCCATCACTTTTCCCTCGGCCCAAGTACCGCAAAGAATGACGGCCTTGAAGTGGCCCAGAACTGGATTAAAGACAAGGGTCACACATGGGCCATAACTGGCTCGAATCTCAGCCAGTTAGTCACCTTTAAAGGGATACTCCACTTTAAAATGAAATTTCTGTCATCATATTGTTTCAAACCTGTATGCATTTCTTTCTTCTGTTGAACAGAAAGGAAGATATATAGAAGAATGTCAGTAACCAGACAGTTTTTGGTACCATTGACTTCCATAGTAGGAAAAAAATATACTATGGAAGTCAATTTTTAAATAAACTGTTATGTAGAATATATATATATATTTAGTAAGTTTTAACTTGTTTTAAGTTTTTGTGGTGCTTAAACTAAAGAGTATGGAAAACTTAGACTATTTTGTATGTGAATTAAGTTTTTTTTATTAGAAATTCATAAAAACAAATTAAAATAAATAATTAAAAAAATGTAACTCAATTATCATGTTAGGGAAATTTATATTTTGTTCAGGTCAAATGGATTTTGGAATTTTTAAATGATTATTGAATTTTGTGAACATTGCTGAAAACTAAATTATATATTTATTATTTATCATTTTTTCTGGACATAGCTTTTTTCACTGACTCATGAGTCAATTCATATTATTATTGTTATTAATTATTAAAATCATTACATCTCTTTCGTAGTTTTGATAACTGCACCATCCATGGACAACACTTTGTTTTATTTCTCCCGTGAAAAAATTGTGGTGGTGGGGGGGACAATCCTTGAATATATAGTAGCGGCCTAAATACTTATAATTGTCACAAAGTATGGCCCATAATCGCTACACTGATCGGGGCCACATACCTCCCATCCACAATCGGCCCAAATGTTGTCTGCCGTCATGCATGCAGTGCCATCATTGCCACACATGGCCCACTGTTGGCTGAAATGATGCATGCCAGTGCCGGCAACACGCCAGCAGTACCATGATGAGGCGACATTTGGGCCAAGTCTGTTTGCTATGTGGGTGGCTGGTTAATATAACATCACAAGAAGTCAATCTGTAGTATAGCAAGATAATGTTCAAGAACTCTTTGGCCAGAAATATGTTCAGAAGGTCAAAAGATGACCTCTGTATAGCTGATTTATCATCAGAAGGAGTCTATAACTTTATATAGATTGAACATTTTGACCAGAAAAAAGTTCAAAAGGTCAGATATATGGCTTATGATGCATCAGAAGGAGTCTAGAGTATAAAAAGCCCAAGATCGAGGACCCTTTGGCCAGAAATATGTTCCTTGGGTCAAATATGGACCTGTATGGCTGACGTAACATAAGAAAGAGTCAACTATATAGAAAGGTCAAGTTTCGAGTACTCCTTGGCCAGGAAAAATTTCAGTATGTCAAAAATTTACTTTTGTCAGGATGATATAACATCTTTAAGGACTCTTTGGCCAGAAATATGTTCAGTAGGTCAAAAGCGTACCAATGTATACCATTGTTATAACATTATGTGCTTTGCACAAACGATCTACTTGCATTGCATTGCACAACAGAACTAACTCAATACCATGTTCATTGAAGAGATAACATATGTGTTGTTGCATTGCATTGCATTGCACACACGATCTAACGTTGTGCATTGAAGAATAACATAGGCATCACTTCTTGCATTGCATTGCACACCAGAACTAAATCAGTCCCATATTCATTAAAGAGAATATGCATTGCATTGCACAAACGATCTAACGTTGTGCACTGAAGAATAACATAAGTTATGCACTTTTCGCATTGCATTGCATTGGAATGAGTTAGTTCTGGTGTGCAATGCAATGGCATTGCACACCAGAACTAACTCATTCCAATGTTCATTAAAGAGATAACATATGTGTTGATGTATTGCATTGGATACATTGGAATGAGTTAGTTCTGGTGTGCAATGCAATGGCAATTGCACACCAGAACTAACTCATTCCAATGTTCATTAAAGAGATAACATATGTGTTGTTGCATTGCATTGCATTGCATTAACGATCTAACGTTGTGCACTGAAGAATAACGTGTGTTGTTGCATTGCATTGCATTGTGCATTGCAAAAACGATCTAACGTTGTGCACTGAGGAATAACATATAGGTTATGCACTTTTCGCATTGCATTGCACACAAGAACTAAATAATTCCCATGTTCATTAAAGAGATGACGTGTGTTGTTGCATTGCACTGCACTAACGATCTAACGTTGTGCACTGTAGAATAACATAGGCTATGCACTTCTTGCATTGCATTGCACACCAGAACTAAATGATTCCAATGTTCATTAAAGAGATAATGTGTGTTGTTGCATTGCATTGCATCGCATTGCATTGCATTGCATTGCATTGCATTGCACGAACGATCTAATGTTGTGCACTGAAGAATAACATATAGGTTATGCACATTTCGCATTACATTGCATTGCATTGCACACCAGAACTAAAAATTCCCATTTTCATTAAAGAGATGACGTGTGTTGTTGCATTGCATTGCATTAAACACCAGAACTAACTCATTCCAATGTTCATTAAAGAGCTACAATGTGTTGTTGTATTGCATTGCATTGCACAATCGATCTAATTTTGTGCACTGAAGAATAACATAGGCTATGCACTTCTTGCATTGCATTGCAAACAGAACTAAATCATTCCAATGTTCATTAAATAGATAATGTGTGTTGTTGCATTGCATTGCATTGCAATTGCATTGCATTGCATTGCATTGCATTGCATTGCATTGCATTGCATTGCACTAACGATCTAACGTGCACTGAAGAATAACGTGTGTTGTTGCATTGCATTGCATTGCATTGCATTGCATTAACGATCTAACGTTGTGCACTGAAGAATAACGTGTGTTGTTGCATTGCATTGCATTGTGCATTGCACTAACGATCTAACGTTGTGCAATGAAGAATTTCATAGAGGTTATGCACTTTTTGCATTGCATTGCATTGCACACCAGAACTAACTCATTGCAATGTTCATTAAAGAGATAACATATGTGTTGATGTATTGCATTGGATACATTGGAATGAGTTAGTTCTGGTGTGCAATGCAATGGCAATTGCACACCAGAACTAACTCATTCCAATGTTCATTAAAGAGATAACATATGTGTTGTTGCATTGCATTGCATTGCATTAACGATCTAACGTTGTGCACTGAAGAATAACGTGTGTTGTTGCATTGCATTGCATTGTGCATTGCAAAAACGATCTAACGTTGTGCACTGAGGAATAACATATAGGTTATGCACTTTTCGCATTGCATTGCACACAAGAACTAAATAATTCCCATGTTCATTAAAGAGATGACGTGTGTTGTTGCATTGCACTGCACTAACGATCTAACGTTGTGCACTGTAGAATAACATAGGCTATGCACTTCTTGCATTGCATTGCACACCAGAACTAAATGATTCCAATGTTCATTAAAGAGATAATGTGTGTTGTTGCATTGCATTGCATCGCATTGCATTGCATTGCATTGCAATTGCATTGCATTGCATTGCATTGCATTGCATTGCATTGCATTGCATTGCACGAACGATCTAATGTTGTGCACTGAAGAATAACATATAGGTTATGCACATTTCGCATTACATTGCATTGCATTGCATTGCACACCAGAACTAAAAATTCCCATTTTCATTAAAGAGATGACGTGTGTTGTTGCATTGCATTGCATTAAACACCAGAACTAACTCATTCCAATGTTCATTAAAGAGCTACAATGTGTTGTTGTATTGCATTGCATTGCACAATCGATCTAATTTTGTGCACTGAAGAATAACATAGGCTATGCACTTCTTGCATTGCATTGCAAACAGAACTAAATCATTCCAATGTTCATTAAATAGATAATGTGTGTTGTTGCATTGCATTGCATTGCATTGCATTGCATTGCATTGCATTGCATTGCATTGCACTAACGATCTAACGTGCACTGAAGAATAAAGTGTGTTGTTGCATTGCATTGCATTGCATTGCATTAACGATCTAACGTTGTGCAATGAAGAATTTCATAGAGGTTATGCACTTTTTGCATTGCATTGCATTGCACACCAGAACTAACTCATTGCAATGTTCATTAAAGAGATAACATGTATGTTGTTGCATTGCATTGCACAAACGATCTAACGTTGTGCATTGAAGAATAACATAGGCTTTGCACTTCTTGCATTGCCTATGCAACTAAAGCAATTAAGTGTGCACCATAACTAGATCATTGCAATGTTCAAGAAATAACGTGTGTTGTTGCATTGCATTGCACTAACGATCTAACGTGCACTGAAGAATAACGTTTGTTATTGCATTGCATTGCATTGCATTCCACTAACGATCTAACGTTGTGCAATGAAGAATAACAGGTTATGCACGTCTTGCATTGCATTGCACATAATAACTAACTCATTTCCACGTTCATTAAAGAGATAACATATGTGTTGTTGCATTGCATTGCACAAACGATCTAACGTTGTGCACTGAAGAATAACATATGCACTTTTCGCATTGCATTGCACACCAGATCTAACTCATTCCCATGTTCATTAAAGAGATAACATATGTGTTGTTGCATTGCACAAACGATCTAACGTTGTGCACTGAAGAATAACATAGGCTATGCACTTTTTGCATTGCATTGCATTGCATACCAGAACTAACTCAATTAATTGCATTTTGCATTGCATTATATTGCACACCAGACTAAATCATTCCCATGTTCATTAAAGATATGATATGTGTGTTGTTGTATTGCATTGCATTGCACAATCGATCTAATTTTGTGCACTGAAGAATAACATAGGCTATGCACTTCTTGCATTGCATTGCACACAGAACTAAATCATTCCAATGTTCATTAAATAGATAATGTGTGTTGTTGCATTGCATTGCATTGCATTGCATTGCAATTGCATTGCATTGCATTGCATTGCATTGCATTGCATTGCATTGCACTAACGATCTAACGTGCACTGAAGAATAACGTGTGTTGTTGCATTGCATTGCATTGCATTGCATTAATGATCTAACGTTGTGCACTGAAGAATAACGTGTGTTGTTGCATTGCATTGCATTGTGCATTGCACTAACGATCTAACGTTGTGCAATGAAGAATAACATATGCACTTTTCGCATTGCATTGCACACCAGATCTAACTCATTCCCATGTTCATTAAAGAGATAACATATGTGTTGTTGCATTGCACAAACGATCTAACGTTGTGCACTGAAGAATAACTTATAGGTTATGCACTTTTCGCATTGCATTGCATTGCATTGCATTGCACACCAGAACTAACTCATTCCAATGTTCATTAAAGAGATAACATATGTGTTGATGTATTGCATTGCATTGCAAAAATTATCTAACGTTGTGCATTGAAGAATAACATAGGCTATGCACTTCTTGCATTGCATTGCTCACCAGAACTAAATCATTCCAATGTTCATTAAATAGATAATGTGTGTTGTTGCATTGCATTGCATTGCATTGCATTGCACTAACGATCTAACGTGCACTGAAGAATAACGTGTGTTGTTGCATTTTATTGCATTGCATTGCACTAACGATCTAACGTTGTGCACTGAAGAATAACATAGGCTATGCACTTCTTGCATTGCATTGTACACCATAACTAAATCATTCCACTGTTCATTAAAGAAATAACGTGTGTTGTTACATTGCATTGCATTGCATTGCATTGCAATGCATTGTATTGCATTGCATTGCATTGCATTGCATTGCATTGCACTAACACACGTTATTTCTTTAATGAACAGTGGAATGATTTAGTTATGGTGTACAATGCAATGCAAGAAGTGCATAGCCTATGTTATTCTTCAGTGCACAACGTTAGATCGTTAGTGCAATGCAATGCAATAAAATGCAACAACACACGTTATTCTTCAGTGCACGTTAGATCGTTAGTGCACTGAAGAATTTCATAGAGGTTATGCACTTTTTGCATTGCATTGCATTGCACACCAGAACTAACTCATTGCAATGTTCATTAAAGAGATAACACGTATGTTGTTGCATTGCATTGCACAAACGATCTAACGTTGTGCATTGAAGAATAACATAGGCTTTGCACTTCTTGCATTGCCTATGCAACTAAAGCAATTAAGTGTGCACCATAACTAGATCATTGCAATGTTCAATAAATAACGTGTGTTGTTGCATTGCATTGCATTGCATTGCACTAACGATCTAACGTGCACTGAAGAATAACGTTTGTTATTGCATTGCATTGCATTGCATTCCACTAACGATCTAACGTTGTGCAATGAAGAATAACAGGTTATGCACGTCTTGCATTGCATTGCACATAATAACTAACTCATTCCCACGTTCATTAAAGAGATAACATATGTGTTGTTGCATTGCATTGCACAAACGATCTAACGTTGTGCACTGAAGAATAACATATGCACTTTTCGCATTGCATTGCACACCAGATCTAACTCATTCCCATGTTCATTAAAGAGATAACATATGTGTTGTTGCATTGCACAAACGATCTAACGTTGTGCACTGAAGAATAACATATAGGTTATGCACTTTTCGCATTGCATTATATTGCACACCAGACTAAATCATTCCCATGTTCATTAAAGATATGATATGTGTGTTGTTGGATTTTATTGCATTGCATTGCATTGCACAAACGATCTAACGTTGTGCACTGAAGAATAACATAGGCTATGCACTTTTTGCATTGCATTGCATTGCATACCAGAACTAACTCATTGCAATGTTCATTAAAGAGATAACATGTATGTTGTTGCATTGCATTGCACAAACGATCTAACGTTGTGCATTGAAGAATAACATAGGCTATGCACTTCTTGCATTGCCTATGCAACTAAAGCAATTAGTGTGCACCATAACTAGATCATTGCAATGTTTAAGAAATAACTGTGTTGTTGCATTGCATTGCATTGCATTGCACTAACGATCTAACGTGCACTGAAGAATAACGTTTGTTGCATTGCATTGCATTGCATTGCACACCAGAACTAAATCATTCCCATGTTCATTAAAGAGATAACGTGTGTTGTTGAATTTCATTTCATTGCATTGCATTGCATTGCACAAACGATCTAACGTTGTGCACTGAAGAATAACATAGGCTATGCACTTCTTGCATTGCATTGCACACCATAATTAAATCATTCCACTGTTCATTAAAGAAATAACGTGTGTTGTTACATTGCATTGCATTGCAATGCATTGTATTGCAATGCATTGTATTGCATTGCATTGCATTGCATTGCATTGCATTGCATTGCATTGCATTGCATTGCATTGCACTAACGATCTAACGTTGTGCAATGAAGAATAACAGGTTATGCACGTCTTGCATTGCATTGCACATAATAACTAACTCATTTCCACGTTCATTAAAGAGATAACATATGTGTTGTTGCATTGCACAAACGATCTAACGTTGTGCACTGAAGAATAACATAGGTTATGCACTTTTCGCATTGCATTATATTGCACACCAGAACTAAATCATTCCCATGTTCATTAAAGATATGATATGTGTGTTGTTGAATTTCATTGCATTGCATTGCATTGCATTGCATTGCATTGCACAAACGATCTAACGTTGTGCACTGAAGAATAACATAGGCTATGCACTTTTCGCATTGCATTGCATTGCATTGCATTGCACACCAGAACTAAATGATTCCAATGTTCATTAAAGAGATAATGTGTGTTGTTATACATCTATTTATTGCATTGCATTGCACTAACGATCTAACGTTGTGCACTGAAGAATCACATGAGTGTTGTTGCATTGCATTGCACGAACGATCTAACGTTGTGCACTGAAGAATAACATGTTATGCACATTTCGCATTACATTGCATTGCATTGCATTGCACACCAGAACTAAAAATTCCCATGTTCATTAAAGAGATGACGTGTGTTGTTGCATTGCATTGCATTGCACTAACGATCTAACGTTGTGCATTTTAGAATGACATATATGTTATGCACTTTTTGCATTGCATTGCATTAAACACCAGAACTAACTCATTCCAACGTTCATTAAAGAGCTAACATATGTGTTGTTGTATTGCATTGCATTGCACAATCGATCTAACGTTGTGCACTGAAGAATAACATATAGGTCATGCACTTTTTGCATTGCATTGGATTGTACACCAGAACGTTCATTAAAGAGATAACATATGTGTTGTTGCATTGCATTGCACAAACGATTGCATTGCACTAACGATCTAACGTTGCATATGTTCGCACGTAATCATTCCTATGTTCATTAAAGAGATAAAGTGAGTTGTTGCATTGCATTGCATTGCATTGCACAAACGATATAACGTTGTGCAATGAAGAATAAAATATAGGTTATGCACTTTTCGCATTGCATTGCATTGCACACCAGAACTAAATCATTCCAATGTTCAGTAAATAGATAATGTGTGTTGTTGCATTGCATTGCATTGCATTTGCATTGCATTGCACTAACGATCTAACGTGCACTGAAGAATAACGTGTGTTGTTGCATTGAAGTTGCATTGCATGTTGCATTGAAGAATAACATAAGCTATGCACTTCTTGCATTGCATTGCACACCAGAACTAAATCATTCCAATGTTCATGAAATAGATAATGTGTGTTGTTGCATTGCATTGCACAAACGATCTAACGTTGTGCACTGAAGAATAACATATGCACTTTTCGCATTGCATTGCACACCAGATCTAACTCATTCCCATGTTCATTAAAGAGATAACATATGTGTTGTTGCATTGCACAAAGATCTAACGTTGTGCACTGAAGAATAACATATAGGTTATGCACTTTTCGCATTGCATTGCATTGCATACCAGAACTAACTCATTGCAATGTTCATTAAAGAGATAACATGTATGTTGTTGCATTGCATTGCACAAACGATCTAACGTTGTGCATTGAAGAATAACATGGGCTATGCACTTCTTGCATTGCCTATGCAACTAAAGCAATGAGTGTGCACCATAACTAGATCATTGCAATGTTTAAGAAATAACTGTGTTGTTGCATTGCATTGCATTGCATTGCACACCAGAACTAAATCATTCCCTATGTTCATTAAAGATATGATATGTGTGTTGTTGCATTACATTGCATTGCATTTTATTGCATTGCACTAACGTGCAACGTTGTGCACTGAACATGTTGTGCACTAACGTTGTGCACTGAAAAATAACATAGGCTATCCACTTCTTGCATTGCATTGCACACCAGAACTAACTCATTCCCATGTTCATTAAAGAGATAACGTGTGTTGTTACATTGCATTGCATTGCATTGCACTGCACTAACGATCTATCGTTGTGCACTGAAGAATAACAAATGAGTTATATACATTTCGCATTGCATTGCATTGCATTGCACACCAGAACTAACTCATTGCCATGTTCATTAAAGAGATAACAAATGTGTTGTTGTATTGCATTGCATTGCACAAACGATCTAACATTGTGCACTGAAGAATAACATATAGGTTATGCACTTTTCGCATTGCATTGCATTGCACACCAGAACTAAATCATTCCCATGTTCATTAAAGAGATGATATGTGTGTTGTTGCATTGCATATAGATTGCATATGCAACATTGCACAATGTTGCATTGTGTGTTGTTAGATCGCATTGCACTAACGATCTAACGTTGTGCACTGAACAATAACATATAGGTTATGCACTTTTTGCATTGCATTGCATTGCATACCAGAACTAACTCATTGCCATGTTCATTAAAGAGATAACGTGTGTTGTTGCATTGCATTGCACAAACGATCTAACGTTGTGCACTGAAGAATAACGTGTGTTGTTGCATTGCATTGCATTGTGCATTGCACTAACGATCTAACGTTGTGCAATGAAGAATAACATATGCACTTTTCGCATTGCATTGCACACCAGATCTAACTCATTCCCATGTTCATTAAAGAGATAACATATGTGTTGTTGCATTGCACAAACGATCTAACGTTGTGCACTGAAGAATAACTTATAGGTTATGCACTTTTCGCATTGCATTGCATTGCATTGCATTGCATTGCACACCAGAACTAACTCATTCCAATGTTCATTAAAGAGATAACATATGTGTTGATGTATTGCATTGCATTGCAAAAATTATCTAACGTTGTGCATTGAAGAATAACATAGGCTATGCACTTCTTGCATTGCATTGCTCACCAGAACTAAATCATTCCAATGTTCATTAAATAGATAATGTGTGTTGTTGCATTGCATTGCATTGCATTGCAATTGCATTGCATTGCACTAACGATCTAACGTGCACTGAAGAATAACGTGTGTTGTTGCATTTTATTGCATTGCATTGCACTAACGATCTAACGTTGTGCACTGAAGAATAACATAGGCTATGCACTTCTTGCATTGCATTGTACACCATAACTAAATCATTCCACTGTTCATTAAAGAAATAACGTGTGTTGTTACATTGCATTGCATTGCATTGCATTGCAATGCATTGTATTGCATTGCATTGCATTGCATTGCATTGCATTGCATTGCACTAACACACGTTATTTCTTTAATGAACAGTGGAATGATTTAGTTATGGTGTACAATGCAATGCAAGAAGTGCATAGCCTATGTTATTCTTCAGTGCACAACGTTAGATCGTTAGTGCAATGCAATGCAATAAAATGCAACAACACACGTTATTCTTCAGTGCACGTTAGATCGTTAGTGCACTGAAGAATTTCATAGAGGTTATGCACTTTTTGCATTGCATTGCATTGCACACCAGAACTAACTCATTGCAATGTTCATTAAAGAGATAACACGTATGTTGTTGCATTGCATTGCACAAACGATCTAACGTTGTGCATTGAAGAATAACATAGGCTTTGCACTTCTTGCATTGCCTATGCAACTAAAGCAATTAAGTGTGCACCATAACTAGATCATTGCAATGTTCAATAAATAACGTGTGTTGTTGCATTGCATTGCATTGCATTGCACTAACGATCTAACGTGCACTGAAGAATAACGTTTGTTATTGCATTGCATTGCATTGCATTCCACTAACGATCTAACGTTGTGCAATGAAGAATAACAGGTTATGCACGTCTTGCATTGCATTGCACATAATAACTAACTCATTCCCACGTTCATTAAAGAGATAACATATGTGTTGTTGCATTGCATTGCACAAACGATCTAACGTTGTGCACTGAAGAATAACATATGCACTTTTCGCATTGCATTGCACACCAGATCTAACTCATTCCCATGTTCATTAAAGAGATAACATATGTGTTGTTGCATTGCACAAACGATCTAACGTTGTGCACTGAAGAATAACATATAGGTTATGCACTTTTCGCATTGCATTATATTGCACACCAGACTAAATCATTCCCATGTTCATTAAAGATATGATATGTGTGTTGTTGAATTTTATTGCATTGCATTGCATTGCACAAACGATCTAACGTTGTGCACTGAAGAATAACATAGGCTATGCACTTTTTGCATTGCATTGCATTGCATACCAGAACTAACTCATTGCAATGTTCATTAAAGAGATAACATGTATGTTGTTGCATTGCATTGCACAAACGATCTAACGTTGTGCATTGAAGAATAACATAGGCTATGCACTTCTTGCATTGCCTATGCAACTAAAGCAATTAGTGTGCACCATAACTAGATCATTGCAATGTTTAAGAAATAACTGTGTTGTTGCATTGCATTGCATTGCATTGCACTAACGATCTAACGTGCACTGAAGAATAACGTTTGTTGCATTGCATTGCATTGCATTGCACACCAGAACTAAATCATTCCCATGTTCATTAAAGAGATAACGTGTGTTGTTGAATTTCATTTCATTGCATTGCATTGCATTGCACAAACGATCTAACGTTGTGCACTGAAGAATAACATAGGCTATGCACTTCTTGCATTGCATTGCACACCATAACTAAATCATTCCACTGTTCATTAAAGAAATAACGTGTGTTGTTACATTGCATTGCATTGCAATGCATTGTATTGCAATGCATTGTATTGCATTGCATTGCATTGCATTGCATTGCATTGAATTGCATTGCATTGCATTGCATTGCATTGCATTGCACTAACGATCTAACGTTGTGCAATGAAGAATAACAGGTTATGCACGTCTTGCATTGCATTGCACATAATAACTAACTCATTTCCACGTTCATTAAAAAGATAACATATGTGTGCATTGCATTGCATTGCACAAACGATCTAACGTTGTGCACTGAAGAATAACATATGCACTTTTCGCATTAATTTGCACACCAGATCTAACTCATTCCCATGTTCATTAAAGAGATAACATATGTGTTATTGCATTGCACAAACGATCTAACGTTGTGCAATGAAGAATAACATATAGGTTATGCACTTTTCGCATTGCATTATATTGCACACCAGAACTAAATCATTCCCATGTTCATTAAAGATATGATATGTGTGTTGTTGAATTTCATTGCATTGCATTGCATTGCACAAACGATCTAACGTTGTGCACTGAAGAATAACATAAGTTATGCACTTTTCGCATTGCATTGCACACCAGAACTAACTCATTCCCATGTTCATTAAAGAGATAACGTGTGTTGTTGAATTTCATTTCATTGCATTGCATTGCATTGCATTGCACAATCGATCTAACGTTGTGCACTGAAGAATAACATAGGCTATGCACTTCTTGCATTGCATTGCACACCATAACTAAATCATTCCACTGTTCATTAAAGAAATAACGTGTGTTGTTACATTGCATTGCACAAACGATCTAACGTTGTGCATTGAAGAATAACATAGGCTTTGCACTTCTTGCATTGCCTATGCAACTAAAGCAATTAAGTGTGCACCAAAACTAGATCATTGCAATGTTCAAGAAATAACGTGTGTTGTTGCATTGCATTGCATTGCATTGCACTAACGATCTAACGTGCACTGGAGAATAACGTTTGTTGTTGCATTGCATTGCATTGCATTGCATTGCACTAACGATCTAACGTTGTGCAATGAAGAATAACAGGTTATGCACGTCTTGCATTGCATTGCACATAATAACTAACTCATTTCCACGTTCATTAAAGAGATAACATATGTGTTGTTGCATTGCATTGCACAAACGATCTAACGTTGTGCACTGAAGAATAACATATGCACTTTTCGCATTGCATTGCACAACAGATCTAACTCATTCCCATGTTCATTAAAGAGATAACATATGTGTTGTTGCATTGCACTAACGATCTAACGTTGTACACTGAAGAATAACATATGTACTTTTCGCATTGCATTGCATTGCACACCAGAACTAACTCATTCCCTTGTTCATGAAAGAGATAACATATGTGTTGTTGCATTTGCATTGCAAAAACGATCTAACGTTGTGCACTGAGGAATAACATATAGGTTATGCACTTTTCGCATTGCATTGCACACAAGAACTAAATAATTCCCATGTTCATTAAAGAGATGACGTGTGTTGTTGCATTGCACTGCACTAACGATCTAACGTTGTGCACTGTAGAATAACATAGGCTATGCACTTCTTGCATTGCATTGCACACCAGAACTAAATGATTCCAATGTTCATTAAAGAGATAATGTGTGTTGTTGCATTGCATTGCATCGCATTGCATTGCATTGCATTGCAATTGCATTGCATTGCATTGCATTGCATTGCACGAACGATCTAACGTTGTGCACTGAAGAATAACATATAGGTTATGCACATTTCGCATTACATTGCATTGCATTGCATTGCACACCAGAACTAAAAATTCCCATTTTCATTAAAGAGATGACGTGTGTTGTTGCATTGCATTGCATTAAACACCAGAACTAACTCATTCCAATGTTCATTAAAGAGCTACAATGTGTTGTTGTATAGCATTGCATTGCACAATCGATCTAATTTTGTGCACTGAAGAATAACATAGGCTATGCACTTCTTGCATTGCATTGCACACAGAACTAAATCATTCCAATGTTCATTAAATAGATAATGTGTGTTGTTGCATTGCATTGCATTGCATTGCAATTGCATTGCATTGCATTGCATTGCAATTGCATTGCATTGCATTGCATTGCATTGCATTGCATTGCACTAACGATCTAACGTGCACTGAAGAATAACGTGTGTTGTTGCATTGCATTGCATTGCATTAACGATCTAACGTTGTGCACTGAAGAATAACGTGTGTTGTTGCATTGCATTGCATTGTGCATTGCACTAACGATCTAACGTTGTGCAATGAAGAATAATAGGTTATGCACGTCTTGCATTGCATTGCACACAATAACTAACTCATTTCCACGTTCATTAAAGAGATAACATATGTGTTGTTGCATTGCATTGCACAAACGATCTAACGTTGTGCACTGAAGAATAACATATGCACTTTTCGCATTGCATTGCACACCAGATCTAACTCATTCCCATGTTCATTAAAGAGATAACATATGTGTTGTTGCATTGCATTGCACAAACGATCTAACGTTGTGCACTGAAGAATAACATATGCACTTTTCGCATTGCATTGCACACCAGATCTAACTCATTCCCATGTTCATTAAAGAGATAACATATGTGTTGTTGCATTGCACAAACGATCTAACGTTGTGCACTGAAGAATAACATATAGGTTATGCACTTTTCGCATTGCATTATATTGCACACCAGAACTAAATCATTCCCATGTTCATTAAAGATATGATATGTGTGTTGTTGAATTTCATTGCATTGCATTGCATTTTATTGCATTGCATTGCACAAACGATCTAACGTTGTGCACTGAAGAATAACATAAGTTATGCACTTTTCGCATTGCTTTGCATTGCATTGCATTGCACACCAGAACTAACTCATTCCAATGTTCATTAAAGAGATAACATATGTGTTGATGTATTGCATTGCATTGCAAAAATTATCTAACGTTGTGCATTGAAGAATAACATAGGCTATGCACTTCTTGCATTGCATTGCACACCAGAACTAACTCATTCCAATGTTCATTAAAGAGATAACATATGTGTTGATGTATTGCATTGCATTGCAAAAATTATCTAACGTTGTGCATTGAAGAATAACATAGGCTATGCACTTCTTGCATTGCATTGCACACCAGAACTAAATCATTCCAATGTTCATTAAATAGATAATGTGTGTTGTTGCATTGCATTGCATTGCATTGCATTGCATTGCATTGCATTGCATTGCATACCAGAACTAACTCATTGCAATGTTCATTAAAGAGATAACATGTATGTTGTTGCATTGCATTGCACAAACGATCTAACGTTGTGCATTGAAGAATAACATAGGCTATGCACTTCTTGCATTGCCTATGCATCTAAAGCGATTAGTGTGCACCATAACTAGATCATTGCAATGTTTAAGAAATAACTGTGTTGTTGCATTGCATTGCATTGCATTGCACTAACGATCTAACGTGCACTGAAGAATAACGTTTGTTGCATTGCATTGCATTTCATTGCACACCAGAACTAAATCATTCCCATGTTCATTAAAGAGATAACGTGTGTTGTTGAATTTCATTTCATTGCATTGCATTGCATTGCACAAACGATCTAACGTTGTGCACTGAAGAATAACATAGGCTATGCACTTCTTGCATTGCATTGCACACCATAATTAAATCATTCCACTGTTCATTAAAGAAATAACGTGTGTTGTTACATTGCATTGCATTGCAATGCATTGTATTGCAATGCATTGTATTGCATTGCATTGCATTGCATTGCATTGCATTGCATTGCATTGCATTGCATTGCACTAACGATCTAACGTTGTGCAATGAAGAATAACAGGTTATGCACGTCTTGCATTGCATTGCACATAATAACTAACTCATTTCCACGTTCATTAAAGAGATAACATATGTGTTGTTGCATTGCACAAACGATCTAACGTTGTGCACTGAAGAATAACATAGGTTATGCACTTTTCGCATTGCATTATATTGCACACCAGAACTAAATCATTCCCATGTTCATTAAAGATATGATATGTGTGTTGTTGAATTTCATTGCATTGCATTGCATTGCATTGCATTGCATTGCATTGCATTGCATTGCACAAACGATCTAACGTTGTGCACTGAAGAATAACATAGGCTATGCACTTTTCGCATTGCATTGCATTGCATTGCATTGCACACCAGAACTAAATGATTCCAATGTTCATTAAAGAGATAATGTGTGTTGTTATACATCTATTTATTGCATTGCATTGCACTAACGATCTAACGTTGTGCACTGAAGAATCACATGAGTGTTGTTGCATTGCATTGCACGAACGATCTAACGTTGTGCACTGAAGAATAACATGTTATGCACATTTCGCATTACATTGCATTGCATTGCATTGCACACCAGAACTAAAAATTCCCATGTTCATTAAAGAGATGACGTGTGTTGTTGCATTGCATTGCATTGCACTAACGATCTAACGTTGTGCATTTTAGAATGACATATATGTTATGCACTTTTCGCATTGCATTGCATTAAACACCAGAACTAACTCATTCCAACGTTCATTAAAGAGCTAACATATGTGTTGTTGTATTGCATTGCATTGCACAATCGATCTAACGTTGTGCACTGAAGAATAACATATAGGTCATGCACTTTTTGCATTGCATTGGATTGTACACCAGAACGTTCATTAAAGAGATAACATATGTGTTGTTGCATTGCATTGCACAAACGATTGCATTGCACTAACGATCTAACGTTGCATATGTTCGCACGTAATCATTCCTATGTTCATTAAAGAGATAAAGTGAGTTGTTGCATTGCATTGCATTGCATTGCACAAACGATATAACGTTGTGCAATGAAGAATAAAATATAGGTTATGCACTTTTCGCATTGCATTGCATTGCACACCAGAACTAAATCATTCCAATGTTCAGTAAATAGATAATGTGTGTTGTTGCATTGCATTGCATTGCATTTGCATTGCATTGCACTAACGATCTAACGTGCACTGAAGAATAACGTGTGTTGTTGCATTGAAGTTGCATTGCATGTTGCATTGAAGAATAACATAAGCTATGCACTTCTTGCATTGCATTGCACACCAGAACTAAATCATTCCAATGTTCATGAAATAGATAATGTGTGTTGTTGCATTGCATTGCACAAACGATCTAACGTTGTGCACTGAAGAATAACATATGCACTTTTCGCATTGCATTGCACACCAGATCTAACTCATTCCCATGTTCATTAAAGAGATAACATATGTGTTGTTGCATTGCACAAAGATCTAACGTTGTGCACTGAAGAATAACATATAGGTTATGCACTTTTCGCATTGCATTGCATTACATACCAGAACTAACTCATTGCAATGTTCATTAAAGAGATAACATGTATGTTGTTGCATTGCATTGCACAAACGATCTAACGTTGTGCATTGAAGAATAACATGGGCTATGCACTTCTTGCATTGCCTATGCAACTAAAGCAATGAGTGTGCACCATAACTAGATCATTGCAATGTTTAAGAAATAACTGTGTTGTTGCATTGCATTGCATTGCATTGCACACCAGAACTAAATCATTCCCTATGTTCATTAAAGATATGATATGTGTGTTGTTGCATTACATTGCATTGCATTTTATTGCATTGCACTAACGTGCAACGTTGTGCACTGAACATGTTGTGCACTAACGTTGTGCACTGAAAAATAACATAGGCTATCCACTTCTTGCATTGCATTGCACACCAGAACTAACTCATTCCCATGTTCATTAAAGAGATAACGTGTGTTGTTACATTGCATTGCATTGCATTGCACTGCACTAACGATCTATCGTTGTGCACTGAAGAATAACAAATGAGTTATATACATTTCGCATTGCATTGCATTGCATTGCACACCAGAACTAACTCATTGCCATGTTCATTAAAGAGATAACAAATGTGTTGTTGTATTGCATTGCATTGCACAAACGATCTAACATTGTGCACTGAAGAATAACATATAGGTTATGCACTTTTCGCATTGCATTGCATTGCACACCAGAACTAAATCATTCCCATGTTCATTAAAGAGATGATATGTGTGTTGTTGCATTGCATATAGATTGCATATGCAACATTGCACAATGTTGCATTGTGTGTTGTTAGATCGCATTGCACTAACGATCTAACGTTGTGCACTGAACAATAACATATAGGTTATGCACTTTTTGCATTGCATTGCATTGCATACCAGAACTAACTCATTGCCATGTTCATTAAAGAGATAACGTGTGTTGTTGCATTGCATTGCACAAACGATCTAACGTTGTGCACTGACGAATAACTCATAGGAATTGCATTGCATTGCACACTAGAACTAAATCATTCCCATGTTCATTAAAGAGATGATATGTGTGTTGTTGCATTGCATATAGCATTGCATTGCACTAACGATCTAACTTTGTGCACTGAAGAATAACATATAAGTTATGCACTTTTCGCATTGCATTGCATTGCACTCCAGAACTAACTCATTCCCATGTTCATTAAAGAGATAACATATGTGTTGTTGCATTGCATTGCACAAACGATCTAACGTTGTGCACTGACGAATAACTCATAGGTTATGCCCTTTTCGCAATGCATTGCATTGCACACTAGAACTAAATCATTCCCATGTTCATTAAAGAGATGATATGTGTGTTGTTGCATTGCATTGCAAGGCATTGCATTGCACTAACGCAGGGTTCGGCAACCCGCGGCTCTAGAGCCGCATACGGCTCTTAAGCGCCGCCCTAGTGGCTCCCTGGAGCTTTTTCAAAAATATGAAAATGGAAAAAATATTTTTTGTTTTAATAGAATTTCTGTAGGAGGAAAAACATGACAAACATTCTTAACCCTTTCGCACGTACGATCGCATCGGTGTGATCAGAACAGTCAGTGCATGACGTGATCAACTGCTAAATTCAAATGTGCTCTCGCGCGTTGGCTGGCGCTGAGCCAGAGACAGGCGCGCTCAGAGCTGTCATATATCACAACTTTTCAGTGTTTTCAACCACATAATGTTTATTTTAGGTTTCAGACATATAACGTTAAGTACTAAAAAAACAATACATTTAGAGTTTGTAAAATACACACTGATGTTAAAGGAAGAGGCAATAATCCATTCCATTATAATTAGACACGTTTTATTCATATCAGATACACATTGTGTAAGTAACTTTAAAGTTTACTCTATTCTTCTCCCAGTTCACCAGCCACTTACTTTGATGTATTTCGGGAGAAGTGGATGAATTCACGTGTTGTAAATCCAACAGATCCGATTCTCTGAACTGCGTCTGCGGCCATCGCGCATACAGCTCAACTAACGCGATCGTTATGGTGTTTAAACAACAAAACACTTCCACTTGCATATATTTGACAATAAAGCCAATATTTCATGCCATATCTAACAAATTTGTGAAAATTTTGAATAAAAAAGGAAAAATGACATAAAAGCAGATCATCATTCATTCAGCCAGAGAATGATTCAGCTCTGTTGTTGCTGCGGTGTGTCACGTGACACGAAATGACGCGTCACCTTGGAAACCATAAAGTGACACATTCTAAATAACGGTCGCCTTGAAAAACTTTAAAAATATTTTAAACTTACGTGTGAAAGGTTTAAAGTTTTTCCACGTTGTAAAAATAATACACAAATAAATAAAACGTAATACATTAAAATTATAATGGAAGTTAAACTTAAAGCACCATCGTACAGCAGAGTAGTCACGTGGTGCGTCATTCTCTCCAGGATGCGCTGCAGGGAAAATAAACATTTAATCATGAATGCTCATTATGTATTTGTAGGCTACTTATCATTTTGATACTAGGGGGCTAATAAAGCTAATATAGACACTTACAGCATGTGTTGCCTTCATTATAAGGCTTATATAAGGCTTTTAATTTTTTGCGGCTCCAGACAGATTTTTTTTTTTTTTTTCTGGTCCAATAGGCCTATGGCTCTTTAAACATTTTGGGTTGCCGACCCCTGCACTAACGCAAAAGAATCATCAAAGTTTAACTTACTGTTCCTTCTCCTAGACTATTTTTGATTTAACATCCACCATACAGTAGTCCATATTTGACCAAGAGAACATATTTCTGGCCAAAGAGTCGTCAAAGGGTATGTTTATATGCATTCTCATCGACTACTTTTGATGTTAAATCAACCATATTGTTAGTCCAAATTTGACTCATTGAACATATATCTGGCCAAAGAGACATAGAACTTTAATTATCTATACATAATTACTATCTCCTTCTGATTTTTCATCACCCAGGCTATTAGCCATATTTGACAATTGAACGTATTTCTGGCTGGAAGAGTCCTTGATCTTTCTATACATTCAGCCAAAAAATGATCCATAATTGGATCCAATAAATAATCTTTATTTCTCTATACATATTAATTGACTCCTTCTGATGTTACAATACAATTTTATTGTATTGTATCAGTATGACCTATTAAACCTATTTCTGACCAATGAGTCTATGAACATTTTTCAATACATACTCAATGACTCCTGATTTTACAAGAGCAATATAGTATTTAAAAATTTGACCAATTGAACATATTTCTGGCCAAAGAGACCTTGATCTTATTCTTTCTATACATACTCCTTCTGATGTTTCATCAGCCAGATAAATGTCCACAAATGACCTACTGAACATTTTTCTGCCCGAAGAGTCTATGAACTTGAACTTTCTATACATAATCATTTACTTCTGATGTTTCTTCAACCATACAGAAGTCCAGATTTGACATGTTGAACATATTTCTGACCAAAGAGTCCTTGATCTTGAACTTTCTATTCATAATTATAGACTCTTTCAGAAAGTACATCGGAGTACTCTTTACATCTAAATCATACAAAATACAATTGTCCATATTAATTATTAAACATATTTCTGGCCAACAAGTCCATGAACTTGAACATTCTGTACATGCTAATTGACTCCTTTTAGTGTTTCACAACTACCAGACAGTAGTCCATAATTTACCTACTGAACATATTGCTGGCCGAAGATTCTTGAACTTTAACTTTCTATACAGGCTCATTGACTCCTCCTGATGTTTCACAAGCAGACAATAGTCCATAATTGACCCTCTGAACATATTTATAGTAAAAGAGTCCTCTGTCTTGAACTTTCTATAGATTCTCAGTGACTCCATATAGATCATTGACCCACTGAACATATTTCTACCTGTAGAGTCTTTGAACTTGAACTTTCTATTCATAATCGTTGACTTCTGATGTTTCATCAGCCAGACAGCAGTCCATATTTGACCCACTAAACATATTTCTGGCAAAAGAGTCCTCGATCTTGAACCTTTTAAACATACTCATAGACTCTTTCTGGTGTTTCATCAGCCATGAAGTAGTTCTGATTTGACATAATGAACAAATTTCTGACCGAAGAGTCCTCGATCTTGAACTTTCAGATAGTACATCGGCCAGACAATTGTAGATATTGACTATTGAACACATTTCTGGCCAACGAGTCTGTGAACTTGAACTTTCTATATACATGCTCATTGACTCCTTCCGATGTTTCATCAAGCAGACAATTGTCAATATATTTCTAGTAAAAGAGTCCTCGATCTTGAGCTTTCTATACATTCTCAGTGACGCCTTATTTTGTTAACATGTTGAACATATTTCTGACTGAAGAGTCCTTGATCTTGAACTTTCTATTCATACTTATAGACTCCTTCAGATAGTACATCGGCCAGACAATTGTTCATAACTGACCTACTGAACATATTTCTAGTAAAAGAGTCCTCGATCTTGAACATTCTATACATGCTCATTGACTCCTTATGCTGTTTCTTTCTATACATACTCGTTTACTCCATCTGATGTTACATCAGCCATAAAGAAGTCCATAATTGACCCAAGGGACATATTTGTGGACAATCTTGAACTTTCTATACATACTCATAGTCTCCTTCAGATTCTTCATAAGCCATATTTATGTCCATATATGACCTATTATTATTTCTGGTCAAAGGTTCCTCAAAAGTTTTTAAACTATGTAAAATTATAGACTCCATCTGATGATAAATCAGACCAAAAGAGGTCAAATTTTGACTCTTGAGTCAATATGTAATAGAGAGTTAATGTTCAATGATTCTTTGGCCAAAAATATATTCAGAGGGTCACATATGGACACCTGTTAAAGTGATGTATCATCAGAAGAAGTCTATGAGTATTTAGTAAGTTAACTTGTGAGGACCTTTTTGACAAAAATATTTTCAATTCGCCACATATGGACATCTATAAAGCTTATGAAGAATCAGAAAGAGTCAACGAGTATATATATAGGTATATATATATATATAGAAAGGTCAAGTTTAGACTCTTTGAAAAAAAAAAAATTCAGTATGTCAAATATGGACGAAGATATCAATCTGAATGTATAGTGTTAATCATTTAGGACTCTTTGGCCAGAAATATGTTAAATCTGTGAAATATGGACTACAGTCTGGCTGATATAACATCACAAGAAGTCAATCTGTAGTATAGCAATATAATGTTCAAGAACTCTTTGGCCAGAAATATGTTCAGAAGGTCAAAAGGGGACCTCTGTAGCTGATTTATCATCAGAAGGAGACAATAACTTTATGTAGTTTGAAAAATGTTGAGGACACTTTGACCAGAAATAAATTCAAAAGGTCATATATGGACATCTATATGGCTTATGAAGCATCAGAAGGAGTTGGACTATGAGTATGTATAGAAAGCCCAAAATCGAGGACTCTTTGGCCAAAAATATGTTCCTTGGGTCAAATATGGACTTTTGTATGGCTGACGTAACATCAGAAAAAGTCAACGAGTATATATGGAAAGGTCAAGTTTCGAGTACTCCTTGGCCAGAAAAAAATTCTGTATGTCAAATATGAACTTTTGTCAGGATGATATAACATCAGAAGATATCAATCAGAATGTATAGTGTTAATCATTTAGGACTCTTTGTCCAGAAATATGTTCACTAAGTCAAAATGGGACCTCTGAATAGCTGATTTGTCATCAGAAAGAGTCTATGACTTTATATAGTTTAAAATTTTGAGGACCCTTTGACCAGAAATAAGTTCAAAAGGTCAGATATGGATGTCTATCTGGCTTATGTAGCATTAGAAGTAGTCTATGAGTGTTCATGTTCATAGAAAGGTCAAGATCGAGAACTCTTTGGCCATAAATAATATTCCTTGGGTCAAATATGAACGTCTGTATGGCTGAGTTAACATCAGAAGGAGTCTATGAGTTTCTAAGAGTAAAAAACATTTTGAGGATTCTTTGGCCAAAAACATGTTAAATCAGTCAAATATGGCTACAGTCTGACAGATATAACATCACGAGAAGTCTGTATAGTAGGAGAAATATGTAGTAAGGTAAATGTTCAAGGTCTCTGTCCAGAAATATGTTCAGAAGGTCAAATATGGACTTCTGCATGGCTGATTTAACATCAGAAGGAGTCTATACGTTTATGATAGACAAAATCCTTTTGAGAACTCTTTGGTCCATTTTTTTTCAATCGGTCAAATATGGACTACTGCCTGCCTGATTTAACATTACAAGAAGTCAGTCTATATGTATAGTGAGTTAATGTTCACGGACTCTGGCCAGAAATATGTTCAGTAGGTCAAAAATAGACTACTCTCTGGTTAATATAACATCACAAGAAATCAATCTGTAGTATAGCAAGATAATGTTCAAGAACTCTTTGGCCAGAAATATGTTCAGAAGGTCAAAAGGGGACCTCTGTATAGCTGATTTATCATCAGAAGTCGTCTATAACATTATATAGTTAAAAAAATTTTGAGGACACTTTGACCAGAAATGTTCAAAAGGTCAGATATGGACATCTATATGGCTTATCAGAAGGAGTTGGACTGTGAGTATGTATAGAAAGCCCAAGATCGAGGACTCTTTGGCCAAAAATATGTTCCTTGGGTCAAATATGGACTTCTGTATGGCTGACGTAACATCAGAAAGAGTCAACGAGTATATATGGAAAGGTCAAGTTTTGAGTACTCCTTGGCCAGAAAAAAATTCAGTATGTCAAATATGGACTTTTGTCAGGATGATATAACATCCGAAGATATCAATCTGAATGTATAGTGTTAATCTTTTAGGACTCTTTGTCCAGAAATATGTTCAGTAGGTCAAAATGGGACCTCTGAATAGCTGATTTGTCATCAGAAAGAGTCTATGACTTTATATAGTTTAAAAACTTTTTTGAGGACCCTTCTACCAGAAATAAGTTCAAAAGGTCAGATATGGATATTCATATGGCTTCTGTAGCATTAGAAGGAGTCTTATGAGTATGTTTAGAAAGGTCAAGATCGAGAACTCTTTGGCCATAAATATATGGGTCAAATATGAACTTCTGTAAGGCTTATTTGACATCAGAAGGAGTCGATAAGTTTATAATAGTAAAAAACATTTTGAGGATTCTTTGGCTAAAAATATGTTCAATCGGTGAAATATGGACTACAGTCTGGCTGATATAACATCACGAGAAGTCTGTATAGTAGGAGAAATATGTGTAGTAAGGTAAATGTTCAAGGTCTCTGGCCAGAAATATGTTCAGAAGGTCAAAAGGGGACCTCTGTATAGCTGATTTATCATCAGAAGGAGACAATAACTTTATGTAGTTTGAAAAATTTTGAGGACACTTTGACCAGAAATAAATTCAAAAGGTCATATATGGACATCTATATGGCTTATGAAGCATCAGAAGGAGTTGGACTATGAGTATGTATAGAAAGCCCAAAATCAAGGACTCTTTGGCCAAAAATATGTTCCTTGGGTCAAATATGGACTTTTGTATGGCTGACGTAACATCAGAAAGAGTCAACGAGTATATATGGAAAGGTCAAGTTTTGAGTACTCCTTGGCCAGAAAAAAATTCAGTATGTCAAATATGGACTTTTGTCAGGATGATATAACATCCGAAGATATCAATCTGAATGTATAGTGTTAATCTTTTAGGACTCTTTGTCCAGAAATATGTTCAGTAGGTCAAAATGGGACCTCTGAATAGCTGATTTGTCATCAGAAAGAGTCTATGACTTTATATAGTTTAAAAACTTTTTTGAGGACCCTTTTACCAGAAATAAGTTCAAAAGGTCAGATATGGATATTTATATGGCTTCTGTAGCATTAGAAGGAGTCTTATGAGTATGTTTAGAAAGGTCAAGATCGAGAACTCTTTGGCCATAAATATATGGGTCAAATATGAACTTCTGTAAGGCTTATTTGACATCAGAAGGAGTCGATAAGTTTATAATAGTAAAAAACATTTTGAGGATTCTTTGGCTAAAAATATGTTCAATCGGTGAAATATGGACTACAGTCTGGCTGATATAACATCACGAGAAGTCTGTATAGTAGGAGAAATATGTGTAGTAAGGTAAATGTTCAAGGTCTCTGGCCAGAAATATGTTCAGAAGGTCAAAAGGGGACCTCTGTATAGCTGATTTATCATCAGAAGGAGACAATAACTTTATGTAGTTTGAAAAATTTTGAGGACACTTTGACCAGAAATAAATTCAAAAGGTCATATATGGACATCTATATGGCTTATGAAGCATCAGAAGGAGTTGGACTATGAGTATGTATAGAAAGCCCAAAATCGAGGACTCTTTGGCCAAAAATATGTTCCTTGGGTCAAATATGGACTTTTGTATAGCTGACGTAACATCAGAAAAAGTCAACGAGTATATATGGAAAGGTCAAGTTTCGAGTACTCCTTGGCCAGAAAAAAATTCTGTATGTCAAATATGAACTTTTGTCAGGATGATATAACATCAGAAGATATCAATCTGAATGTATAGTGTTAATCATTTAGGACTCTTTGTCCAGAAATATGTTCACTAAGTCAAAATGGGACCTCTGAATAGCTGATTTGTCATCAGAAAGAGTCTATGACTTTAAAATTTTGAGGACCCTTTGACCAGAAATAAGTTCAAAAGGTCAGATATGGATGTCTATCTGGCTTATGTAGCATTAGAAGTAGTCTATGAGTGTTCATGTTCATAGAAAGGTCAAGATCGAGAACTCTTTGGCCATAAATAATATTCCTTGGGTCAAATATGAACGTCTGTATGGCTGAGTTAACATCAGAAGGAGTCTATGAGTTTCTAAGAGTAAAAAACATTTTGAGGATTCTTTGGCCAAAAACATGTTAAATCAGTCAAATATGGCTACAGTCTGACAGATATAACATCACGAGAAGTCTGTATAGTAGGAGAAATATGTAGTAAGGTAAATGTTCAAGGTCTCTGGCCAGAAATATGTTCAGAAGGTCAAAAGGGGACCTCTGTATAGCTGATTTATCATCAGAAGGAGACAATAACTTTATGTAGTTTGAAAAATTTTGAGGACACTTTGACCAGAAATAAATTCAAAAGGTCATATATGGACATCTATATGGCTTATGAAGCATCAGAAGGAGTTGGACTATGAGTATGTATAGAAAGCCCAAAATCAAGGACTCTTTGGCCAAAAATATGTTCCTTGGGTCAAATATGGACTTTTGTATGGCTGACGTAACATCAGAAAGAGTCAACGAGTATATATGGAAAGGTCAAGTTTTGAGTACTCCTTGGCCAGAAAAAAATTCAGTATGTCAAATATGGACTTTTGTCAGGATGATATAACATCCGAAGATATCAATCTGAATGTATAGTGTTAATCTTTTAGGACTCTTTGTCCAGAAATATGTTCAGTAGGTCAAAATGGGACCTCTGAATAGCTGATTTGTCATCAGAAAGAGTCTATGACTTTATATAGTTTAAAAACTTTTTTGAGGACCCTTTTACCAGAAATAAGTTCAAAAGGTCAGATATGGATATTTATATGGCTTCTGTAGCATTAGAAGGAGTCTTATGAGTATGTTTAGAAAGGTCAAGATCGAGAACTCTTTGGCCATAAATATATGGGTCAAATATGAACTTCTGTAAGGCTTATTTGACATCAGAAGGAGTCGATAAGTTTATAATAGTAAAAAACATTTTGAGGATTCTTTGGCTAAAAATATGTTCAATCGGTGAAATATGGACTACAGTCTGGCTGATATAACATCACGAGAAGTCTGTATAGTAGGAGAAATATGTGTAGTAAGGTAAATGTTCAAGGTCTCTGGCCAGAAATATGTTCAGAAGGTCAAAAGGGGACCTCTGTATAGCTGATTTATCATCAGAAGGAGACAATAACTTTATGTAGTTTGAAAAATTTTGAGGACACTTTGACCAGAAATAAATTCAAAAGGTCATATATGGACATCTATATGGCTTATGAAGCATCAGAAGGAGTTGGACTATGAGTATGTATAGAAAGCCCAAAATCGAGGACTCTTTGGCCAAAAATATGTTCCTTGGGTCAAATATGGACTTTTGTATAGCTGACGTAACATCAGAAAAAGTCAACGAGTATATATGGAAAGGTCAAGTTTCGAGTACTCCTTGGCCAGAAAAAAATTCTGTATGTCAAATATGAACTTTTGTCAGGATGATATAACATCAGAAGATATCAATCTGAATGTATAGTGTTAATCATTTAGGACTCTTTGTCCAGAAATATGTTCACTAAGTCAAAATGGGACCTCTGAATAGCTGATTTGTCATCAGAAAGAGTCTATGACTTTATA
The DNA here is from genome assembly GCA_021554675.1 of Leuciscus idus. Taxonomy (NCBI): domain Eukaryota; kingdom Metazoa; phylum Chordata; class Actinopteri; order Cypriniformes; family Leuciscidae; genus Leuciscus; species Leuciscus idus. The sequence goes on along the minus strand of CM038639.1, from coordinate 10,543,915 downwards.
TAGTTTAAAATTTTGAGGACCCTTTGACCAGAAATAAGTTCAAAAGGTCAGATATGGATGTCTATCTGGCTTATGTAGCATTAGAAGTAGTCTATGAGTGTTCATGTTCATAGAAAGGTCAAGATCGAGAACTCTTTGGCCATAAATAATATTCCTTGGGTCAAATATGAACGTCTGTATGGCTGAGTTAACATCAGAAGGAGTCTATGAGTTTCTAAGAGTAAAAAACATTTTGAGGATTCTTTGGCCAAAAACATGTTAAATCAGTCAAATATGGCTACAGTCTGACAGATATAACATCACGAGAAGTCTGTATAGTAGGAGAAATATGTAGTAAGGTAAATGTTCAAGGTCTCTGTCCAGAAATATGTTCAGAAGGTCAAATATGGACTTCTGCATGGCTGATTTAACATCAGAAGGAGTCTATACGTTTATGATAGACAAAATCCTTTTGAGAACTCTTTGGTCCATTTTTTTTCAATCGGTCAAATATGGACTACTGCCTGCCTGATTTAACATTACAAGAAGTCAGTCTATATGTATAGTGAGTTAATGTTCACGGACTCTGGCCAGAAATATGTTCAGTAGGTCAAAAATAGACTACTCTCTGGTTAATATAACATCACAAGAAATCAATCTGTAGTATAGCAAGATAATGTTCAAGAACTCTTTGGCCAGAAATATGTTCAGAAGGTCAAAAGGGGACCTCTGTATAGCTGATTTATCATCAGAAGTCGTCTATAACATTATATAGTTAAAAAAATTTTGAGGACACTTTGACCAGAAATGTTCAAAAGGTCAGATATGGACATCTATATGGCTTATCAGAAGGAGTTGGACTGTGAGTATGTATAGAAAGCCCAAGATCGAGGACTCTTTGGCCAAAAATATGTTCCTTGGGTCAAATATGGACTTCTGTATGGCTGACGTAACATCAGAAAGAGTCAACGAGTATATATGGAAAGGTCAAGTTTTGAGTACTCCTTGGCCAGAAAAAAATTCAGTATGTCAAATATGGACTTTTGTCAGGATGATATAACATCCGAAGATATCAATCTGAATGTATAGTGTTAATCTTTTAGGACTCTTTGTCCAGAAATATGTTCAGTAGGTCAAAATGGGACCTCTGAATAGCTGATTTGTCATCAGAAAGAGTCTATGACTTTATATAGTTTAAAAACTTTTTTGAGGACCCTTCTACCAGAAATAAGTTCAAAAGGTCAGATATGGATATTCATATGGCTTCTGTAGCATTAGAAGGAGTCTTATGAGTATGTTTAGAAAGGTCAAGATCGAGAACTCTTTGGCCATAAATATATGGGTCAAATATGAACTTCTGTAAGGCTTATTTGACATCAGAAGGAGTCGATAAGTTTATAATAGTAAAAAACATTTTGAGGATTCTTTGGCTAAAAATATGTTCAATCGGTGAAATATGGACTACAGTCTGGCTGATATAACATCACGAGAAGTCTGTATAGTAGGAGAAATATGTGTAGTAAGGTAAATGTTCAAGGTCTCTGGCCAGAAATATGTTCAGAAGGTCAAAAGGGGACCTCTGTATAGCTGATTTATCATCAGAAGGAGACAATAACTTTATGTAGTTTGAAAAATTTTGAGGACACTTTGACCAGAAATAAATTCAAAAGGTCATATATGGACATCTATATGGCTTATGAAGCATCAGAAGGAGTTGGACTATGAGTATGTATAGAAAGCCCAAAATCAAGGACTCTTTGGCCAAAAATATGTTCCTTGGGTCAAATATGGACTTTTGTATGGCTGACGTAACATCAGAAAGAGTCAACGAGTATATATGGAAAGGTCAAGTTTCGAGTACTCCTTGGCCAGAAAAAAATTCTGTATGTCAAATATGAACTTTTGTCAGGATGATATAACATCAGAAGATATCAATCTGAATGTATAGTGTTAATCATTTAGGACTCTTTGTCCAGAAATATGTTCACTAAGTCAAAATGGGACCTCTGAATAGCTGATTTGTCATCAGAAAGAGTCTATGACTTTAAAATTTTGAGGACCCTTTGACCAGAAATAAGTTCAAAAGGTCAGATATGGATGTCTATCTGGCTTATGTAGCATTAGAAGTAGTCTATGAGTGTTCATGTTCATAGAAAGGTCAAGATCGAGAACTCTTTGGCCATAAATATATGGGTCAAATATGAACTTCTGTAAGGCTTATTTGACATCAGAAGGAGTCGATAAGTTTATAATAGTAAAAAACATTTTGAGGATTCTTTGGCTAAAAATATGTTCAATCGGTGAAATATGGACTACAGTCTGGCTGATATAACATCACGAGAAGTCTGTATAGTAGGAGAAATATGTGTAGTAAGGTAAATGTTCAAGGTCTCTGGCCAGAAATATGTTCAGAAGGTCAAAAGGGGACCTCTGTATAGCTGATTTATCATCAGAAGGAGACAATAACTTTATGTAGTTTGAAAAATTTTGAGGACACTTTGACCAGAAATAAATTCAAAAGGTCATATATGGACATCTATATGGCTTATGAAGCATCAGAAGGAGTTGGACTATGAGTATGTATAGAAAGCCCAAAATCGAGGACTCTTTGGCCAAAAATATGTTCCTTGGGTCAAATATGGACTTTTGTATAGCTGACGTAACATCAGAAAAAGTCAACGAGTATATATGGAAAGGTCAAGTTTCGAGTACTCCTTGGCCAGAAAAAAATTCTGTATGTCAAATATGAACTTTTGTCAGGATGATATAACATCAGAAGATATCAATCTGAATGTATAGTGTTAATCATTTAGGACTCTTTGTCCAGAAATATGTTCACTAAGTCAAAATGGGACCTCTGAATAGCTGATTTGTCATCAGAAAGAGTCTATGACTTTATATAGTTTAAAATTTTGAGGACCCTTTGACCAGAAATAAGTTCAAAAGGTCAGATATGGATGTCTATCTGGCTTATGTAGCATTAGAAGTAGTCTATGAGTGTTCATGTTCATAGAAAGGTCAAGATCGAGAACTCTTTGGCCATAAATAATATTCCTTGGGTCAAATATGAACGTCTGTATGGCTGAGTTAACATCAGAAGGAGTCTATGAGTTTCTAAGAGTAAAAAACATTTTGAGGATTCTTTGGCCAAAAACATGTTAAATCAGTCAAATATGGCTACAGTCTGACAGATATAACATCACGAGAAGTCTGTATAGCAGGAGAAATATGTAGTAAGGTAAATGTTCAAGGTCTCTGTCCAGAAATATGTTCAGAAGGTCAAATATGGACTTCTGCATGGCTGATTTAACATCAGAAGGAGTCTATACGTTTATGATAGACAAAATCCTTTTGAGAACTCTTTGGTCCATTTTTTTTCAATCGGTCAAATATGGACTACTGCCTGCCTGATTTAACATTACAAGAAGTCAGTCTATATGTATAGTGAGTTAATGTTCACGGACTCTGGCCAGAAATATGTTCAGTTGGTCAAAAATAGACTACTCTCTGGTTAATATAACATCACAAGAAATCAATCTGTAGTATAGCAAGATAATGTTCAAGAACTCTTTGGCCAGAAATATGTTCAGAAGGTCAAAAGGGGACCTCTGTATAGCTGATTTATCATCAGAAGGAGACAATAACTTTATGTAGTTTGAAAAATTTTGAGGACACTTTGACCAGAAATAAATTCAAAAGGTCATATATGGACATCTATATGGCTTATGAAGCATCAGAAGGAGTTGGACTATGAGTATGTATAGAAAGCCCAAAATCGAGGACTCTTTGGCCAAAAATATGTTCCTTGGGTCAAATATGGACTTTTGTATAGCTGACGTAACATCAGAAAAAGTCAACGAGTATATATGGAAAGGTCAAGTTTCGAGTACTCCTTGGCCAGAAAAAAATTCTGTATGTCAAATATGAACTTTTGTCAGGATGATATAACATCAGAAGATATCAATCTGAATGTATAGTGTTAATCATTTAGGACTCTTTGTCCAGAAATATGTTCACTAAGTCAAAATGGGACCTCTGAATAGCTGATTTGTCATCAGAAAGAGTCTATGACTTTATATAGTTTAAAATTTTGAGGACCCTTTGACCAGAAATAAGTTCAAAAGGTCAGATATGGATGTCTATCTGGCTTATGTAGCATTAGAAGTAGTCTATGAGTGTTCATGTTCATAGAAAGGTCAAGATCGAGAACTCTTTGGCCATAAATAATATTCCTTGGGTCAAATATGAACGTCTGTATGGCTGAGTTAACATCAGAAGGAGTCTATGAGTTTCTAAGAGTAAAAAACATTTTGAGGATTCTTTGGCCAAAAACATGTTAAATCAGTCAAATATGGCTACAGTCTGACAGATATAACATCACGAGAAGTCTGTATAGTAGGAGAAATATGTAGTAAGGTAAATGTTCAAGGTCTCTGTCCAGAAATATGTTCAGAAGGTCAAATATGGACTTCTGCATGGCTGATTTAACATCAGAAGGAGTCTATACGTTTATGATAGACAAAATCCTTTTGAGAACTCTTTGGTCCATTTTTTTTCAATCGGTCAAATATGGACTACTGCCTGCCTGATTTAACATTACAAGAAGTCAGTCTATATGTATAGTGAGTTAATGTTCACGGACTCTGGCCAGAAATATGTTCAGTAGGTCAAAAATAGACTACTCTCTGGTTAATATAACATCACAAGAAATCAATCTGTAGTATAGCAAGATAATGTTCAAGAACTCTTTGGCCAGAAATATGTTCAGAAGGTCAAAAGGGGACCTCTGTATAGCTGATTTATCATCAGAAGTCGTCTATAACATTATATAGTTAAAAAAATTTTGAGGACACTTTGACCAGAAATGTTCAAAAGGTCAGATATGGACATCTATATGGCTTATCAGAAGGAGTTGGACTGTGAGTATGTATAGAAAGCCCAAGATCGAGGACTCTTTGGCCAAAAATATGTTCCTTGGGTCAAATATGGACTTCTGTATGGCTGACGTAACATCAGAAAGAGTCAACGAGTATATATGGAAAGGTCAAGTTTTGAGTACTCCTTGGCCAGAAAAAAATTCAGTATGTCAAATATGGACTTTTGTCAGGATGATATAACATCCGAAGATATCAATCTGAATGTATAGTGTTAATCTTTTAGGACTCTTTGTCCAGAAATATGTTCAGTAGGTCAAAATGGGACCTCTGAATAGCTGATTTGTCATCAGAAAGAGTCTATGACTTTATATAGTTTAAAAACTTTTTTGAGGACCCTTCTACCAGAAATAAGTTCAAAAGGTCAGATATGGATATTCATATGGCTTCTGTAGCATTAGAAGGAGTCTTATGAGTATGTTTAGAAAGGTCAAGATCGAGAACTCTTTGGCCATAAATATATGGGTCAAATATGAACTTCTGTAAGGCTTATTTGACATCAGAAGGAGTCGATAAGTTTATAATAGTAAAAAACATTTTGAGGATTCTTTGGCTAAAAATATGTTCAATCGGTGAAATATGGACTACAGTCTGGCTGATATAACATCACGAGAAGTCTGTATAGTAGGAGAAATATGTGTAGTAAGGTAAATGTTCAAGGTCTCTGGCCAGAAATATGTTCAGAAGGTCAAAAGGGGACCTCTGTATAGCTGATTTATCATCAGAAGGAGACAATAACTTTATGTAGTTTGAAAAATTTTGAGGACACTTTGACCAGAAATAAATTCAAAAGGTCATATATGGACATCTATATGGCTTATGAAGCATCAGAAGGAGTTGGACTATGAGTATGTATAGAAAGCCCAAAATCAAGGACTCTTTGGCCAAAAATATGTTCCTTGGGTCAAATATGGACTTTTGTATGGCTGACGTAACATCAGAAAGAGTCAACGAGTATATATGGAAAGGTCAAGTTTCGAGTACTCCTTGGCCAGAAAAAAATTCTGTATGTCAAATATGAACTTTTGTCAGGATGATATAACATCAGAAGATATCAATCTGAATGTATAGTGTTAATCATTTAGGACTCTTTGTCCAGAAATATGTTCACTAAGTCAAAATGGGACCTCTGAATAGCTGATTTGTCATCAGAAAGAGTCTATGACTTTAAAATTTTGAGGACCCTTTGACCAGAAATAAGTTCAAAAGGTCAGATATGGATGTCTATCTGGCTTATGTAGCATTAGAAGTAGTCTATGAGTGTTCATGTTCATAGAAAGGTCAAGATCGAGAACTCTTTGGCCATAAATAATATTCCTTGGGTCAAATATGAACGTCTGTATGGCTGAGTTAACATCAGAAGGAGTCTATGAGTTTCTAAGAGTAAAAAACATTTTGAGGATTCTTTGGCCAAAAACATGTTAAATCAGTCAAATATGGCTACAGTCTGACAGATATAACATCACGAGAAGTCTGTATAGTAGGAGAAATATGTAGTAAGGTAAATGTTCAAGGTCTCTGGCCAGAAATATGTTCAGAAGGTCAAAAGGGGACCTCTGTATAGCTGATTTATCATCAGAAGGAGACAATAACTTTATGTAGTTTGAAAAATTTTGAGGACACTTTGACCAGAAATAAATTCAAAAGGTCATATATGGACATCTATATGGCTTATGAAGCATCAGAAGGAGTTGGACTATGAGTATGTATAGAAAGCCCAAAATCAAGGACTCTTTGGCCAAAAATATGTTCCTTGGGTCAAATATGGACTTTTGTATGGCTGACGTAACATCAGAAAGAGTCAACGAGTATATATGGAAAGGTCAAGTTTTGAGTACTCCTTGGCCAGAAAAAAATTCAGTATGTCAAATATGGACTTTTGTCAGGATGATATAACATCCGAAGATATCAATCTGAATGTATAGTGTTAATCTTTTAGGACTCTTTGTCCAGAAATATGTTCAGTAGGTCAAAATGGGACCTCTGAATAGCTGATTTGTCATCAGAAAGAGTCTATGACTTTATATAGTTTAAAAACTTTTTTGAGGACCCTTTTACCAGAAATAAGTTCAAAAGGTCAGATATGGATATTTATATGGCTTCTGTAGCATTAGAAGGAGTCTTATGAGTATGTTTAGAAAGGTCAAGATCGAGAACTCTTTGGCCATAAATATATGGGTCAAATATGAACTTCTGTAAGGCTTATTTGACATCAGAAGGAGTCGATAAGTTTATAATAGTAAAAAACATTTTGAGGATTCTTTGGCTAAAAATATGTTCAATCGGTGAAATATGGACTACAGTCTGGCTGATATAACATCACGAGAAGTCTGTATAGTAGGAGAAATATGTGTAGTAAGGTAAATGTTCAAGGTCTCTGGCCAGAAATATGTTCAGAAGGTCAAAAGGGGACCTCTGTATAGCTGATTTATCATCAGAAGGAGACAATAACTTTATGTAGTTTGAAAAATTTTGAGGACACTTTGACCAGAAATAAATTCAAAAGGTCATATATGGACATCTATATGGCTTATGAAGCATCAGAAGGAGTTGGACTATGAGTATGTATAGAAAGCCCAAAATCGAGGACTCTTTGGCCAAAAATATGTTCCTTGGGTCAAATATGGACTTTTGTATAGCTGACGTAACATCAGAAAAAGTCAACGAGTATATATGGAAAGGTCAAGTTTCGAGTACTCCTTGGCCAGAAAAAAATTCTGTATGTCAAATATGAACTTTTGTCAGGATGATATAACATCAGAAGATATCAATCTGAATGTATAGTGTTAATCATTTAGGACTCTTTGTCCAGAAATATGTTCACTAAGTCAAAATGGGACCTCTGAATAGCTGATTTGTCATCAGAAAGAGTCTATGACTTTATATAGTTTAAAATTTTGAGGACCCTTTGACCAGAAATAAGTTCAAAAGGTCAGATATGGATGTCTATCTGGCTTATGTAGCATTAGAAGTAGTCTATGAGTGTTCATGTTCATAGAAAGGTCAAGATCGAGAACTCTTTGGCCATAAATAATATTCCTTGGGTCAAATATGAACGTCTGTATGGCTGAGTTAACATCAGAAGGAGTCTATGAGTTTCTAAGAGTAAAAAACATTTTGAGGATTCTTTGGCCAAAAACATGTTAAATCAGTCAAATATGGCTACAGTCTGACAGATATAACATCACGAGAAGTCTGTATAGTAGGAGAAATATGTAGTAAGGTAAATGTTCAAGGTCTCTGTCCAGAAATATGTTCAGAAGGTCAAATATGGACTTCTGCATGGCTGATTTAACATCAGAAGGAGTCTATACGTTTATGATAGACAAAATCCTTTTGAGAACTCTTTGGTCCATTTTTTTTCAATCGGTCAAATATGGACTACTGCCTGCCTGATTTAACATTACAAGAAGTCAGTCTATATGTATAGTGAGTTAATGTTCACGGACTCTGGCCAGAAATATGTTCAGTAGGTCAAAAATAGACTACTCTCTGGTTAATATAACATCACAAGAAATCAATCTGTAGTATAGCAAGATAATGTTCAAGAACTCTTTGGCCAGAAATATGTTCAGAAGGTCAAAAGGGGACCTCTGTATAGCTGATTTATCATCAGAAGTCGTCTATAACATTATATAGTTAAAAAAATTTTGAGGACACTTTGACCAGAAATGTTCAAAAGGTCAGATATGGACATCTATATGGCTTATCAGAAGGAGTTGGACTGTGAGTATGTATAGAAAGCCCAAGATCGAGGACTCTTTGGCCAAAAATATGTTCCTTGGGTCAAATATGGACTTCTGTATGGCTGACGTAACATCAGAAAGAGTCAACGAGTATATATGGAAAGGTCAAGTTTTGAGTACTCCTTGGCCAGAAAAAAATTCAGTATGTCAAATATGGACTTTTGTCAGGATGATATAACATCCGAAGATATCAATCTGAATGTATAGTGTTAATCTTTTAGGACTCTTTGTCCAGAAATATGTTCAGTAGGTCAAAATGGGACCTCTGAATAGCTGATTTGTCATCAGAAAGAGTCTATGACTTTATATAGTTTAAAAACTTTTTTGAGGACCCTTCTACCAGAAATAAGTTCAAAAGGTCAGATATGGATATTCATATGGCTTCTGTAGCATTAGAAGGAGTCTTATGAGTATGTTTAGAAAGGTCAAGATCGAGAACTCTTTGGCCATAAATATATGGGTCAAATATGAACTTCTGTAAGGCTTATTTGACATCAGAAGGAGTCGATAAGTTTATAATAGTAAAAAACATTTTGAGGATTCTTTGGCTAAAAATATGTTCAATCGGTGAAATATGGACTACAGTCTGGCTGATATAACATCACGAGAAGTCTGTATAGTAGGAGAAATATGTGTAGTAAGGTAAATGTTCAAGGTCTCTGGCCAGAAATATGTTCAGAAGGTCAAAAGGGGACCTCTGTATAGCTGATTTATCATCAGAAGGAGACAATAACTTTATGTAGTTTGAAAAATTTTGAGGACACTTTGACCAGAAATAAATTCAAAAGGTCATATATGGACATCTATATGGCTTATGAAGCATCAGAAGGAGTTGGACTATGAGTATGTATAGAAAGCCCAAAATCAAGGACTCTTTGGCCAAAAATATGTTCCTTGGGTCAAATATGGACTTTTGTATGGCTGACGTAACATCAGAAAGAGTCAACGAGTATATATGGAAAGGTCAAGTTTTGAGTACTCCTTGGCCAGAAAAAAATTCAGTATGTCAAATATGGACTTTTGTCAGGATGATATAACATCCGAAGATATCAATCTGAATGTATAGTGTTAATCTTTTAGGACTCTTTGTCCAGAAATATGTTCAGTAGGTCAAAATGGGACCTCTGAATAGCTGATTTGTCATCAGAAAGAGTCTATGACTTTATATAGTTTAAAAACTTTTTTGAGGACCCTTTTACCAGAAATAAGTTCAAAAGGTCAGATATGGATATTTATATGGCTTCTGTAGCATTAGAAGGAGTCTTATGAGTATGTTTAGAAAGGTCAAGATCGAGAACTCTTTGGCCATAAATATATGGGTCAAATATGAACTTCTGTAAGGCTTATTTGACATCAGAAGGAGTCGATAAGTTTATAATAGTAAAAAACATTTTGAGGATTCTTTGGCTAAAAATATGTTCAATCGGTGAAATATGGACTACAGTCTGGCTGATATAACATCACGAGAAGTCTGTATAGTAGGAGAAATATGTGTAGTAAGGTAAATGTTCAAGGTCTCTGGCCAGAAATATGTTCAGAAGGTCAAAAGGGGACCTCTGTATAGCTGATTTATCATCAGAAGGAGACAATAACTTTATGTAGTTTGAAAAATTTTGAGGACACTTTGACCAGAAATAAATTCAAAAGGTCATATATGGACATCTATATGGCTTATGAAGCATCAGAAGGAGTTGGACTATGAGTATGTATAGAAAGCCCAAAATCGAGGACTCTTTGGCCAAAAATATGTTCCTTGGGTCAAATATGGACTTTTGTATAGCTGACGTAACATCAGAAAAAGTCAACGAGTATATATGGAAAGGTCAAGTTTCGAGTACTCCTTGGCCAGAAAAAAATTCTGTATGTCAAATATGAACTTTTGTCAGGATGATATAACATCAGAAGATATCAATCTGAATGTATAGTGTTAATCATTTAGGACTCTTTGTCCAGAAATATGTTCACTAAGTCAAAATGGGACCTCTGAATAGCTGATTTGTCATCAGAAAGAGTCTATGACTTTAAAATTTTGAGGACCCTTTGACCAGAAATAAGTTCAAAAGGTCAGATATGGATGTCTATCTGGCTTATGTAGCATTAGAAGTAGTCTATGAGTGTTCATGTTCATAGAAAGGTCAAGATCGAGAACTCTTTGGCCATAAATAATATTCCTTGGGTCAAATATGAACGTCTGTATGGCTGAGTTAACATCAGAAGGAGTCTATGAGTTTCTAAGAGTAAAAAACATTTTGAGGATTCTTTGGCCAAAAACATGTTAAATCAGTCAAATATGGCTACAGTCTGACAGATATAACATCACGAGAAGTCTGTATAGTAGGAGAAATATGTAGTAAGGTAAATGTTCAAGGTCTCTGGCCAGAAATATGTTCAGAAGGTCAAAAGGGGACCTCTGTATAGCTGATTTATCATCAGAAGGAGACAATAACTTTATGTAGTTTGAAAAATTTTGAGGACACTTTGACCAGAAATAAATTCAAAAGGTCATATATGGACATCTATATGGCTTATGAAGCATCAGAAGGAGTTGGACTATGAGTATGTATAGAAAGCCCAAAATCAAGGACTCTTTGGCCAAAAATATGTTCCTTGGGTCAAATATGGACTTTTGTATGGCTGACGTAACATCAGAAAGAGTCAACGAGTATATATGGAAAGGTCAAGTTTTGAGTACTCCTTGGCCAGAAAAAAATTCAGTATGTCAAATATGGACTTTTGTCAGGATGATATAACATCCGAAGATATCAATCTGAATGTATAGTGTTAATCTTTTAGGACTCTTTGTCCAGAAATATGTTCAGTAGGTCAAAATGGGACCTCTGAATAGCTGATTTGTCATCAGAAAGAGTCTATGACTTTATATAGTTTAAAAACTTTTTTGAGGACCCTTTTACCAGAAATAAGTTCAAAAGGTCAGATATGGATATTTATATGGCTTCTGTAGCATTAGAAGGAGTCTTATGAGTATGTTTAGAAAGGTCAAGATCGAGAACTCTTTGGCCATAAATATATGGGTCAAATATGAACTTCTGTAAGGCTTATTTGACATCAGAAGGAGTCGATAAGTTTATAATAGTAAAAAACATTTTGAGGATTCTTTGGCTAAAAATATGTTCAATCGGTGAAATATGGACTACAGTCTGGCTGATATAACATCACGAGAAGTCTGTATAGTAGGAGAAATATGTGTAGTAAGGTAAATGTTCAAGGTCTCTGGCCAGAAATATGTTCAGAAGGTCAAAAGGGGACCTCTGTATAGCTGATTTATCATCAGAAGGAGACAATAACTTTATGTAGTTTGAAAAATTTTGAGGACACTTTGACCAGAAATAAATTCAAAAGGTCATATATGGACATCTATATGGCTTATGAAGCATCAGAAGGAGTTGGACTATGAGTATGTATAGAAAGCCCAAAATCGAGGACTCTTTGGCCAAAAATATGTTCCTTGGGTCAAATATGGACTTTTGTATAGCTGACGTAACATCAGAAAAAGTCAACGAGTATATATGGAAAGGTCAAGTTTCGAGTACTCCTTGGCCATAAAAAAATTCTGTATGTCAAATATGAACTTTTGTCAGGATGATATAACATCAGAAGATATCAATCTGAATGTATAGTGTTAATCATTTAGGACTCTTTGTCCAGAAATATGTTCACTAAGTCAAAATGGGACCTCTGAATAGCTGATTTGTCATCAGAAAGAGTCTATGACTTTATATAGTTTAAAATTTTGAGGACCCTTTGACCAGAAATAAGTTCAAAAGGTCAGATATGGATGTCTATCTGGCTTATGTAGCATTAGAAGTAGTCTATGAGTGTTCATGTTCATAGAAAGGTCAAGATCGAGAACTCTTTGGCCATAAATAATATTCCTTGGGTCAAATATGAACGTCTGTATGGCTGAGTTAACATCAGAAGGAGTCTATGAGTTTCTAAGAGTAAAAAACATTTTGAGGATTCTTTGGCCAAAAACATGTTAAATCAGTCAAATATGGCTACAGTCTGACAGATATAACATCACGAGAAGTCTGTATAGCAGGAGAAATATGTAGTAAGGTAAATGTTCAAGGTCTCTGTCCAGAAATATGTTCAGAAGGTCAAATATGGACTTCTGCATGGCTGATTTAACATCAGAAGGAGTCTATACGTTTATGATAGACAAAATCCTTTTGAGAACTCTTTGGTCCATTTTTTTTCAATCGGTCAAATATGGACTACTGCCTGCCTGATTTAACATTACAAGAAGTCAGTCTATATGTATAGTGAGTTAATGTTCACGGACTCTGGCCAGAAATATGTTCAGTTGGTCAAAAATAGACTACTCTCTGGTTAATATAACATCACAAGAAATCAATCTGTAGTATAGCAAGATAATGTTCAAGAACTCTTTGGCCAGAAATATGTTCAGAAGGTCAAAAGGGGACCTCTGTATAGCTGATTTATCATCAGAAGGAGACAATAACTTTATGTAGTTTGAAAAATTTTGAGGACACTTTGACCAGAAATAAATTCAAAAGGTCATATATGGACATCTATATGGCTTATGAAGCATCAGAAGGAGTTGGACTATGAGTATGTATAGAAAGCCCAAAATCGAGGACTCTTTGGCCAAAAATATGTTCCTTGGGTCAAATATGGACTTTTGTATAGCTGACGTAACATCAGAAAAAGTCAACGAGTATATATGGAAAGGTCAAGTTTCGAGTACTCCTTGGCCAGAAAAAAATTCTGTATGTCAAATATGAACTTTTGTCAGGATGATATAACATCAGAAGATATCAATCTGAATGTATAGTGTTAATCATTTAGGACTCTTTGTCCAGAAATATGTTCACTAAGTCAAAATGGGACCTCTGAATAGCTGATTTGTCATCAGAAAGAGTCTATGACTTTATATAGTTTAAAATTTTGAGGACCCTTTGACCAGAAATAAGTTCAAAAGGTCAGATATGGATGTCTATCTGGCTTATGTAGCATTAGAAGTAGTCTATGAGTGTTCATGTTCATAGAAAGGTCAAGATCGAGAACTCTTTGGCCATAAATAATATTCCTTGGGTCAAATATGAACGTCTGTATGGCTGAGTTAACATCAGAAGGAGTCTATGAGTTTCTAAGAGTAAAAAACATTTTGAGGATTCTTTGGCCAAAAACATGTTAAATCAGTCAAATATGGCTACAGTCTGACAGATATAACATCACGAGAAGTCTGTATAGTAGGAGAAATATGTAGTAAGGTAAATGTTCAAGGTCTCTGTCCAGAAATATGTTCAGAAGGTCAAATATGGACTTCTGCATGGCTGATTTAACATCAGAAGGAGTCTATACGTTTATGATAGACAAAATCCTTTTGAGAACTCTTTGGTCCATTTTTTTTCAATCGGTCAAATATGGACTACTGCCTGCCTGATTTAACATTACAAGAAGTCAGTCTATATGTATAGTGAGTTAATGTTCACGGACTCTGGCCAGAAATATGTTCAGTAGGTCAAAAATAGACTACTCTCTGGTTAATATAACATCACAAGAAATCAATCTGTAGTATAGCAAGATAATGTTCAAGAACTCTTTGGCCAGAAATATGTTCAGAAGGTCAAAAGGGGACCTCTGTATAGCTGATTTATCATCAGAAGTCGTCTATAACATTATATAGTTAAAAAAATTTTGAGGACACTTTGACCAGAAATGTTCAAAAGGTCAGATATGGACATCTATATGGCTTATCAGAAGGAGTTGGACTGTGAGTATGTATAGAAAGCCCAAGATCGAGGACTCTTTGGCCAAAAATATGTTCCTTGGGTCAAATATGGACTTCTGTATGGCTGACGTAACATCAGAAAGAGTCAACGAGTATATATGGAAAGGTCAAGTTTTGAGTACTCCTTGGCCAGAAAAAAATTCAGTATGTCAAATATGGACTTTTGTCAGGATGATATAACATCCGAAGATATCAATCTGAATGTATAGTGTTAATCTTTTAGGACTCTTTGTCCAGAAATATGTTCAGTAGGTCAAAATGGGACCTCTGAATAGCTGATTTGTCATCAGAAAGAGTCTATGACTTTATATAGTTTAAAAACTTTTTTGAGGACCCTTCTACCAGAAATAAGTTCAAAAGGTCAGATATGGATATTCATATGGCTTCTGTAGCATTAGAAGGAGTCTTATGAGTATGTTTAGAAAGGTCAAGATCGAGAACTCTTTGGCCATAAATATATGGGTCAAATATGAACTTCTGTAAGGCTTATTTGACATCAGAAGGAGTCGATAAGTTTATAATAGTAAAAAACATTTTGAGGATTCTTTGGCTAAAAATATGTTCAATCGGTGAAATATGGACTACAGTCTGGCTGATATAACATCACGAGAAGTCTGTATAGTAGGAGAAATATGTGTAGTAAGGTAAATGTTCAAGGTCTCTGGCCAGAAATATGTTCAGAAGGTCAAAAGGGGACCTCTGTATAGCTGATTTATCATCAGAAGGAGACAATAACTTTATGTAGTTTGAAAAATTTTGAGGACACTTTGACCAGAAATAAATTCAAAAGGTCATATATGGACATCTATATGGCTTATGAAGCATCAGAAGGAGTTGGACTATGAGTATGTATAGAAAGCCCAAAATCAAGGACTCTTTGGCCAAAAATATGTTCCTTGGGTCAAATATGGACTTTTGTATGGCTGACGTAACATCAGAAAGAGTCAACGAGTATATATGGAAAGGTCAAGTTTTGAGTACTCCTTGGCCAGAAAAAAATTCAGTATGTCAAATATGGACTTTTGTCAGGATGATATAACATCCGAAGATATCAATCTGAATGTATAGTGTTAATCTTTTAGGACTCTTTGTCCAGAAATATGTTCAGTAGGTCAAAATGGGACCTCTGAATAGCTGATTTGTCATCAGAAAGAGTCTATGACTTTATATAGTTTAAAAACTTTTTTGAGGACCCTTTTACCAGAAATAAGTTCAAAAGGTCAGATATGGATATTTATATGGCTTCTGTAGCATTAGAAGGAGTCTTATGAGTATGTTTAGAAAGGTCAAGATCGAGAACTCTTTGGCCATAAATATATGGGTCAAATATGAACTTCTGTAAGGCTTATTTGACATCAGAAGGAGTCGATAAGTTTATAATAGTAAAAAACATTTTGAGGATTCTTTGGCTAAAAATATGTTCAATCGGTGAAATATGGACTACAGTCTGGCTGATATAACATCACGAGAAGTCTGTATAGTAGGAGAAATATGTGTAGTAAGGTAAATGTTCAAGGTCTCTGGCCAGAAATATGTTCAGAAGGTCAAAAGGGGACCTCTGTATAGCTGATTTATCATCAGAAGGAGACAATAACTTTATGTAGTTTGAAAAATTTTGAGGACACTTTGACCAGAAATAAATTCAAAAGGTCATATATGGACATCTATATGGCTTATGAAGCATCAGAAGGAGTTGGACTATGAGTATGTATAGAAAGCCCAAAATCAAGGACTCTTTGGCCAAAAATATGTTCCTTGGGTCAAATATGGACTTTTGTATGGCTGACGTAACATCAGAAAGAGTCAACGAGTATATATGGAAAGGTCAAGTTTTGAGTACTCCTTGGCCAGAAAAAAATTCAGTATGTCAAATATGGACTTTTGTCAGGATGATATAACATCCGAAGATATCAATCTGAATGTATAGTGTTAATCTTTTAGGACTCTTTGTCCAGAAATATGTTCAGTAGGTCAAAATGGGACCTCTGAATAGCTGATTTGTCATCAGAAAGAGTCTATGACTTTATATAGTTTAAAAACTTTTTTGAGGACCCTTTTACCAGAAATAAGTTCAAAAGGTCAGATATGGATATTTATATGGCTTCTGTAGCATTAGAAGGAGTCTTATGAGTATGTTTAGAAAGGTCAAGATCGAGAACTCTTTGGCCATAAATATATGGGTCAAATATGAACTTCTGTAAGGCTTATTTGACATCAGAAGGAGTCGATAAGTTTATAATAGTAAAAAACATTTTGAGGATTCTTTGGCTAAAAATATGTTCAATCGGTGAAATATGGACTACAGTCTGGCTGATATAACATCACGAGAAGTCTGTATAGTAGGAGAAATATGTGTAGTAAGGTAAATGTTCAAGGTCTCTGGCCAGAAATATGTTCAGAAGGTCAAAAGGGGACCTCTGTATAGCTGATTTATCATCAGAAGGAGACAATAACTTTATGTAGTTTGAAAAATTTTGAGGACACTTTGACCAGAAATAAATTCAAAAGGTCATATATGGACATCTATATGGCTTATGAAGCATCAGAAGGAGTTGGACTATGAGTATGTATAGAAAGCCCAAAATCGAGGACTCTTTGGCCAAAAATATGTTCCTTGGGTCAAATATGGACTTTTGTATAGCTGACGTAACATCAGAAAAAGTCAACGAGTATATATGGAAAGGTCAAGTTTCGAGTACTCCTTGGCCAGAAAAAAATTCTGTATGTCAAATATGAACTTTTGTCAGGATGATATAACATCAGAAGATATCAATCTGAATGTATAGTGTTAATCATTTAGGACTCTTTGTCCAGAAATATGTTCACTAAGTCAAAATGGGACCTCTGAATAGCTGATTTGTCATCAGAAAGAGTCTATGACTTTAAAATTTTGAGGACCCTTTGACCAGAAATAAGTTCAAAAGGTCAGATATGGATGTCTATCTGGCTTATGTAGCATTAGAAGTAGTCTATGAGTGTTCATGTTCATAGAAAGGTCAAGATCGAGAACTCTTTGGCCATAAATAATATTCCTTGGGTCAAATATGAACGTCTGTATGGCTGAGTTAACATCAGAAGGAGTCTATGAGTTTCTAAGAGTAAAAAACATTTTGAGGATTCTTTGGCCAAAAACATGTTAAATCAGTCAAATATGGCTACAGTCTGACAGATATAACATCACGAGAAGTCTGTATAGTAGGAGAAATATGTAGTAAGGTAAATGTTCAAGGTCTCTGGCCAGAAATATGTTCAGAAGGTCAAAAGGGGACCTCTGTATAGCTGATTTATCATCAGAAGGAGACAATAACTTTATGTAGTTTGAAAAATTTTGAGGACACTTTGACCAGAAATAAATTCAAAAGGTCATATATGGACATCTATATGGCTTATGAAGCATCAGAAGGAGTTGGACTATGAGTATGTATAGAAAGCCCAAAATCAAGGACTCTTTGGCCAAAAATATGTTCCTTGGGTCAAATATGGACTTTTGTATGGCTGACGTAACATCAGAAAGAGTCAACGAGTATATATGGAAAGGTCAAGTTTTGAGTACTCCTTGGCCAGAAAAAAATTCAGTATGTCAAATATGGACTTTTGTCAGGATGATATAACATCCGAAGATATCAATCTGAATGTATAGTGTTAATCTTTTAGGACTCTTTGTCCAGAAATATGTTCAGTAGGTCAAAATGGGACCTCTGAATAGCTGATTTGTCATCAGAAAGAGTCTATGACTTTATATAGTTTAAAAACTTTTTTGAGGACCCTTTTACCAGAAATAAGTTCAAAAGGTCAGATATGGATATTTATATGGCTTCTGTAGCATTAGAAGGAGTCTTATGAGTATGTTTAGAAAGGTCAAGATCGAGAACTCTTTGGCCATAAATATATGGGTCAAATATGAACTTCTGTAAGGCTTATTTGACATCAGAAGGAGTCGATAAGTTTATAATAGTAAAAAACATTTTGAGGATTCTTTGGCTAAAAATATGTTCAATCGGTGAAATATGGACTACAGTCTGGCTGATATAACATCACGAGAAGTCTGTATAGTAGGAGAAATATGTGTAGTAAGGTAAATGTTCAAGGTCTCTGGCCAGAAATATGTTCAGAAGGTCAAAAGGGGACCTCTGTATAGCTGATTTATCATCAGAAGGAGACAATAACTTTATGTAGTTTGAAAAATTTTGAGGACACTTTGACCAGAAATAAATTCAAAAGGTCATATATGGACATCTATATGGCTTATGAAGCATCAGAAGGAGTTGGACTATGAGTATGTATAGAAAGCCCAAAATCGAGGACTCTTTGGCCAAAAATATGTTCCTTGGGTCAAATATGGACTTTTGTATAGCTGACGTAACATCAGAAAAAGTCAACGAGTATATATGGAAAGGTCAAGTTTCGAGTACTCCTTGGCCAGAAAAAAATTCTGTATGTCAAATATGAACTTTTGTCAGGATGATATAACATCAGAAGATATCAATCTGAATGTATAGTGTTAATCATTTAGGACTCTTTGTCCAGAAATATGTTCACTAAGTCAAAATGGGACCTCTGAATAGCTGATTTGTCATCAGAAAGAGTCTATGACTTTATATAGTTTAAAATTTTGAGGACCCTTTGACCAGAAATAAGTTCAAAAGGTCAGATATGGATGTCTATCTGGCTTATGTAGCATTAGAAGTAGTCTATGAGTGTTCATGTTCATAGAAAGGTCAAGATCGAGAACTCTTTGGCCATAAATAATATTCCTTGGGTCAAATATGAACGTCTGTATGGCTGAGTTAACATCAGAAGGAGTCTATGAGTTTCTAAGAGTAAAAAACATTTTGAGGATTCTTTGGCCAAAAACATGTTAAATCAGTCAAATATGGCTACAGTCTGACAGATATAACATCACGAGAAGTCTGTATAGTAGGAGAAATATGTAGTAAGGTAAATGTTCAAGGTCTCTGTCCAGAAATATGTTCAGAAGGTCAAATATGGACTTCTGCATGGCTGATTTAACATCAGAAGGAGTCTATACGTTTATGATAGACAAAATCCTTTTGAGAACTCTTTGGTCCATTTTTTTTCAATCGGTCAAATATGGACTACTGCCTGCCTGATTTAACATTACAAGAAGTCAGTCTATATGTATAGTGAGTTAATGTTCACGGACTCTGGCCAGAAATATGTTCAGTAGGTCAAAAATAGACTACTCTCTGGTTAATATAACATCACAAGAAATCAATCTGTAGTATAGCAAGATAATGTTCAAGAACTCTTTGGCCAGAAATATGTTCAGAAGGTCAAAAGGGGACCTCTGTATAGCTGATTTATCATCAGAAGTCGTCTATAACATTATATAGTTAAAAAAATTTTGAGGACACTTTGACCAGAAATGTTCAAAAGGTCAGATATGGACATCTATATGGCTTATCAGAAGGAGTTGGACTGTGAGTATGTATAGAAAGCCCAAGATCGAGGACTCTTTGGCCAAAAATATGTTCCTTGGGTCAAATATGGACTTCTGTATGGCTGACGTAACATCAGAAAGAGTCAACGAGTATATATGGAAAGGTCAAGTTTTGAGTACTCCTTGGCCAGAAAAAAATTCAGTATGTCAAATATGGACTTTTGTCAGGATGATATAACATCCGAAGATATCAATCTGAATGTATAGTGTTAATCTTTTAGGACTCTTTGTCCAGAAATATGTTCAGTAGGTCAAAATGGGACCTCTGAATAGCTGATTTGTCATCAGAAAGAGTCTATGACTTTATATAGTTTAAAAACTTTTTTGAGGACCCTTCTACCAGAAATAAGTTCAAAAGGTCAGATATGGATATTCATATGGCTTCTGTAGCATTAGAAGGAGTCTTATGAGTATGTTTAGAAAGGTCAAGATCGAGAACTCTTTGGCCATAAATATATGGGTCAAATATGAACTTCTGTAAGGCTTATTTGACATCAGAAGGAGTCGATAAGTTTATAATAGTAAAAAACATTTTGAGGATTCTTTGGCTAAAAATATGTTCAATCGGTGAAATATGGACTACAGTCTGGCTGATATAACATCACGAGAAGTCTGTATA
Organism: Leuciscus idus; assembly: GCA_021554675.1. Lineage (NCBI taxonomy): Eukaryota > Metazoa > Chordata > Actinopteri > Cypriniformes > Leuciscidae > Leuciscus > Leuciscus idus. Next base: position 10,523,400 of record CM038639.1, on the reverse strand, counting down.
GTAGGAGAAATATGTGTAGTAAGGTAAATGTTCAAGGTCTCTGGCCAGAAATATGTTCAGAAGGTCAAAAGGGGACCTCTGTATAGCTGATTTATCATCAGAAGGAGACAATAACTTTATGTAGTTTGAAAAATTTTGAGGACACTTTGACCAGAAATAAATTCAAAAGGTCATATATGGACATCTATATGGCTTATGAAGCATCAGAAGGAGTTGGACTATGAGTATGTATAGAAAGCCCAAAATCAAGGACTCTTTGGCCAAAAATATGTTCCTTGGGTCAAATATGGACTTTTGTATGGCTGACGTAACATCAGAAAGAGTCAACGAGTATATATGGAAAGGTCAAGTTTCGAGTACTCCTTGGCCAGAAAAAAATTCTGTATGTCAAATATGAACTTTTGTCAGGATGATATAACATCAGAAGATATCAATCTGAATGTATAGTGTTAATCATTTAGGACTCTTTGTCCAGAAATATGTTCACTAAGTCAAAATGGGACCTCTGAATAGCTGATTTGTCATCAGAAAGAGTCTATGACTTTAAAATTTTGAGGACCCTTTGACCAGAAATAAGTTCAAAAGGTCAGATATGGATGTCTATCTGGCTTATGTAGCATTAGAAGTAGTCTATGAGTGTTCATGTTCATAGAAAGGTCAAGATCGAGAACTCTTTGGCCATAAATAATATTCCTTGGGTCAAATATGAACGTCTGTATGGCTGAGTTAACATCAGAAGGAGTCTATGAGTTTCTAAGAGTAAAAAACATTTTGAGGATTCTTTGGCCAAAAACATGTTAAATCAGTCAAATATGGCTACAGTCTGACAGATATAACATCACGAGAAGTCTGTATAGTAGGAGAAATATGTAGTAAGGTAAATGTTCAAGGTCTCTGGCCAGAAATATGTTCAGAAGGTCAAAAGGGGACCTCTGTATAGCTGATTTATCATCAGAAGGAGACAATAACTTTATGTAGTTTGAAAAATTTTGAGGACACTTTGACCAGAAATAAATTCAAAAGGTCATATATGGACATCTATATGGCTTATGAAGCATCAGAAGGAGTTGGACTATGAGTATGTATAGAAAGCCCAAAATCAAGGACTCTTTGGCCAAAAATATGTTCCTTGGGTCAAATATGGACTTTTGTATGGCTGACGTAACATCAGAAAGAGTCAACGAGTATATATGGAAAGGTCAAGTTTTGAGTACTCCTTGGCCAGAAAAAAATTCAGTATGTCAAATATGGACTTTTGTCAGGATGATATAACATCCGAAGATATCAATCTGAATGTATAGTGTTAATCTTTTAGGACTCTTTGTCCAGAAATATGTTCAGTAGGTCAAAATGGGACCTCTGAATAGCTGATTTGTCATCAGAAAGAGTCTATGACTTTATATAGTTTAAAAACTTTTTTGAGGACCCTTTTACCAGAAATAAGTTCAAAAGGTCAGATATGGATATTTATATGGCTTCTGTAGCATTAGAAGGAGTCTTATGAGTATGTTTAGAAAGGTCAAGATCGAGAACTCTTTGGCCATAAATATATGGGTCAAATATGAACTTCTGTAAGGCTTATTTGACATCAGAAGGAGTCGATAAGTTTATAATAGTAAAAAACATTTTGAGGATTCTTTGGCTAAAAATATGTTCAATCGGTGAAATATGGACTACAGTCTGGCTGATATAACATCACGAGAAGTCTGTATAGTAGGAGAAATATGTGTAGTAAGGTAAATGTTCAAGGTCTCTGGCCAGAAATATGTTCAGAAGGTCAAAAGGGGACCTCTGTATAGCTGATTTATCATCAGAAGGAGACAATAACTTTATGTAGTTTGAAAAATTTTGAGGACACTTTGACCAGAAATAAATTCAAAAGGTCATATATGGACATCTATATGGCTTATGAAGCATCAGAAGGAGTTGGACTATGAGTATGTATAGAAAGCCCAAAATCGAGGACTCTTTGGCCAAAAATATGTTCCTTGGGTCAAATATGGACTTTTGTATAGCTGACGTAACATCAGAAAAAGTCAACGAGTATATATGGAAAGGTCAAGTTTCGAGTACTCCTTGGCCATAAAAAAATTCTGTATGTCAAATATGAACTTTTGTCAGGATGATATAACATCAGAAGATATCAATCTGAATGTATAGTGTTAATCATTTAGGACTCTTTGTCCAGAAATATGTTCACTAAGTCAAAATGGGACCTCTGAATAGCTGATTTGTCATCAGAAAGAGTCTATGACTTTATATAGTTTAAAATTTTGAGGACCCTTTGACCAGAAATAAGTTCAAAAGGTCAGATATGGATGTCTATCTGGCTTATGTAGCATTAGAAGTAGTCTATGAGTGTTCATGTTCATAGAAAGGTCAAGATCGAGAACTCTTTGGCCATAAATAATATTCCTTGGGTCAAATATGAACGTCTGTATGGCTGAGTTAACATCAGAAGGAGTCTATGAGTTTCTAAGAGTAAAAAACATTTTGAGGATTCTTTGGCCAAAAACATGTTAAATCAGTCAAATATGGCTACAGTCTGACAGATATAACATCACGAGAAGTCTGTATAGTAGGAGAAATATGTAGTAAGGTAAATGTTCAAGGTCTCTGTCCAGAAATATGTTCAGAAGGTCAAATATGGACTTCTGCATGGCTGATTTAACATCAGAAGGAGTCTATACGTTTATGATAGACAAAATCCTTTTGAGAACTCTTTGGTCCATTTTTTTTCAATCGGTCAAATATGGACTACTGCCTGCCTGATTTAACATTACAAGAAGTCAGTCTATATGTATAGTGAGTTAATGTTCACGGACTCTGGCCAGAAATATGTTCAGTAGGTCAAAAATAGACTACTCTCTGGTTAATATAACATCACAAGAAATCAATCTGTAGTATAGCAAGATAATGTTCAAGAACTCTTTGGCCAGAAATATGTTCAGAAGGTCAAAAGGGGACCTCTGTATAGCTGATTTATCATCAGAAGTCGTCTATAACATTATATAGTTAAAAAAATTTTGAGGACACTTTGACCAGAAATGTTCAAAAGGTCAGATATGGACATCTATATGGCTTATCAGAAGGAGTTGGACTGTGAGTATGTATAGAAAGCCCAAGATCGAGGACTCTTTGGCCAAAAATATGTTCCTTGGGTCAAATATGGACTTCTGTATGGCTGACGTAACATCAGAAAGAGTCAACGAGTATATATGGAAAGGTCAAGTTTTGAGTACTCCTTGGCCAGAAAAAAATTCAGTATGTCAAATATGGACTTTTGTCAGGATGATATAACATCCGAAGATATCAATCTGAATGTATAGTGTTAATCTTTTAGGACTCTTTGTCCAGAAATATGTTCAGTAGGTCAAAATGGGACCTCTGAATAGCTGATTTGTCATCAGAAAGAGTCTATGACTTTATATAGTTTAAAAACTTTTTTGAGGACCCTTCTACCAGAAATAAGTTCAAAAGGTCAGATATGGATATTCATATGGCTTCTGTAGCATTAGAAGGAGTCTTATGAGTATGTTTAGAAAGGTCAAGATCGAGAACTCTTTGGCCATAAATATATGGGTCAAATATGAACTTCTGTAAGGCTTATTTGACATCAGAAGGAGTCGATAAGTTTATAATAGTAAAAAACATTTTGAGGATTCTTTGGCTAAAAATATGTTCAATCGGTGAAATATGGACTACAGTCTGGCTGATATAACATCACGAGAAGTCTGTATAGTAGGAGAAATATGTGTAGTAAGGTAAATGTTCAAGGTCTCTGGCCAGAAATATGTTCAGAAGGTCAAAAGGGGACCTCTGTATAGCTGATTTATCATCAGAAGGAGACAATAACTTTATGTAGTTTGAAAAATTTTGAGGACACTTTGACCAGAAATAAATTCAAAAGGTCATATATGGACATCTATATGGCTTATGAAGCATCAGAAGGAGTTGGACTATGAGTATGTATAGAAAGCCCAAAATCAAGGACTCTTTGGCCAAAAATATGTTCCTTGGGTCAAATATGGACTTTTGTATGGCTGACATAACATCAGAAAGAGTCAACGAGTATATATGGAAAGGTCAAGTTTTGAGTACTCCTTGGCCAGAAAAAAATTCAGTATGTCAAATATGGACTTTTGTCAGGATGATATAACATCCGAAGATATCAATCTGAATGTATAGTGTTAATCTTTTAGGACTCTTTGTCCAGAAATATGTTCAGTAGGTCAAAATGGGACCTCTGAATAGCTGATTTGTCATCAGAAAGAGTCTATGACTTTATATAGTTTAAAAACTTTTTTGAGGACCCTTTTACCAGAAATAAGTTCAAAAGGTCAGATATGGATATTTATATGGCTTCTGTAGCATTAGAAGGAGTCTTATGAGTATGTTTAGAAAGGTCAAGATCGAGAACTCTTTGGCCATAAATATATGGGTCAAATATGAACTTCTGTAAGGCTTATTTGACATCAGAAGGAGTCGATAAGTTTATAATAGTAAAAAACATTTTGAGGATTCTTTGGCTAAAAATATGTTCAATCGGTGAAATATGGACTACAGTCTGGCTGATATAACATCACGAGAAGTCTGTATAGTAGGAGAAATATGTGTAGTAAGGTAAATGTTCAAGGTCTCTGGCCAGAAATATGTTCAGAAGGTCAAAAGGGGACCTCTGTATAGCTGATTTATCATCAGAAGGAGACAATAACTTTATGTAGTTTGAAAAATTTTGAGGACACTTTGACCAGAAATAAATTCAAAAGGTCATATATGGACATCTATATGGCTTATGAAGCATCAGAAGGAGTTGGACTATGAGTATGTATAGAAAGCCCAAAATCGAGGACTCTTTGGCCAAAAATATGTTCCTTGGGTCAAATATGGACTTTTGTATAGCTGACGTAACATCAGAAAAAGTCAACGAGTATATATGGAAAGGTCAAGTTTCGAGTACTCCTTGGCCAGAAAAAAATTCTGTATGTCAAATATGAACTTTTGTCAGGATGATATAACATCAGAAGATATCAATCTGAATGTATAGTGTTAATCATTTAGGACTCTTTGTCCAGAAATATGTTCACTAAGTCAAAATGGGACCTCTGAATAGCTGATTTGTCATCAGAAAGAGTCTATGACTTTATATAGTTTAAAATTTTGAGGACCCTTTGACCAGAAATAAGTTCAAAAGGTCAGATATGGATGTCTATCTGGCTTATGTAGCATTAGAAGTAGTCTATGAGTGTTCATGTTCATAGAAAGGTCAAGATCGAGAACTCTTTGGCCATAAATAATATTCCTTGGGTCAAATATGAACGTCTGTATGGCTGAGTTAACATCAGAAGGAGTCTATGAGTTTCTAAGAGTAAAAAACATTTTGAGGATTCTTTGGCCAAAAACATGTTAAATCAGTCAAATATGGCTACAGTCTGACAGATATAACATCACGAGAAGTCTGTATAGTAGGAGAAATATGTAGTAAGGTAAATGTTCAAGGTCTCTGTCCAGAAATATGTTCAGAAGGTCAAATATGGACTTCTGCATGGCTGATTTAACATCAGAAGGAGTCTATACGTTTATGATAGACAAAATCCTTTTGAGAACTCTTTGGTCCATTTTTTTTCAATCGGTCAAATATGGACTACTGCCTGCCTGATTTAACATTACAAGAAGTCAGTCTATATGTATAGTGAGTTAATGTTCACGGACTCTGGCCAGAAATATGTTCAGTAGGTCAAAAATAGACTACTCTCTGGTTAATATAACATCACAAGAAATCAATCTGTAGTATAGCAAGATAATGTTCAAGAACTCTTTGGCCAGAAATATGTTCAGAAGGTCAAAAGGGGACCTCTGTATAGCTGATTTATCATCAGAAGTCGTCTATAACATTATATAGTTAAAAAAATTTTGAGGACACTTTGACCAGAAATGTTCAAAAGGTCAGATATGGACATCTATATGGCTTATCAGAAGGAGTTGGACTGTGAGTATGTATAGAAAGCCCAAGATCGAGGACTCTTTGGCCAAAAATATGTTCCTTGGGTCAAATATGGACTTCTGTATGGCTGACGTAACATCAGAAAGAGTCAACGAGTATATATGGAAAGGTCAAGTTTTGAGTACTCCTTGGCCAGAAAAAAATTCAGTATGTCAAATATGGACTTTTGTCAGGATGATATAACATCCGAAGATATCAATCTGAATGTATAGTGTTAATCTTTTAGGACTCTTTGTCCAGAAATATGTTCAGTAGGTCAAAATGGGACCTCTGAATAGCTGATTTGTCATCAGAAAGAGTCTATGACTTTATATAGTTTAAAAACTTTTTTGAGGACCCTTCTACCAGAAATAAGTTCAAAAGGTCAGATATGGATATTCATATGGCTTCTGTAGCATTAGAAGGAGTCTTATGAGTATGTTTAGAAAGGTCAAGATCGAGAACTCTTTGGCCATAAATATATGGGTCAAATATGAACTTCTGTAAGGCTTATTTGACATCAGAAGGAGTCGATAAGTTTATAATAGTAAAAAACATTTTGAGGATTCTTTGGCTAAAAATATGTTCAATCGGTGAAATATGGACTACAGTCTGGCTGATATAACATCACGAGAAGTCTGTATAGTAGGAGAAATATGTGTAGTAAGGTAAATGTTCAAGGTCTCTGGCCAGAAATATGTTCAGAAGGTCAAAAGGGGACCTCTGTATAGCTGATTTATCATCAGAAGGAGACAATAACTTTATGTAGTTTGAAAAATTTTGAGGACACTTTGACCAGAAATAAATTCAAAAGGTCATATATGGACATCTATATGGCTTATGAAGCATCAGAAGGAGTTGGACTATGAGTATGTATAGAAAGCCCAAAATCAAGGACTCTTTGGCCAAAAATATGTTCCTTGGGTCAAATATGGACTTTTGTATGGCTGACGTAACATCAGAAAGAGTCAACGAGTATATATGGAAAGGTCAAGTTTTGAGTACTCCTTGGCCAGAAAAAAATTCAGTATGTCAAATATGGACTTTTGTCAGGATGATATAACATCCGAAGATATCAATCTGAATGTATAGTGTTAATCTTTTAGGACTCTTTGTCCAGAAATATGTTCAGTAGGTCAAAATGGGACCTCTGAATAGCTGATTTGTCATCAGAAAGAGTCTATGACTTTATATAGTTTAAAAACTTTTTTGAGGACCCTTTTACCAGAAATAAGTTCAAAAGGTCAGATATGGATATTTATATGGCTTCTGTAGCATTAGAAGGAGTCTTATGAGTATGTTTAGAAAGGTCAAGATCGAGAACTCTTTGGCCATAAATATATGGGTCAAATATGAACTTCTGTAAGGCTTATTTGACATCAGAAGGAGTCGATAAGTTTATAATAGTAAAAAACATTTTGAGGATTCTTTGGCTAAAAATATGTTCAATCGGTGAAATATGGACTACAGTCTGGCTGATATAACATCACGAGAAGTCTGTATAGTAGGAGAAATATGTGTAGTAAGGTAAATGTTCAAGGTCTCTGGCCAGAAATATGTTCAGAAGGTCAAAAGGGGACCTCTGTATAGCTGATTTATCATCAGAAGGAGACAATAACTTTATGTAGTTTGAAAAATTTTGAGGACACTTTGACCAGAAATAAATTCAAAAGGTCATATATGGACATCTATATGGCTTATGAAGCATCAGAAGGAGTTGGACTATGAGTATGTATAGAAAGCCCAAAATCGAGGACTCTTTGGCCAAAAATATGTTCCTTGGGTCAAATATGGACTTTTGTATAGCTGACGTAACATCAGAAAAAGTCAACGAGTATATATGGAAAGGTCAAGTTTCGAGTACTCCTTGGCCAGAAAAAAATTCTGTATGTCAAATATGAACTTTTGTCAGGATGATATAACATCAGAAGATATCAATCTGAATGTATAGTGTTAATCATTTAGGACTCTTTGTCCAGAAATATGTTCACTAAGTCAAAATGGGACCTCTGAATAGCTGATTTGTCATCAGAAAGAGTCTATGACTTTAAAATTTTGAGGACCCTTTGACCAGAAATAAGTTCAAAAGGTCAGATATGGATGTCTATCTGGCTTATGTAGCATTAGAAGTAGTCTATGAGTGTTCATGTTCATAGAAAGGTCAAGATCGAGAACTCTTTGGCCATAAATAATATTCCTTGGGTCAAATATGAACGTCTGTATGGCTGAGTTAACATCAGAAGGAGTCTATGAGTTTCTAAGAGTAAAAAACATTTTGAGGATTCTTTGGCCAAAAACATGTTAAATCAGTCAAATATGGCTACAGTCTGACAGATATAACATCACGAGAAGTCTGTATAGTAGGAGAAATATGTAGTAAGGTAAATGTTCAAGGTCTCTGGCCAGAAATATGTTCAGAAGGTCAAAAGGGGACCTCTGTATAGCTGATTTATCATCAGAAGGAGACAATAACTTTATGTAGTTTGAAAAATTTTGAGGACACTTTGACCAGAAATAAATTCAAAAGGTCATATATGGACATCTATATGGCTTATGAAGCATCAGAAGGAGTTGGACTATGAGTATGTATAGAAAGCCCAAAATCAAGGACTCTTTGGCCAAAAATATGTTCCTTGGGTCAAATATGGACTTTTGTATGGCTGACGTAACATCAGAAAGAGTCAACGAGTATATATGGAAAGGTCAAGTTTTGAGTACTCCTTGGCCAGAAAAAAATTCAGTATGTCAAATATGGACTTTTGTCAGGATGATATAACATCCGAAGATATCAATCTGAATGTATAGTGTTAATCTTTTAGGACTCTTTGTCCAGAAATATGTTCAGTAGGTCAAAATGGGACCTCTGAATAGCTGATTTGTCATCAGAAAGAGTCTATGACTTTATATAGTTTAAAAACTTTTTTGAGGACCCTTTTACCAGAAATAAGTTCAAAAGGTCAGATATGGACATTTATATGGCTTCTGTAGCATTAGAAGGAGTCTTATGAGTATGTTTAGAAAGGTCAAGATCGAGAACTCTTTGGTCATAAATATATGGGTCAAATATGAACTTCTGTAAGGCTTATTTGACATCAGAAGGAGTCGATAAGTTTATAATAGTAAAAAACATTTTGAGGATTCTTTGGCTAAAAATATGTTCAATCGGTGAAATATGGACTACAGTCTGGCTGATATAACATCACGAGAAGTCTGTATAGTAGGAGAAATATGTGTAGTAAGGTAAATGTTCAAGGTCTCTGTCCAGAAATATGTTCAGAAGGTCAAATATGGACTTCTGCATTGCTGATTTAACATCAGAAGGAGTCTATACGTTCCTTTTGAGAACTCTTTGGTCAATTTTTTTTTCAATCAGTAAAATATGGACTACTGTCTACCTGATTTTACATTACGAGAAGTCAGTCTATATATATAGTGAGTTGATGTTCACGGACTCTGGCCAGAAATATGTTCAGTAGGTCAAATATAGACCACTGCCCACATAGCAATTTTTTTCTGGCCCAGCTCCGGGCCATCACTTTTCCCTCGGCCCAAGTACCGCAAAGAATGACGGCCTTGAAGTGGCCCAGAACTGGATTAAAGACAAGGGTCACACATGGGCCATAACTGGCTCGAATCTCAGCCAGTTAGTCACCTTTAAAGGGATACTCCACTTTAAAATGAAATTTCTGTCATCATATTGTTTCAAACCTGTATGCATTTCTTTCTTCTGCTGAACAGAAAGGAAGATATATAGAAGAATGTCAGTAACCAGACAGTTTTTGGTACCATTGACTTCCATAGTAGGAAAAAAATATACTATGGAAGTCAATTTTTAAATAAACTATGTAGAATATATATATATATTTAGTAAGTTTTAACTTGTTTTAAGTTTTTGTGGTGCTTAAACTAAAGAGTATGGAAAACTTAGACTATTTTGTATGTGAATTAAGTTTTTTTTATTAGAAATTCATAAAAACAAATTAAAATAAATAATTTAAAAAATGTAACTCAATTATCATGTTAGGAAAATTTATATTTTGTTCAGGTCAAATGGATTTTGGAATTTTTAAATGATTATTGAATTTTGTGAACATTGCTGAAAACTAAATTATATATTTATTATTTATCATTTTTTCTGGACATAGCTTTTTTCACTGACTCATGAGTCAATTCATATTATTATTGTTATTAATTATTAAAATCATTACATCTCTTTCGTAGTTTTGATAACTGCACCATCCATGGACAACACTTTGTTTTATTTCTCCCGTGAAAAAAATGTGGTGGTGGGGGGGACAATCCTTGAATATATAGTAGCGGCCTAAATACTTATAATTGTCACAAAGTATGGCCCATAATCGCTACACTGATCGGGGCCACACACCTCCCATCCACAATCGGCCCAAATGTTGTCTGCCGTCATGCATGCAGTGCCATCATTGCCACACATGGCCCACTGTTGGCTGAAATGATGCATGCCAGTGCCGGCAACACGCCAGCAGTACCATGATGAGGCGACATTTGGGCCAAGTCTGTTTGCTATGTGGGTGGCTGGTTAATATAACATCACAAGAAGTCAATCTGTAGTATAGCAAGATAATGTTCAAGAACTCTTTGGCCAGAAATATGTTCAGAAGGTCAAAAGATGACCTCTGTATAGCTGATTTATCATCAGAAGGAGTCTATAACTTTATATAGATTGAACATTTTGACCAGAAAAAAGTTCAAAAGGTCAGATATATGGCTTATGATGCATCAGAAGGAGTCTAGAGTATGTATAAAAAGCCCAAGATCGAGGACCCTTTGGCCAGAAATATGTTCCTTGGGTCAAATATGGACCTGTATGGCTGACGTAACATAAGAAAGAGTCAACTATATAGAAAGGTCAAGTTTCGAGTACTCCTTGGCCAGGAAAAATTTCAGTATGTCAAAAATTTACTTTTGTCAGGATGATATAACATCTTTAAGGACTCTTTGGCCAGAAATATGTTCAGTAGGTCAAAAGCGTACCAATGTATACCATTGTTATAACATTATGTGCTTTGCACAAACGATCTACTTGCATTGCATTGCACAACAGAACTAACTCAATACCATGTTCATTGAAGAGATAACATATGTGTTGTTGCATTGCATTGCATTGCACACACGATCTAACGTTGTGCATTGAAGAATAACATAGGCATCACTTCTTGCATTGCATTGCACACCAGAACTAAATAATTCCCATATTCATTAAAGAGAATATGCATTGCATTGCACAAACGATCTAACGTTGTGCACTGAAGAATAACATAAGTTATGCACTTTTCGCATTGCATTGCATTGGAATGAGTTAGTTCTGGTGTGCAATGCAATGGCATTGCACACCAGAACTAACTCATTCCAATGTTCATTAAAGAGATAACATATGTGTTGTTGCATTGCATTGCATTGCATTAACGATCTAACGTTGTGCACTGAAGAATAACGTGTGTTGTTGCATTGCATTGCATTGTGCATTGCACTAACGATCTAACGTTGTGCAATGAAGAATAACAGGTTATGCACGTCTTGCATTGCATTGCACACAATAACTAACTAATTTCCACGTTCATTAAAGAGATAACATATGTGTTGTTGCATTGCATTGCACAAACGATCTAACGTTGTGCACTGAAGAATAACATATGCACTTTTCGCATTGCATTGCACACCAGATCTAACTCATTCCCATGTTCATTAAAGAGATAACATATGTGTTGTTGCATTGCACAAACGATCTAACGTTGTGCACTGAAGAATAACATATAGGTTATGCACTTCTCGCATTGCATTATATTGCACACCAGAACTAAATCATTCCCATGTTCATTAAAGATATGATATGTGTGTTGTTGAATGTCATTGCATTGCATTGCATTGCAATGTATTGCATTGCATTGCAATGAGTTAGTTCTGACTCATTCATTTCCACGTTCATTAAAGAGATAACATATGTGTTGTTGCATTGCATTGCACAAACGATCTAACGTTGTGCACTGAAGAATAACATATGCACTTTTCGCATTGCATTGCACACCAGATCTAACTCATTCCCATGCTCATTAAAGAGATAACATATGTGTTGTTGCATTGCACAAACGATCTAACGTTCCCATGTTCATTAAAGATATGATATGTGTGTTGTTGAATGTCATTGCATTGCATTGCACACACGATCTAACGTTGTGCATTGAAGAATAACATAGGCATCACTTCTTGCATTGCATTGCACAGCAGAACTAACTCATTCCCATGTTCATTAAAGATATGATATGTGTGTTGTTGAATGTCATTGCATTGCATTGCATTGCACACACGATCTAACGTTGTGCATTGAAGAATAACATAGGCATCACTTCTTGCATTGCATTGCACAGCAGAACTAACTCATTCCCATGTTCATTAGAGAGATGATATGTGTTTTGTTGCATTGCTTTGCATTGCACAGCATTGCATTGCATTGCACTAACGATCTAACGTTGTACACTGAAGAATAACATATGTACTTTTCGCATTGCATTGCATTGCACACCAGAACTAACTCATTCCCTTGTTCATGAAAGAGATAACATATGTGTTGTTGCATTTGCATTGCAAAAACGATCTAACGTTGTGCACTGAGGAATAACATATAGGTTATGCACTTTTCGCATTGCATTGCACACAAGAACTAAATAATTCCCATGTTCATTAAAGAGATGACGTGTGTTGTTGCATTGCACTGCACTAACGATCTAACGTTGTGCACTGTAGAATAACATAGGCTATGCACTTCTTGCATTGCATTGCACACCAGAACTAAATGATTCCAATGTTCATTAAAGAGATAATGTGTGTTGTTGCATTGCATTGCATCGCATTGCATTGCATTGCAATTGCATTGCATTGCATTGCATTGCATTGCATTGCATTGCATTGCATTGCATTGCATTGCATTGCACGAACGATCTAACGTTGTGCACTGAAGAATAACATATAGGTTATGCACATTTCGCATTACATTGCATTGCATTGCATTGCACACCAGAACTAAAAATTCCCATTTTCATTAAAGAGATGACGTGTGTTGTTGCATTGCATTGCATTAAACACCAGAACTAACTCATTCCAATGTTCATTAAAGAGCTACAATGTGTTGTTGTATTGCATTGCATTGCACAATCGATCTAATTTTGTGCACTGAAGAATAACATAGGCTATGCACTTCTTGCATTGCATTGCACACAGAACTAAATCATTCCAATGTTCATTAAATAGATAATGTGTGTTGTTGCATTGCATTGCATTGCATTGCAATTGCATTGCATTGCATTGCATTGCATTGCATTGCATTGCATTGCATTGCACTAACGATCTAACGTGCACTGAAGAATAACGTGTGTTGTTGCATTGCATTGCATTGCATTGCATTAACGATCTAACGTTGTGCACTGAAGAATAACGTGTGTTGTTGCATTGCATTGCATTGTGCATTGCACTAACGATCTAACGTTGTGCAATGAAGAATAACAGGTTATGCACGTCTTGCATTGCATTGCACACAATAACTAACTCATTTCCACGTTCATTAAAGAGATAACATATGTGTTGTTGCATTGCATTGCACAAACGATCTAACGTTGTGCACTGAAGAATAACATATGCACTTTTCGCATTGCATTGCACACCAGATCTAACTCATTCCCATGTTCATTAAAGAGATAACATATGTGTTGTTGCATTGCACAAACGATCTAACGTTGTGCACTGAAGAATAACATATAGGTTATGCACTTCTCGCATTGCATTATATTACACACCAGAACTAAATCATTCCCATGTTCATTAAAGATATGATATGTGTGTTGTTGAATGTCATTGCATTGAAGTTGCATTGCAATGTATTGCATTGCATTGCAATGAGTTAGTTCTGACTCATTCATTTCCACGTTCATTAAAGAGATAACATATGTGTTGTTGCATTGCATTGCACAAACGATCTAACGTTGTGCACTGAAGAATAACATATGCACTTTTCGCATTGCATTGCACACCAGATCTAACTCATTCCCATGTTCATTAAAGAGATAACATATGTGTTGTTGCATTGCACAAACGATCTAACGTTCCCATGTTCATTAAAGATATGATATGTGTGTTGTTGAATGTCATTGCATTGCATTGCACACACGATCTAACGTTGTGCATTGAAGAATAACATAGGCATCACTTCTTGCATTGCATTGCACAGCAGAACTAACTCATTCCCATGTTCATTAAAGATATGATATGTGTGTTGTTGAATGTCATTGCATTGCATTACATTTTATTGCATTGCATTGCACAAACGATCTAACGTTGTGCATTGAAGAATAACATAGGCATCACTTCTTGCATTGCATTGCACAGCAGAACTAACTCATTCCCATGTTCATTAGAGAGATGATATGTGTTTTGTTGCATTGCTTTGCATTGCACAGCATTGCATTGCATTGCACTAACGATCTAACGTTGTACACTGAAGAATAACATATGTACTTTTCGCATTGCATTGCATTGCACACCAGAACTAACTCATTCCCTTGTTCATGAAAGAGATAACATATGTGTTGTTGCATTTGCATTGCAAAAACGATCTAACGTTGTGCACTGAGGAATAACATATAGGTTATGCACTTTTCGCATTGCATTGCACACAAGAACTAAATAATTCCCATGTTCATTAAAGAGATGACGTGTGTTGTTGCATTGCACTGCACTAACGATCTAACGTTGTGCACTGTAGAATAACATAGGCTATGCACTTCTTGCATTGCATTGCACACCAGAACTAAATGATTCCAATGTTCATTAAAGAGATAATGTGTGTTGTTGCATTGCATTGCATCGCATTGCATCGCATTGCATTGCATTGCATTGCAATTGCATTGCATTGCATTGCATTGCATTGCATTGCAATTGCATTGCATTGCATTGCATTGCATTGCATTGCATTGCATTGCATTGCACGAACGATCTAACGTTGTGCACTGAAGAATAACATATAGGTTATGCACATTTCGCATTACATTGCATTGCATTGCATTGCACACCAGAACTAAAAATTCCCATTTTCATTAAAGAGATGACGTGTGTTGTTGCATTGCATTGCATTAAACACCAGAACTAACTCATTCCAATGTTCATTATAGAGCTACAATGTGTTGTTGTATTGCATTGCATTGCACAATCGATCTAATTTTGTGCACTGAAGAATAACATAGGCTATGCACTTCTTGCATTGCATTGCACACAGAACTAAATCATTCCAATGTTCATTAAATAGATAATGTGTGTTGTTGCATTGCATTGCATTGCAATTGCATTGCATTGCATTGCATTGCATTGCATTGCATTGCATTGCACTAACGATCTAACGTGCACTGAAGAATAACGTGTGTTGTTGCATTGCATTGCATTGCATTGCATTAACGATCTAACGTTGTGCACTGAAGAATAACGTGTGTTGTTGCATTGCATTGCATTGTGCATTGCACTAACGATCTAACGTTGTGCAATGAAGAATAACAGGTTATGCACGTCTTGCATTGCATTGCACACAATAACTAACTCATTTCCACGTTCATTAAAGAGATAACATATGTGTTGTTGCATTGCATTGCACAAACGATCTAACGTTGTGCACTGAAGAATAACATATGCACTTTTCGCATTGCATTGCACACCAGATCTAACTCATTCCCATGTTCATTAAAGAGATAACATATGTGTTGTTGCATTGCACAAACGATCTAACGTTGTGCACTGAAGAATAACATATAGGTTATGCACTTTTCGCATTGCATTATATTGCACACCAGAACTAAATCATTCCCATGTTCATTAAAGATATGATATGTGTGTTGTTGAATTTCATTGCATTGCATTGCATTTTATTGCATTGCATTGCACAAACGATCTAACGTTGTGCACTGAAGAATAACATAAGTTATGCACTTTTCGCATTGCATTGCATTGCATTGCACACCAGAACTAACTCATTCCAATGTTCATTAAAGAGATAACATATGTGTTGATGTATTGCATTGCATTGCAAAAATTATCTAACGTTGTGCATTGAAGAATAACATAGGCTATGCACTTCTTGCATTGCATTGCACACCAGAACTAAATCATTCCAATGTTCATTAAATAGATAATGTGTGTTGTTGCATTGCGTTGCATTGCATTGCAATTGCATTGCATTGCACTAACGATCTAACGTGCACTGAAGAATAACGTGTGTTGTTGCATTTTATTGCATTGCATTGCACTAACGATCTAACGTTGTGCACTGAAGAATAACATAGGCTATGCACTTCTTGCATTGCATTGTACACCATAACTAAATCATTCCACTGTTCATTAAAGAAATAACGTGTGTTGTTACATTGCATTGCATTGCATTGCATTGCATTGCAATGCATTGTATTGCATTGCATTGCATTGCATTGCATTGCACTAACTATCTATCGTTGTGCACTGAAGAATTTCATAGAGGTTATGCACTTTTTGCATTGCATTGCATTGCATACCAGAACTAACTCATTGCAATGTTCATTAAAGAGATAACATGTATGTTGTTGCATTGCATTGCACAAACGATCTAACGTTGTGCATTGAAGAATAACATAGGCTTTGCACTTCTTGCATTGCCTATGCAACTAAAGCAATTAAGTGTGCACCATAACTAGATCATTGCAATGTTCAAGAAATAACGTGTGTTGTTGCATTGCATTGCATTGCATTGCATTGCACTAACGATCTAACGTGCACTGAAGAATAACGTTTGTTATTGCATTGCATTGCATTGCATTGCACTAACGATCTAACGTTGTGCAATGAAGAATAACAGGTTATGCACGTCTTGCATTGCATTGCACATAATAACTAACTCATTTCCACGTTCATTAAAGAGATAACATATGTGTTGTTGCATTGCATTGCACAAACGATCTAACGTTGTGCACTGAAGAATAACATATGCACTTTTCGCATTGCATTGCACACCAGATCTAACTCATTCCCATGTTCATTAAAGAGATAACATATGTGTTGTTGCATTGCACAAACGATCTAACGTTGTGCACTGAAGAATAACATATAGGTTATGCACTTTTCGCATTGCATTATATTGCACACCAGACTAAATCATTCCCATGTTCATTAAAGATATGATATGTGTGTTGTTGAATTTCATTGCATTGCATTGCATTGCATTGCATTTTATTGCATTGCATTGCACAAACGATCTAACGTTGTGCACTGAAGAATAACATAGGCTATGCACTTTTTGCATTGCATTGCATTGCATACCAGAACTAACTCATTGCAATGTTCATTAAAGAGATAACATGTATGTTGTTGCATTGCATTGCACAAACGATCTAACGTTGTGTATTGAAGAATAACATAGGCTATGCACTTCTTGCATTGCCTATGCAACTAAAGCAATTAGTGTGCACCATAACTAGATCATTGCAATGTTTAAGAAATAACGTGTGTTGTTGCATTGCATTGCATTGCATTGCACTAACGATCTAACGTGCACTGAAGAATAACGTTTGTTGCATTGCATTGCATTGCATTGCACACCAGAACTAAATCATTCCCATGTTCATTAAAGATATGATATGTGTGTTGTTGCATTACATTGCATTGCATTTTATTGCATTGCACTAACGTGCAACGTTGTGCACTGAACATGTTGTGCACTAACGTTGTGCACTGAAAAATAACATAGGCTATCCACTTCTTGCATTGCATTGCACACCAGAACTAACTCATTCCCATGTTCATTAAAGAGATAACGTGTGTTGTTACATTGCATTGCATTGCATTGCACTGCACTAACGATCTATCGTTGTGCACTGAAGAATAACAAATAAGTTATACACATTTCGCATTGCATTGCATTGCATTGCACACCAGAACTAACTCATTGCCATGTTCATTAAAGAGATAACAAATGTGTTGTTGTATTGCATTGCATTGCACAAACGATCTAACATTGTGCACTGAAGAATAACATATAGGTTATGCACTTTTCGCATTGCATTGCATTGCACACCAGAACTAAATCATTCCCATGTTCATTAAAGAGATGATATGTGTGTTGTTGCATTGCATATAGATTGCATATGCAACATTGCACAATGTTGCATTGTGTGTTGTTAGATCGCATTGCACTAACGATCTAACGTTGTGCACTGAAGAATAACATATAAGTTATGCACGTTTCGCATTGCATTGCATTGCACTCCAGAACTAACTCATTCCCATGTTCATTAAAGAGATAACATATGTGTTGTTGCATTGCATTGCACAAACGATCTAACGTTGTGCACTGACGAATAACTCATAGGTTATGCCCTTTTCGCATTGCATTGCATTGCACACTAGAACTAAATCATTCCCATGTTCATTAAAGAGATGATATGTGTGTTGTTGCATTGCATTGCAAGGCATTGCATTGCACTAACGCAGGGGTCGGCAACCCGCGGCTCTAGAGCCGCATGCGGCTCTTAAGCGCCGCCCTAGTGGCTCCCTGGAGCTTTTTCAAAAATATGAAAATGGAAAAAATATTTTTTGTTTTAATATAATTTCTGTAGGAGGAACAACATGACAAACATTCTTAACCCTTTCGCACGTACGATCGCATCGGTGTGATCAGAACAGTCAGTGCATGACGTGATCAACTGCTAAATTCAAATGTGCTCTCGCGCGTTGGCTGGCGCTGAGCCAGACACAGGCGCGCTCAGAGCTGTCATATATCACAACTTTTCAGTGTTTTCAACCACATAATGTTTATTTTAGGTTTCAGACATATAACGTTAAGTACTAAAAAAACAATACATTTAGAGTTTGTAAAATACACACTGATGTTAAAGGAAGAGGCAATAATCCTTTCCATTATAATTAGACACGTTTTATTCATATCAGATACACATTGTGTAAGTAACTTTAAAGTTTACTCTATTCTTCTCCCAGTTCACCAGCCACTTACTTTGATGTATTTCGGGAGAAGTGGATGAATTCACGTGTTGTAAATCCAACAGATCCGATTCTCTGAACTGCGTCTGCGGCCATCGCGCATACAGCTCAACTAACGCGATCGTTATGGTGTTTAAACAGCAAAACACTTCCACTTGCATATATTTGACAATAAAGCCAATATTTCATGCCATATCTAACAAATTTGTGAAAATTTTGAATAAAAAAGGAAAAATGACATAAAAGCAGATCATTCATTCAGCTCTGTTGTTGCTGCGGTGTGTAACGTGACACGAAATGACGCGTCACCTTGGAAACCATAAAGTGACACATTCTAAATAACGGTCGCCTTGAAAAACTTTAAAAATATTTTAAACTTACGTGTGAAAGGTTTAAAGTTTTTCCACGTTGTAAAAATAATACACAAATAAATAAAACGTAATACATTAAAATTATAATGGAAGTTAAACTTAAAGCACCATCGTACAGCAGAGTAGTCACGTGGTGCGTCATTCTCTCCAGGATGCGCTGCAGGGAAAATAAACATTTAATCATGAATGCTCATTATGTATTTGTAGGCTACTTATCATTTTGATACTAGGGGGCTAATAAAGCTAATATAGACACTTACAGCATGTGTTGCCTTCATTATAAGGCTTATATAAGGCTTTTAATTTTTTGCGGCTCCAGACAGATTTTTTTTTTTTTTTTCTGGTCCAATAGGCCTATGGCTCTTTAAACATTTTGGGTTGCCGACCCCTGCACTAACGCAAAAGAATCATCAAAGTTTAACTTACTGTTCCTTCTCCTAGACTATTTTTGATTTAACATCCACCATACAGTAGTCCATATTTGACCAAGAGAACATATTTCTGGCCAAAGAGTCGTCAAAGGGTATGTTTATATGCATTCTCATCGACTACTTTTGATGTTAAATCAACCATATTGTTAGTCCAAATTTGACTCATTGAACATATATCTGGCCAAAGAGACATAGAACTTTAATTATCTATACATAATTACTATCTCCTTCTGATTTTTCATCACCCAGGCTATTAGCCATATTTGACAATTGAACGTATTTCTGGCTGGAAGAGTCCTTGATCTTTCTATACATTCAGCCAAAAAATGATCCATAATTGGATCCAATAAATAATCTTTATTTCTCTATACATATTAATTGACTCCTTCTGATGTTACAATACAATTTTATTGTATTGTATCAGTATGACCTATTAAACCTATTTCTGACCAATGAGTCTATGAACATTTTTCAATACATACTCAATGACTCCTGATTTTACAAGAGCAATATAGTATTTAAAAATTTGACCAATTGAACATATTTCTGGCCAAAGAGACCTTGATCTTATTCTTTCTATACATACTCCTTCTGATGTTTCATCAGCCAGATAAATGTCCACAAATGACCTACTGAACATTTTTCTGCCCGAAGAGTCTATGAACTTGAACTTTCTATACATAATCATTTACTTCTGATGTTTCTTCAACCATACAGAAGTCCAGATTTGACATGTTGAACATATTTCTGACCAAAGAGTCCTTGATCTTGAACTTTCTATTCATAATTATAGACTCTTTCAGAAAGTACATCGGAGTACTCTTTACATCTAAATCATACAAAATACAATTGTCCATATTAATTATTAAACATATTTCTGGCCAACAAGTCCATGAACTTGAACATTCTGTACATGCTAATTGACTCCTTTTAGTGTTTCACAACTACCAGACAGTAGTCCATAATTTACCTACTGAACATATTGCTGGCCGAAGATTCTTGAACTTGAACTTTCTATACAGGCTCATTGACTCCTCCTGATGTTTCACAAGCAGACAATAGTCCATAATTGACCCTCTGAACATATTTATAGTAAAAGAGTCCTCTGTCTTGAACTTTCTATAGATTCTCAGTGACTCCATATAGATCATTGACCCACTGAACATATTTCTACCTGTAGAGTCTTTGAACTTGAACTTTCTATTCATAATCGTTGACTTCTGATGTTTCATCAGCCAGACAGCAGTCCATATTTGACCCACTAAACATATTTCTGGCAAAAGAGTCCTCGATCTTGAACCTTTTAAACATACTCATAGACTCTTTCTGGTGTTTCATCAGCCATGAAGTAGTTCTGATTTGACATAATGAACAAATTTCTGACCGAAGAGTCCTCGATCTTGAACTTTCAGATAGTACATCGGCCAGACAATTGTAGATATTGACTATTGAACACATTTCTGGCCAACGAGTCTGTGAACTTGAACTTTCTATATACATGCTCATTGACTCCTTCCGATGTTTCATCAAGCAGACAATTGTCAATATATTTCTAGTAAAAGAGTCCTCGATCTTGAGCTTTCTATACATTCTCAGTGACGCCTTATTTTGTTTCTTTAGCCATAAAGTAGTTCAGATTTAACATGTTGAACATATTTCTGACTGAAGAGTCCTTGATCTTGAACTTTCTATTCATACTTATAGACTCCTTCAGATAGTACATCGGCCAGACAATTGTTCATAACTGACCTACTGAACATATTTCTAGTAAAAGAGTCCTCGATCTTGAACATTCTATACATGCTCATTGACTCCTTATGCTGTTTCTTTCTATACATACTCGTTTACTCCATCTGATGTTACATCAGCCATAAAGAAGTCCATAATTGACCCAAGGGACATATTTGTGGACAATCTTGAACTTTCTATACATACTCATAGTCTCCTTCAGATTCTTCATAAGCCATATTTATGTCCATATGTGACCTATTATTATTTCTGGTCAAAGGTTCCTCAAAAGTTTTTAAACTATGTAAAATTATAGACTCCATCTGATGATAAATCAGACCAAAAGAGGTCAAATTTTGACTCTTGAGTCAATATGTAATAGAGAGTTAATGTTCAATGATTCTTTGGCCAAAAATATATTCAGAGGGTCACATATGGACACCTGTTAAAGTGATGTATCATCAGAAGAAGTCTATGAGTATTTAGTAAGTTAACTTGTGAGGACCTTTTTGACAAAAATATTTTCAATTCGCCACATATGGACATCTATAAAGCTTATGAAGAATCAGAAAGAGTCAACGAGTATATATAGAAAGGTCAAGTTTAGACTCTTTGAAAAAAAAAAAATTCAGTATGTCAAATATGGACGAAGATATCAATCTGAATGTATAATGTTAATCATTTAGGACTCTTTGGCCAGAAATATGTTCAGTAGGTCAAAAGGGGACCTCTGAATAGCTGATTTATCATCAGAAAGAGTCTATAACTTTATATAGTTTAAAAATTTTGATGACCCTTTGACCAGATATAAGTTCAAAAGGTCAGATATGGATATCTATATGGCTTAAGTAGCATTAGAAGGAGTCTATGAGTATGTATAGAAAGTCCAAGATCGAGAACTCTTTTTCCATAAATATATTCCTTGGGTCAAATAAGGTAAGGTAAGGCTGATTTGTCATCAGAAGGAGTCGATAAGTTTATAATAGTAAAAAACATTTTGAAGATTCTTTGGCCAAAAATATGTTAAATTGGTCAAATATGGACTAGAGTCTTGACGATATAACATCACGAGAAGTCTGTACAGTACGACAAATAATGTATAGTAAGATTAACGTTCAAGGTCTCTGTCCATAAATATGTTCAGAAGGTCAAATATGGACTTCTGTATGGCTGATTTAACATCAGAAGGAGTCTATGAGTTTCTAAGAGTAAAAAACATTTAGAGGATTCTTTGGCCAAAAATATGTTAAATCGGTAAAATATGAACTACAGTCTGGCTGATATAACATCACGAGAAGTCTGTATAGTAGGAGAAATATGTATAGTAAGGTAAATGTTCAAGGTCTCTGTCCAGAAATATGTTCAGAAGGTCAAATATGGAATTCTGTATGACTGATTTAACATCAGTAGGAGTCTATAGTTTATGATAGACAAAATCCTTTTGAGAACTCTTTGGTCAAATATTTTTTCAATCGGTCAAATATGGACTACTGCCTGCCTGATTTAACATTACGAGAAGTCAGTCTATATGTATAGTGAGTTAATGTTCACAGACTCTGGCCAGAAATATGTTCAGTAGGTCAAAAATAGACTACTGGCTGGTTCCCTTACCAGTCAGGGATCACTGGTGATCCCGGATTATTGTAGTTCAAAATATGTTTGAGCTTATATATCTCAATATTAATAACAGTCTGGTTAATTTTGAGTCTTGAACTATAAACTCTCAAGGGTTGGCTTTCTAAATGTATGTGTGTTATGTTTCTATTCAGAATTACTTATGAGCAGTAACCTTTTTATTTTGGGTATGTCATGTATGCAGCACTTGCCAAAATTGGGGGTGATAAGGAAGGGGTTAATTTAACATCACAAGTAATCAATCTATAGTATAGCAAGATATTGTTCAAGAACTCTTTGGCCAGAAATATGTTCAGTAGGTCAAAAGGGGACCTCTGTATAGCTGATTTATCATCAGAAGGAGACTATAACTTTATATAGTTTGAAAAAATTTGAGGACACTTTGACCAGAAATAAGTTGAAAAGGTCAGATATGGACATCTATTTGGCTTATGAAGCATCAGAAGGAGTTGGACTATGAGTATGTATAGAAAGCCCAAGATCGAGGACTCTTTGGCCAAAAATATGTTCCTTGGGTCAAATATGGACTTTATGGCTGACATCAGAAAGAGTCAACGAGTATATATGGAAAGGTCAAGTTTTGAGTACTCCTTGGCCAGAAAAAAATTCAGTATGTCAAATATGGACTTTTGTCAGGATGATATAACATCTGAAGATATCAATCTGAATGTATAGTGTTAATCTTTTAGGACTCTTTGTCCAGAAATATGTTCAGTAGGTCAAAATGGGACTTCTGAATAGCTGATTTGTCATCAGAAAGAGTCTATGACTTTATATAGTTTAAAAACTTTTTTGAGGACCCTTTGACCAGAAATAAGTTCAAAAGGTCAGATATGGATATCTATATGGCTTCTGTAGCATTAGAAGGAGTCTTATGAGTATGTTTAGAAAGGTCAAGATCGAGAACTCTTTGGTCATAAATCTATGGGTCAAATATGAACTTCTGTAAGGCTTATTTGACATCAGAAGGAGTCGATAAGTTTATAAGAGTAAAAACATTTTGAGGATTCTTTGGCCAAAAATATGTTAAATCTGTGAAATATGGACTACAGTATGGCTGATATAACATCACAAGAAGTCAATCTGTAGTATAGCAATATAATGTTCAAGAACTCTTTGGCCAGAGATATGTTCAGTAGGTCAAAAGGGGACCTCTGTATAGCTGATTTATCATCAGAAGGAGACAATAACTTTATGTAGTTTGAAAAATGTTGAGGACACTTTGACCAGAAATAAATTCAAAAGGTCATATATGGACATCTATATGGCTTATGAAGCATCAGAAGGAGTTGGACTATGAGTATGTATAGAAAGCCCAAAATCGAGGACTCTTTGGCCAAAAATATGTTCCTTGGGTCAAATATGGACTTTTGTATGGCTGACGTAACATCAGAAAAAGTCAACGAGTATATATGGAAAGGTCAAGTTTCGAGTACTCCTTGGCCAGAAAAAAATTCTGTATGTCAAATATGAACTTTTGTCAGGATGATATAACATCAGAAGATATCAATCTGAATGTATAGTGTTAATCATTTAGGACTCTTTGTCCAGAAATATGTTCACTAAGTCAAAATGGGACCTCTGAATAGCTGATTTGTCATCAGAAAGAGTCTATGACTTTATATAGTTTAAAATTTTGAGGACCCTTTGACCAGAAATAAGTTCAAAAGGTCAGATATGGATGTCTATCTGGCTTATGTAGCATTAGAAGTAGTCTATGAGTGTTCATGTTCATAGAAAGGTCAAGATCGAGAACTCTTTGGCCATAAATAATATTCCTTGGGTCAAATATGAACGTCTGTATGGCTGAGTTAACATCAGAAGGAGTCTATGAGTTTCTAAGAGTAAAAAACATTTTGAGGATTCTTTGGCCAAAAACATGTTAAATCAGTCAAATATGGCTACAGTCTGACAGATATAACATCACGAGAAGTCTGTATAGTAGGAGAAATATGTAGTAAGGTAAATGTTCAAGGTCTCTGTCCAGAAATATGTTCAGAAGGTCAAATATGGACTTCTGCATGGCTGATTTAACATCAGAAGGAGTCTATACGTTTATGATAGACAAAATCCTTTTGAGAACTCTTTGGTCCATTTTTTTTCAATCGGTCAAATATGGACTACTGCCTGCCTGATTTAACATTACAAGAAGTCAGTCTATATGTATAGTGAGTTAATGTTCACGGACTCTGGCCAGAAATATGTTCAGTAGGTCAAAAATAGACTACTCTCTGGTTAATATAACATCACAAGAAATCAATCTGTAGTATAGCAAGATAATGTTCAAGAACTCTTTGGCCAGAAATATGTTCAGAAGGTCAAAAGGGGACCTCTGTATAGCTGATTTATCATCAGAAGTCGTCTATAACATTATATAGTTAAAAAAATGTTGAGGACACTTTGACCAGAAATGTTCAAAAGGTCAGATATGGACATCTATATGGCTTATCAGAAGGAGTTGGACTGTGAGTATGTATAGAAAGCCCAAGATCGAGGACTCTTTGGCCAAAAATATGTTCCTTGGGTCAAATATGGACTTCTGTATGGCTGACGTAACATCAGAAAGAGTCAACGAGTATATATGGAAAGGTCAAGTTTTGAGTACTCCTTGGCCATAAAAAAATTCAGTATGTCAAATATGGACTTTTGTCAGGATGATATAACATCCGAAGATATCAATCTGAATGTATAGTGTTAATCTTTTAGGACTCTTTGTCCAGAAATATGTTCAGTAGGTCAAAATGGGACCTCTGAATAGCTGATTTGTCATCAGAAAGAGTCTATGACTTTATATAGTTTAAAAACTTTTTTGAGGACCCTTTTACCAGAAATAAGTTCAAAAGGTCAGATATGGATATTTATATGGCTTCTGTAGCATTAGAAGGAGTCTTATGAGTATGTTTAGAAAGGTCAAGATCGAGAACTCTTTGGCCATAAATATATGGGTCAAATATGAACTTCTGTAAGGCTTATTTGACATCAGAAGGAGTCGATAAGTTTATAATAGTAAAAAACATTTTGAGGATTCTTTGGCTAAAAATATGTTCAATCGGTGAAATATGGACTACAGTCTGGCTGATATAACATCACGAGAAGTCTGTATAGTAGGAGAAATATGTGTAGTAAGGTAAATGTTCAAGGTCTCTGGCCAGAAATATGTTCAGAAGGTCAAAAGGGGACCTCTGTATAGCTGATTTATCATCAGAAGGAGACAATAACTTTATGTAGTTTGAAAAATTTTGAGGACACTTTGACCAGAAATAAATTCAAAAGGTCATATATGGACATCTATATGGCTTATGAAGCATCAGAAGGAGTTGGACTATGAGTATGT
This sequence comes from Leuciscus idus, assembly GCA_021554675.1. Taxonomy (NCBI): domain Eukaryota; kingdom Metazoa; phylum Chordata; class Actinopteri; order Cypriniformes; family Leuciscidae; genus Leuciscus; species Leuciscus idus. Next base: position 10,496,883 of record CM038639.1, on the reverse strand, counting down.
ATAGAAAGCCCAAAATCGAGGACTCTTTGGCCAAAAATATGTTCCTTGGGTCAAATATGGACTTTTGTATAGCTGACGTAACATCAGAAAAAGTCAACGAGTATATATGGAAAGGTCAAGTTTCGAGTACTCCTTGGCCAGAAAAAAATTCTGTATGTCAAATATGAACTTTTGTCAGGATGATATAACATCAGAAGATATCAATCTGAATGTATAGTGTTAATCATTTAGGACTCTTTGTCCAGAAATATGTTCACTAAGTCAAAATGGGACCTCTGAATAGCTGATTTGTCATCAGAAAGAGTCTATGACTTTATATAGTTTAAAATTTTGAGGACCCTTTGACCAGAAATAAGTTCAAAAGGTCAGATATGGATGTCTATCTGGCTTATGTAGCATTAGAAGTAGTCTATGAGTGTTCATGTTCATAGAAAGGTCAAGATCGAGAACTCTTTGGCCATAAATAATATTCCTTGGGTCAAATATGAACGTCTGTATGGCTGAGTTAACATCAGAAGGAGTCTATGAGTTTCTAAGAGTAAAAAACATTTTGAGGATTCTTTGGCCAAAAACATGTTAAATCAGTCAAATATGGCTACAGTCTGACAGATATAACATCACGAGAAGTCTGTATAGTAGGAGAAATATGTAGTAAGGTAAATGTTCAAGGTCTCTGTCCAGAAATATGTTCAGAAGGTCAAATATGGACTTCTGCATGGCTGATTTAACATCAGAAGGAGTCTATACGTTTATGATAGACAAAATCCTTTTGAGAACTCTTTGGTCCATTTTTTTTCAATCGGTCAAATATGGACTACTGCCTGCCTGATTTAACATTACAAGAAGTCAGTCTATATGTATAGTGAGTTAATGTTCACGGACTCTGGCCAGAAATATGTTCAGTAGGTCAAAAATAGACTACTCTCTGGTTAATATAACATCACAAGAAATCAATCTGTAGTATAGCAAGATAATGTTCAAGAACACTTTGGCCAGAAATATGTTCAGAAGGTCAAAAGGGGACCTCTGTATAGCTGATTTATCATCAGAAGTCGTCTATAACATTATATAGTTAAAAAAATTTTGAGGACACTTTGACCAGAAATGTTCAAAAGGTCAGATATGGACATCTATATGGCTTATCAGAAGGAGTTGGACTGTGAGTATGTATAGAAAGCCCAAGATCGAGGACTCTTTGGCCAAAAATATGTTCCTTGGGTCAAATATGGACTTTTGTATGGCTGACGTAACATCAGAAAGAGTCAACGAGTATATATGGAAAGGTCAAGTTTTGAGTACTCCTTGGCCAGAAAAAAATTCAGTATGTCAAATATGGACTTTTGTCAGGATGATATAACATCCGAAGATATCAATCTGAATGTATAGTGTTAATCTTTTAGGACTCTTTGTCCAGAAATATGTTCAGTAGGTCAAAATGGGACCTCTGAATAGCTGATTTGTCATCAGAAAGAGTCTATGACTTTATATAGTTTAAAAACTTTTTTGAGGACCCTTTTACCAGAAATAAGTTCAAAAGGTCAGATATGGATATTTATATGGCTTCTGTAGCATTAGAAGGAGTCTTATGAGTATGTTTAGAAAGGTCAAGATCGAGAACTCTTTGGCCATAAATATATGGGTCAAATATGAACTTCTGTAAGGCTTATTTGACATCAGAAGGAGTCGATAAGTTTATAATAGTAAAAAACATTTTGAGGATTCTTTGGCTAAAAATATGTTCAATCGGTGAAATATGGACTACAGTCTGGCTGATATAACATCACGAGAAGTCTGTATAGTAGGAGAAATATGTGTAGTAAGGTAAATGTTCAAGGTCTCTGGCCAGAAATATGTTCAGAAGGTCAAAAGGGGACCTCTGTATAGCTGATTTATCATCAGAAGGAGACAATAACTTTATGTAGTTTGAAAAATTTTGAGGACACTTTGACCAGAAATAAATTCAAAAGGTCATATATGGACATCTATATGGCTTATGAAGCATCAGAAGGAGTTGGACTATGAGTATGTATAGAAAGCCCAAAATCGAGGACTCTTTGGCCAAAAATATGTTCCTTGGGTCAAATATGGACTTTTGTATAGCTGACGTAACATCAGAAAAAGTCAACGAGTATATATGGAAAGGTCAAGTTTCGAGTACTCCTTGGCCAGAAAAAAATTCTGTATGTCAAATATGAACTTTTGTCAGGATGATATAACATCAGAAGATATCAATCTGAATGTATAGTGTTAATCATTTAGGACTCTTTGTCCAGAAATATGTTCACTAAGTCAAAATGGGACCTCTGAATAGCTGATTTGTCATCAGAAAGAGTCTATGACTTTATATAGTTTAAAATTTTGAGGACCCTTTGACCAGAAATAAGTTCAAAAGGTCAGATATGGATGTCTATCTGGCTTATGTAGCATTAGAAGTAGTCTATGAGTGTTCATGTTCATAGAAAGGTCAAGATCGAGAACTCTTTGGCCATAAATAATATTCCTTGGGTCAAATATGAACGTCTGTATGGCTGAGTTAACATCAGAAGGAGTCTATGAGTTTCTAAGAGTAAAAAACATTTTGAGGATTCTTTGGCCAAAAACATGTTAAATCAGTCAAATATGGCTACAGTCTGACAGATATAACATCACGAGAAGTCTGTATAGTAGGAGAAATATGTAGTAAGGTAAATGTTCAAGGTCTCTGTCCAGAAATATGTTCAGAAGGTCAAATATGGACTTCTGCATGGCTGATTTAACATCAGAAGGAGTCTATACGTTTATGATAGACAAAATCCTTTTGAGAACTCTTTGGTCCATTTTTTTTCAATCGGTCAAATATGGACTACTGCCTGCCTGATTTAACATTACAAGAAGTCAGTCTATATGTATAGTGAGTTAATGTTCACGGACTCTGGCCAGAAATATGTTCAGTAGGTCAAAAATAGACTACTCTCTGGTTAATATAACATCACAAGAAATCAATCTGTAGTATAGCAAGATAATGTTCAAGAACACTTTGGCCAGAAATATGTTCAGAAGGTCAAAAGGGGACCTCTGTATAGCTGATTTATCATCAGAAGTCGTCTATAACATTATATAGTTAAAAAAATTTTGAGGACACTTTGACCAGAAATGTTCAAAAGGTCAGATATGGACATCTATATGGCTTATCAGAAGGAGTTGGACTGTGAGTATGTATAGAAAGCCCAAGATCGAGGACTCTTTGGCCAAAAATATGTTCCTTGGGTCAAATATGGACTTTTGTATGGCTGACGTAACATCAGAAAGAGTCAACGAGTATATATGGAAAGGTCAAGTTTTGAGTACTCCTTGGCCAGAAAAAAATTCAGTATGTCAAATATGGACTTTTGTCAGGATGATATAACATCCGAAGATATCAATCTGAATGTATAGTGTTAATCTTTTAGGACTCTTTGTCCAGAAATATGTTCAGTAGGTCAAAATGGGACCTCTGAATAGCTGATTTGTCATCAGAAAGAGTCTATGACTTTATATAGTTTAAAAACTTTTTTGAGGACCCTTTTACCAGAAATAAGTTCAAAAGGTCAGATATGGATATTTATATGGCTTCTGTAGCATTAGAAGGAGTCTTATGAGTATGTTTAGAAAGGTCAAGATCGAGAACTCTTTGGCCATAAATATATGGGTCAAATATGAACTTCTGTAAGGCTTATTTGACATCAGAAGGAGTCGATAAGTTTATAATAGTAAAAAACATTTTGAGGATTCTTTGGCTAAAAATATGTTCAATCGGTGAAATATGGACTACAGTCTGGCTGATATAACATCACGAGAAGTCTGTATAGTAGGAGAAATATGTGTAGTAAGGTAAATGTTCAAGGTCTCTGGCCAGAAATATGTTCAGAAGGTCAAAATGGGACCTCTGAATAGCTGATTTAACATCAGAAGGAGTCTATACGTTCCTTTTGAGAACTCTTTGGTCAATTTTTTTTTCAATCAGTAAAATATGGACTACTGTCTACCTGATTTTACATTACGAGAAGTCAGTCTATATATATAGTGAGTTGATGTTCACGGACTCTGGCCAGAAATATGTTCAGTAGGTCAAATATAGACCACTGCCCACATAGCAATTTTTTTCTGGCCATCACTTTTCCCTTGGCCCAAGTACCGCAAAGAATGACTGCCTTGAAGTGGCCCAGAACTGGATTAAAGACAAGGGTCACACATGGGCCATAACTGGCTCGAATCTCAGCCAGTTAGTCACCTTTAAAGGGATACTCCACTTTAAAATGAAATTTCTGTCATCATATTGTTTCAAACCTGTATGCATTTCTTTCTTCTGCTGAACAGAAAGGAAGATATATAGAAGAATGTCAGTAACCAGACAGTTTTTGGTACCATTAACTTCCATAGTAGGAAAAAAATATACTATGGAAGTCAATTTTTAAATAAACTGTTATGTAGAATATATATATATATTTAGTAAGTTTTAACTTGTTTTAAGTTTTTGTGGTGCTTAAACTAAAGAGTATGGAAAACTTAGACTATTTTGTATGTGAATTAAGTTTTTTTTATTAGAAATTCATAAAAACAAATTAAAATAAATAATTTAAAAAATGTAACTCAATTATCATGTTAGGAAAATTTATATTTTGTTCAGGTCAAATGGATTTTGGAATTTTTAAATGATTATTGAATTTTGTGAACATTGCTGAAAACTAAATTATATATTTATTATTTATCATTTTTTCTGGACATAGCTTTTTTCACTGACTCATGAGTCAATTCATATTATTATTGTTATTAATTATTAAAATCATTACATCTCTTTCGTAGTTTTGATAACTGCACCATCCATGGACAACACTTTGTTTTATTTCTCCCGTGAAAAAATTGTGGTGGTGGGGGGGACAATCCTTGAATATATAGTAGCGGCCTAAATACTTATAATTGTCACAAAGTATGGCCCATAATCGCTACACTGATCGGGGCCACACACCTCCCAACCACAATCGGCCCAAATGTTGTCTGCCGTCATGCATGCAGTGCCATCATTGCCACACATGGCCCACTGTTGGCTGAAATGATGCATGCCAGTGCCGGCAACACGCCAGCAGTACCATGATGAGGCGACATTTGGGCCAAGTCTGTTTGCTATGTGGGTGGCTGGTTAATATAACATCACAAGAAGTCAATCTGTAGTATAGCAAGATAATGTTCAAGAACTCTTTGGCCAGAAATATGTTCAGAAGGTCAAAAGATGACCTCTGTATAGCTGATTTATCATCAGAAGGAGTCTATAACTTTATATAGATTGAACATTTTGACCAGAAAAAAGTTCAAAAGGTCAGATATATGGCTTATGATGCATCAGAAGGAGTCTAGAGTATGTATAAAAAGCCCAAGATCGAGGACCCTTTGGCCAGAAATATGTTCCTTGGGTCAAATATGGACCTGTATGGCTGACGTAACATAAGAAAGAGTCAACTATATAGAAAGGTCAAGTTTCGAGTACTCCTTGGCCAGGAAAAATTTCAGTATGTCAAAAATTTACTTTTGTCAGGATGATATAACATCTTTAAGGACTCTTTGGCCAGAAATATGTTCAGTAGGTCAAAAGCGTACCAATGTATACCATTGTTATAACATTATGTGCTTTGCACAAACGATCTACTTGCATTGCATTGCACAACAGAACTAACTCAATACCATGTTCATTGAAGAGATAACATATGTGTTGTTGCATTGCATTGCATTGCACACACGATCTAACGTTGTGCATTGAAGAATAACATAGGCATCACTTCTTGCATTGCATTGCACACCAGAACTAAATCAGTCCCATATTCATTAAAGAGAATATGCATTGCATTGCACAAACGATCTAACGTTGTGCACTGAAGAATAACATAAGTTATGCACTTTTCGCATTGCATTGCATTGGAATGAGTTAGTTCTGGTGTGCAATGCAATGGCATTGCACACCAGAACTAACTCATTCCAATGTTCATTAAAGAGATAACATATGTGTTGATGTATTGCATTGGATACATTGGAATGAGTTAGTTCTGGTGTGCAATGCAATGGCAATTGCACACCAGAACTAACTCATTCCAATGTTCATTAAAGAGATAACATATGTGTTGTTGCATTGCATTGCATTGCATTAACGATCTAACGTTGTGCACTGAAGAATAACGTGTGTTGTTGCATTGCATTGCATTGTGCATTGCACTAACGATCTAACGTTGTGCAATGAAGAATAACAGGTTATGCACGTCTTGCATTGCATTGCACACAATAACTAACTAATTTCCACGTTCATTAAAGAGATAACATATGTGTTGTTGCATTGCATTGCACAAACGATCTAACGTTGTGCACTGAAGAATAACATATGCACTTTTCGCATTGCATTGCACACCAGATCTAACTCATTCCCATGTTCATTAAAGAGATAACATATGTGTTGTTGCATTGCACAAACGATCTAACGTTGTGCACTGAAGAATAACATATAGGTTATGCACTTCTCGCATTGCATTATATTGCACACCAGAACTAAATCATTCCCATGTTCATTAAAGATATGATATGTGTGTTGTTGAATGTCATTGCATTGCATTGCATTGCAATGTATTGCATTGCATTGCAATGAGTTAGTTCTGACTCATTCATTTCCACGTTCATTAAAGAGATAACATATGTGTTGTTGCATTGCATTGCACAAACGATCTAACGTTGTGCACTGAAGAATAACATATGCACTTTTTGCATTGCATTGCACACCAGATCTAACTCATTCCCATGCTCATTAAAGAGATAACATATGTGTTGTTGCATTGCACAAACGATCTAACGTTCCCATGTTCATTAAAGATATGATATGTGTGTTGTTGAATGTCATTGCATTGCATTGCACACACGATCTAACGTTGTGCATTGAAGAATAACATAGGCATCACTTCTTGCATTGCATTGCACAGCAGAACTAACTCATTCCCATGTTCATTAAAGATATGATATGTGTGTTGTTGAATGTCATTGCATTGCATTGCATTGCACACACGATCTAACGTTGTGCATTGAAGAATAACATAGGCATCACTTCTTGCATTGCATTGCACAGCAGAACTAACTCATTCCCATGTTCATTAGAGAGATGATATGTGTTTTGTTGCATTGCTTTGCATTGCACAGCATTGCATTGCATTGCACTAACGATCTAACGTTGTACACTGAAGAATAACATATGTACTTTTCGCATTGCATTGCATTGCACACCAGAACTAACTCATTCCCTTGTTCATGAAAGAGATAACATATGTGTTGTTGCATTTGCATTGCAAAAACGATCTAACGTTGTGCACTGAGGAATAACATATAGGTTATGCACTTTTCGCATTGCATTGCACACAAGAACTAAATAATTCCCATGTTCATTAAAGAGATGACGTGTGTTGTTGCATTGCACTGCACTAACGATCTAACGTTGTGCACTGTAGAATAACATAGGCTATGCACTTCTTGCATTGCATTGCACACCAGAACTAAATGATTCCAATGTTCATTAAAGAGATAATGTGTGTTGTTGCATTGCATTGCATCGCATTGCATTGCATTGCATTGCAATTGCATTGCATTGCATTGCATTGCATTGCATTGCATTGCATTGCACGAACGATCTAACGTTGTGCACTGAAGAATAACATATAGGTTATGCACATTTCGCATTACATTGCATTGCATTGCATTGCACACCAGAACTAAAAATTCCCATTTTCATTAAAGAGATGACGTGTGTTGTTGCATTGCATTGCATTAAACACCAGAACTAACTCATTCCAATGTTCATTAAAGAGCTACAATGTGTTGTTGTATTGCATTGCATTGCACAATCGATCTAATTTTGTGCACTGAAGAATAACATAGGCTATGCACTTCTTGCATTGCATTGCACACAGAACTAAATCATTCCAATGTTCATTAAATAGATAATGTGTGTTGTTGCATTGCATTGCAATTGCATTGCAATTGCATTGCATTGCATTGCATTGCATTGCATTGCATTGCATTGCACTAACGATCTAACGTGCACTGAAGAATAACGTGTGTTGTTGCATTGCATTGCATTGCATTGCATTAACGATCTAACGTTGTGCACTGAAGAATAACGTGTGTTGTTGCATTGCATTGCATTGTGCATTGCACTAACGATCTAACGTTGTGCAATGAAGAATAACAGGTTATGCACGTCTTGCATTGCATTGCACACAATAACTAACTCATTTCCACGTTCATTAAAGAGATAACATATGTGTTGTTGCATTGCATTGCACAAACGATCTAACGTTGTGCACTGAAGAATAACATATGCACTTTTCGCATTGCATTGCACACCAGATCTAACTCATTCCCATGTTCATTAAAGAGATAACATATGTGTTGTTGCATTGCACAAACGATCTAACGTTGTGCACTGAAGAATAACATATGCACTTTTCGCATTGCATTATATTGCACACCAGAACTAAATCATTCCCATGTTCATTAAAGATATGATATGTGTGTTGTTGAATTTCATTGCATTGCATTGCATTTTATTGCATTGCATTGCACAAACGATCTAACGTTGTGCACTGAAGAATAACATAAGTTATGCACTTTTCGCATTGCATTGCATTGCATTGCATTGCACACCAGAACTAACTCATTCCAATGTTCATTAAAGAGATAACATATGTGTTGATGTATTGCATTGCAAAAATTATCTAACGTTGTGCATTGAAGAATAACATAGGCTATGCACTTCTTGCATTGCATTGCACACCAGAACTAAATCATTCCAATGTTCATTAAATAGATAATGTGTGTTGTTGCATTGCATTGCATTGCATTGCAATTGCATTGCATTGCACTAACGATCTAACGTGCACTGAAGAATAACGTGTGTTGTTGCATTTTATTGCATTGCATTGCACTAACGATCTAACGTTGTGCACTGAAGAATAACATAGGCTATGCACTTCTTGCATTGCATTGTACACCATAACTAAATCATTCCACTGTTCATTAAAGAAATAACGTGTGTTGTTACATTGCATTGCATTGCATTGCATTGCAATGCATTGTATTGCATTGCATTGCATTGCATTGCATTGCATTGCATTGCATTGCACTAACTATCTATCGTTGTGCACTGAAGAATTTCATAGAGGTTATGCACTTTTTGCATTGCATTGCATTGCATACCAGAACTAACTCATTGCAATGTTCATTAAAGAGATAACATGTATGTTGTTGCATTGCATTGCACAAACGATCTAACGTTGTGCATTGAAGAATAACATAGGCTTTGCACTTCTTGCATTGCCTATGCAACTAAAGCAATTAAGTGTGCACCATAACTAGATCATTGCAATGTTCAAGAAATAACGTGTGTTGTTGCATTGCATTGCATTGCATTGCACTAACGATCTAACGTGCACTGAAGAATAACGTTTGTTATTGCATTGCATTGCATTGCATTGCACTAACGATCTAACGTTGTGCAATGAAGAATAACAGGTTATGCACGTCTTGCATTGCATTGCACATAATAACTAACTCATTTCCACGTTCATTAAAGAGATAACATATGTGTTGTTGCATTGCATTGCATAAACGATCTAACGTTGTGCACTGAAGAATAACATATGCACTTTTCGCATTGCATTGCACACCAGATCTAACTCATTCCCATGTTCATTAAAGAGATAACATATGTGTTGTTGCATTGCACAAACGATCTAACGTTGTGCACTGAAGAATAACATATAGGTTATGCACTTTTCGCATTGCATTATATTGCACACCAGACTAAATCATTCCCATGTTCATTAAAGATATGATATGTGTGTTGTTGAATTTCATTGCATTGCATTGCATTGCATTGCATTGCATTGCATTGCATTGCACAAACGATCTAACGTTGTGCACTGAAGAATAACATAGGCTATGCACTTTTTGCATTGCATTGCATTGCATACCAGAACTAACTCATTGCAATGTTCATTAAAGAGATAACATGTATGTTGTTGCATTGCATTGCACAAACGATCTAACGTTGTGCATTGAAGAATAACATAGGCTATGCACTTCTTGCATTGCCTATGCAACTAAAGCAATTAGTGTGCACCATAACTAGATCATTGCAATGTTTAAGAAATAACTGTGTTGTTGCATTGCATTGCATTGCATTGCACTAACGATCTAACGTGCACTGAAGAATAACGTTTGTTGCATTGCATTGCATTGCATTGCACACCAGAACTAAATCATTCCCATGTTCATTAAAGATATGATATGTGTGTTGTTGCATTACATTGCATTGCATTTTATTGCATTGCACTAACGTGCAACGTTGTGCACTGAACATGTTGTGCACTAACGTTGTGAACTGAAAAATAACATAGGCTATCCACTTCTTGCATTGCATTGCACACCAGAACTAACTCATTCCCATGTTCATTAAAGAGATAACAAATGTGTTGTTGTATTGCATTGCATTGCACAAACGATCTAACATTGTGCACTGAAGAATAACATATAGGTTATGCACTTTTCGCATTGCATTGCATTGCACACCAGAACTAAATCATTCCCATGTTCATTAAAGAGATGATATGTGTGTTGTTGCATTGCATATAGATTGCATATGCAACATTGCACAATGTTGCATTGTGTGTTGTTAGATCGCATTGCACTAACGATCTAACGTTGTGCACTGAACAATAACATATAGGTTATGCACGTTTCGCATTGCATTGCATTGCACTCCAGAACTAACTCATTCCCATGTTCATTAAAGAGATAACATATGTGTTGTTGCATTGCATTGCACAAACGATCTAACGTTGTGCACTGACGAATAACTCATAGGTTATGCCCTTTTCGCATTGCATTGCATTGCACACTAGAACTAAATCATTCCCATGTTCATTAAAGAGATGATATGTGTGTTGTTGCATTGCATTGCAAGGCATTGCATTGCACTAACGCAGGGGTCGGCAACCCGCGGCTCTAGAGCCGCATGCGGCTCTTAAGCGCCGCCCTAGTGGCTCCCTGGAGCTTTTTCAAAAATATGAAAATGGAAAAAATATTTTTTGTTTTAATATAATTTCTGTAGGAGGAACAACATGACAAACATTCTTAACCCTTTCGCACGTACGATCGCATCGGTGTGATCAGAACAGTCAGTGCATGACGTGATCAACTGCTAAATTCAAATGTGCTCTCGCGCGTTGGCTGGCGCTGAGCCAGACACAGGCGCGCTCAGAGCTGTCATATATCACAACTTTTCAGTGTTTTCAACCACATAATGTTTATTTTAGGTTTCAGACATATAACGTTAAGTACTAAAAAAACAATACATTTAGAGTTTGTAAAATACACACTGATGTTAAAGGAAGAGGCAATAATCCTTTCCATTATAATTAGACACGTTTTATTCATATCAGATACACATTGTGTAAGTAACTTTAAAGTTTACTCTATTCTTCTCCCAGTTCACCAGCCACTTACTTTGATGTATTTCGGGAGAAGTGGATGAATTCACGTGTTGTAAATCCAACAGATCCGATTCTCTGAACTGCGTCTGCGGCCATCGCGCATACAGCTCAACTAACGCGATCGTTATGGTGTTTAAACAGCAAAACACTTCCACTTGCATATATTTGACAATAAAGCCAATATTTCATGCCATATCTAACAAATTTGTGAAAATTTTGAATAAAAAAGGAAAAATGACATAAAAGCAGATCATCATTCATTCAGCTCTGTTGTTGCTGCGGTGTGTAACGTGACACGAAATGACGCGTCACCTTGGAAACCATAAAGTGACACATTCTAAATAACGGTCGCCTTGAAAAACTTTAAAAATATTTTAAACTTACGTGTGAAAGGTTTAAAGTTTTTCCACGTTGTAAAAATAATACACAAATAAATAAAACGTAATACATTAAAATTATAATGGAAGTTAAACTTAAAGCACCATCGTACAGCAGAGTAGTCACGTGGTGCGTCATTCTCTCCAGGATGCGCTGCAGGGAAAATAAACATTTAATCATGAATGCTCATTATGTATTTGTAGGCTACTTATCATTTTGATACTAGGGGGCTAATAAAGCTAATATAGACACTTACAGCATGTGTTGCCTTCATTATAAGGCTTATATAAGGCTTTTAATTTTTTGCGGCTCCAGACAGATTTTTTTTTTTTTTTTCTGGTCCAATAGGCCTATGGCTCTTTAAACATTTTGGGTTGCCGACCCCTGCACTAACGCAAAAGAATCATCAAAGTTTAACTTACTGTTCCTTCTCCTAGACTATTTTTGATTTAACATCCACCATACAGTAGTCCATATTTGACCAAGAGAACATATTTCTGGCCAAAGAGTCGTCAAAGGGTATGTTTATATGCATTCTCATCGACTACTTTTGATGTTAAATCAACCATATTGTTAGTCCAAATTTGACTCATTGAACATATATCTGGCCAAAGAGACATAGAACTTTAATTATCTATACATAATTACTATCTCCTTCTGATTTTTCATCACCCAGGCTATTAGCCATATTTGACAATTGAACGTATTTCTGGCTGGAAGAGTCCTTGATCTTTCTATACATTCAGCCAAAAAATGATCCATAATTGGATCCAATAAATAATCTTTATTTCTCTATACATATTAATTGACTCCTTCTGATGTTACAATACAATTTTATTGTATTGTATCAGTATGACCTATTAAACCTATTTCTGACCAATGAGTCTATGAACATTTTTCAATACATACTCAATGACTCCTGATTTTACAAGAGCAATATAGTATTTAAAAATTTGACCAATTGAACATATTTCTGGCCAAAGAGACCTTGATCTTATTCTTTCTATACATACTCCTTCTGATGTTTCATCAGCCAGATAAATGTCCACAAATGACCTACTGAACATTTTTCTGCCCGAAGAGTCTATGAACTTGAACTTTCTATACATAATCATTTACTTCTGATGTTTCTTCAACCATACAGAAGTCCAGATTTGACATGTTGAACATATTTCTGACCAAAGAGTCCTTGATCTTGAACTTTCTATTCATAATTATAGACTCTTTCAGAAAGTACATCGGAGTACTCTTTACATCTAAATCATACAAAATACAATTGTCCATATTAATTATTAAACATATTTCTGGCCAACAAGTCCATGAACTTGAACATTCTGTACATGCTAATTGACTCCTTTTAGTGTTTCACAACTACCAGACAGTAGTCCATAATTTACCTACTGAACATATTGCTGGCCGAAGATTCTTGAACTTTAACTTTCTATACAGGCTCATTGACTCCTCCTGATGTTTCACAAGCAGACAATAGTCCATAATTGACCCTCTGAACATATTTATAGTAAAAGAGTCCTCTGTCTTGAACTTTCTATAGATTCTCAGTGACTCCATATAGATCATTGACCCACTGAACATATTTCTACCTGTAGAGTCTTTGAACTTGAACTTTCTATTCATAATCGTTGACTTCTGATGTTTCATCAGCCAGACAGCAGTCCATATTTGACCCACTAAACATATTTCTGGCAAAAGAGTCCTCGATCTTGAACCTTTTAAACATACTCATAGACTCTTTCTGGTGTTTCATCAGCCATGAAGTAGTTCTGATTTGACATAATGAACAAATTTCTGACCGAAGAGTCCTCGATCTTGAACTTTCAGATAGTACATCGGCCAGACAATTGTAGATATTGACTATTGAACACATTTCTGGCCAACGAGTCTGTGAACTTGAACTTTCTATATACATGCTCATTGACTCCTTCCGATGTTTCATCAAGCAGACAATTGTCAATATATTTCTAGTAAAAGAGTCCTCGATCTTGAGCTTTCTATACATTCTCAGTGACGCCTTATTTTGTTAACATGTTGAACATATTTCTGACTGAAGAGTCCTTGATCTTGAACTTTCTATTCATACTTATAGACTCCTTCAGATAGTACATCGGCCAGACAATTGTTCATAACTGACCTACTGAACATATTTCTAGTAAAAGAGTCCTCGATCTTGAACATTCTATACATGCTCATTGACTCCTTATGCTGTTTCTTTCTATACATACTCGTTTACTCCATCTGATGTTACATCAGCCATAAAGAAGTCCATAATTGACCCAAGGGACATATTTGTGGACAATCTTGAACTTTCTATACATACTCATAGTCTCCTTCAGATTCTTCATAAGCCATATTTATGTCCATATGTGACCTATTATTATTTCTGGTCAAAGGTTCCTCAAAAGTTTTTAAACTATGTAAAATTATAGACTCCATCTGATGATAAATCAGACCAAAAGAGGTCAAATTTTGACTCTTGAGTCAATATGTAATAGAGAGTTAATGTTCAATGATTCTTTGGCCAAAAATATATTCAGAGGGTCACATATGGACACCTGTTAAAGTGATGTATCATCAGAAGAAGTCTATGAGTATTTAGTAAGTTAACTTGTGAGGACCTTTTTGACAAAAATATTTTCAATTCGCCACATATGGACATCTATAAAGCTTATGAAGAATCAGAAAGAGTCAACGAGTATATATAGAAAGGTCAAGTTTAGACTCTTTGAAAAAAAAAAAATTCAGTATGTCAAATATGGACGAAGATATCAATCTGAATGTATAGTGTTAATCATTTAGGACTCTTTGGCCAGAAATATGTTCAGTAGGTCAAAAGGGGACCTCTGAATAGCTGATTTATCATCAGAAAGAGTCTATAACTTTATATAGTTTAAAAATTTTGATGACCCTTTGACCAGATATAAGTTCAAAAGGTCAGATATGGATATCTATATGGCTTAAGTAGCATTAGAAGGAGTCTATGAGTATGTATAGAAAGTCCAAGATCGAGAACTCTTTTTCCATAAATATATTCCTTGGGTCAAATAAGGTAAGGTAAGGCTGATTTGTCATCAGAAGGAGTCGATAAGTTTATAATAGTAAAAAACATTTTGAAGATTCTTTGGCCAAAAATATGTTAAATTGGTCAAATATGGACTAGAGTCTTGATGATATAACATCACGAGAAGTCTGTACAGTACGACAAATAATGTATAGTAAGATTAACGTTCAAGGTCTCTGTCCATAAATATGTTCAGAAGGTCAAATATGGACTTCTGTATGGCTGATTTAACATCAGAAGGAGTCTATGAGTTTCTAAGAGTAAAAAACATTTAGAGGATTCTTTGGCCAAAAATATGTTAAATCGGTAAAATATGAACTACAGTCTGGCTGATATAACATCACGAGAAGTCTGTATAGTAGGAGAAATATGTATAGTAAGGTAAATGTTCAAGGTCTCTGTCCAGAAATATGTTCAGAAGGTCAAATATGGAATTCTGTATGACTGATTTAACATCAGTAGGAGTCTATAGTTTATGATAGACAAAATCCTTTTGAGAACTCTTTGGTCAAATATTTTTTCAATCGGTCAAATATGGACTACTGCCTGCCTGATTTAACATTACGAGAAGTCAGTCTATATGTATAGTGAGTTAATGTTCACAGACTCTGGCCAGAAATATGTTCAGTAGGTCAAAAATAGACTACTGGCTGGTTCCCTTACCAGTCAGGGATCACTGGTGATCCCGGATTATTGTAGTTCAAAATATGTTTGAGCTTATATATCTCAATATTAATAACAGTCTGGTTAATTTTGAGTCTTGAACTATAAACTCTCAAGGGTTGGCTTTCTAAATGTATGTGTGTTATGTTTCTATTCAGAATTACTTATGAGCAGTAACCTTTTTATTTTGGGTATGTCATGTATGCAGCACTTGCCAAAATTGGGGGTGATAAGGAAGGGGTTAATTTAACATCACAAGTAATCAATCTATAGTATAGCAAGATATTGTTCAAGAACTCTTTGGCCAGAAATATGTTCAGTAGGTCAAAAGGGGACCTCTGTATAGCTGATTTATCATCAGAAGGAGACTATAACTTTATATAGTTTGAAAAAATTTGAGGACACTTTGACCAGAAATAAGTTGAAAAGGTCAGATATGGACATCTATTTGGCTTATGAAGCATCAGAAGGAGTTGGACTATGAGTATGTATAGAAAGCCCAAGATCGAGGACTCTTTGGCCAAAAATATGTTCCTTGGGTCAAATATGGACTTTATGGCTGACATCAGAAAGAGTCAACGAGTATATATGGAAAGGTCAAGTTTTGAGTACTCCTTGGCCAGAAAAAAATTCAGTATGTCAAATATGGACTTTTGTCAGGATGATATAACATCTGAAGATATCAATCTGAATGTATAGTGTTAATCTTTTAGGACTCTTTGTCCAGAAATATGTTCAGTAGGTCAAAATGGGACTTCTGAATAGCTGATTTGTCATCAGAAAGAGTCTATGACTTTATATAGTTTAAAAACTTTTTTGAGGACCCTTTGACCAGAAATAAGTTCAAAAGGTCAGATATGGATATCTATATGGCTTCTGTAGCATTAGAAGGAGTCTTATGAGTATGTTTAGAAAGGTCAAGATCGAGAACTCTTTGGTCATAAATCTATGGGTCAAATATGAACTTCTGTAAGGCTTATTTGACATCAGAAGGAGTCGATAAGTTTATAAGAGTAAAAACATTTTGAGGATTCTTTGGCCAAAAATATGTTAAATCTGTGAAATATGGACTACAGTATGGCTGATATAACATCACAAGAAGTCAATCTGTAGTATAGCAATATAATGTTCAAGAACTCTTTGGCCAGAGATATGTTCAGTAGGTCAAAAGGGGACCTCTGTATAGCTGATTTATCATCAGAAGGAGACAATAACTTTATGTAGTTTGAAAAATGTTGAGGACACTTTGACCAGAAATAAATTCAAAAGGTCATATATGGACATCTATATGGCTTATGAAGCATCAGAAGGAGTTGGACTATGAGTATGTATAGAAAGCCCAAAATCGAGGACTCTTTGGCCAAAAATATGTTCCTTGGGTCAAATATGGACTTTTGTATGGCTGACGTAACATCAGAAAAAGTCAACGAGTATATATGGAAAGGTCAAGTTTCGAGTACTCCTTGGCCAGAAAAAAATTCTGTATGTCAAATATGAACTTTTGTCAGGATGATATAACATCAGAAGATATCAATCTGAATGTATAGTGTTAATCATTTAGGACTCTTTGTCCAGAAATATGTTCACTAAGTCAAAATGGGACCTCTGAATAGCTGATTTGTCATCAGAAAGAGTCTATGACTTTATATAGTTTAAAATTTTGAGGACCCTTTGACCAGAAATAAGTTCAAAAGGTCAGATATGGATGTCTATCTGGCTTATGTAGCATTAGAAGTAGTCTATGAGTGTTCATGTTCATAGAAAGGTCAAGATCGAGAACTCTTTGGCCATAAATAATATTCCTTGGGTCAAATATGAACGTCTGTATGGCTGAGTTAACATCAGAAGGAGTCTATGAGTTTCTAAGAGTAAAAAACATTTTGAGGATTCTTTGGCCAAAAACATGTTAAATCAGTCAAATATGGCTACAGTCTGACAGATATAACATCACGAGAAGTCTGTATAGTAGGAGAAATATGTAGTAAGGTAAATGTTCAAGGTCTCTGTCCAGAAATATGTTCAGAAGGTCAAATATGGACTTCTGCATGGCTGATTTAACATCAGAAGGAGTCTATACGTTTATGATAGACAAAATCCTTTTGAGAACTCTTTGGTCCATTTTTTTTCAATCGGTCAAATATGGACTACTGCCTGCCTGATTTAACATTACAAGAAGTCAGTCTATATGTATAGTGAGTTAATGTTCACGGACTCTGGCCAGAAATATGTTCAGTAGGTCAAAAATAGACTACTCTCTGGTTAATATAACATCACAAGAAATCAATCTGTAGTATAGCAAGATAATGTTCAAGAACTCTTTGGCCAGAAATATGTTCAGAAGGTCAAAAGGGGACCTCTGTATAGCTGATTTATCATCAGAAGTCGTCTATAACATTATATAGTTAAAAAAATGTTGAGGACACTTTGACCAGAAATGTTCAAAAGGTCAGATATGGACATCTATATGGCTTATCAGAAGGAGTTGGACTGTGAGTATGTATAGAAAGCCCAAGATCGAGGACTCTTTGGCCAAAAATATGTTCCTTGGGTCAAATATGGACTTCTGTATGGCTGACGTAACATCAGAAAGAGTCAACGAGTATATATGGAAAGGTCAAGTTTTGAGTACTCCTTGGCCATAAAAAAATTCAGTATGTCAAATATGGACTTTTGTCAGGATGATATAACATCCGAAGATATCAATCTGAATGTATAGTGTTAATCTTTTAGGACTCTTTGTCCAGAAATATGTTCAGTAGGTCAAAATGGGACCTCTGAATAGCTGATTTGTCATCAGAAAGAGTCTATGACTTTATATAGTTTAAAAACTTTTTTGAGGACCCTTCTACCAGAAATAAGTTCAAAAGGTCAGATATGGATATTCATATGGCTTCTGTAGCATTAGAAGGAGTCTTATGAGTATGTTTAGAAAGGTCAAGATCGAGAACTCTTTGGCCATAAATATATGGGTCAAATATGAACTTCTGTAAGGCTTATTTGACATCAGAAGGAGTCGATAAGTTTATAATAGTAAAAAACATTTTGAGGATTCTTTGGCTAAAAATATGTTCAATCGGTGAAATATGGACTACAGTCTGGCTGATATAACATCACGAGAAGTCTGTATAGTAGGAGAAATATGTGTAGTAAGGTAAATGTTCAAGGTCTCTGGCCAGAAATATGTTCAGAAGGTCAAAAGGGGACCTCTGTATAGCTGATTTATCATCAAAAGGAGACAATAACTTTTTGTAGTTTGAAAAATTTTGAGGACACTTTGACCAGAAATAAATTCAAAAGGTCATATATGGACATCTATATGGCTTATGAAGCATCAGAAGGAGTTGGACTATGAGTATGTATAGAAAGCCCAAAATCAAGGACTCTTTGGCCAAAAATATGTTCCTTGGGTCAAATATGGACTTTTGTATGGCTGACGTAACATCAGAAAGAGTCAACGAGTATATATGGAAAGGTCAAGTTTTGAGTACTCCTTGGCCAGAAAAAAATTCAGTATGTCAAATATGGACTTTTGTCAGGATGATATAACATCCGAAGATATCAATCTGAATGTATAGTGTTAATCTTTTAGGACTCTTTGTCCAGAAATATGTTCAGTAGGTCAAAATGGGACCTCTGAATAGCTGATTTGTCATCAGAAAGAGTCTATGACTTTATATAGTTTAAAAACTTTTTTGAGGACCCTTTTACCAGAAATAAGTTCAAAAGGTCAGATATGGATATTTATATGGCTTCTGTAGCATTAGAAGGAGTCTTATGAGTATGTTTAGAAAGGTCAAGATCGAGAACTCTTTGGCCATAAATATATGGGTCAAATATGAACTTCTGTAAGGCTTATTTGACATCAGAAGGAGTCGATAAG
The DNA here is from genome assembly GCA_021554675.1 of Leuciscus idus. Taxonomy (NCBI): domain Eukaryota; kingdom Metazoa; phylum Chordata; class Actinopteri; order Cypriniformes; family Leuciscidae; genus Leuciscus; species Leuciscus idus. Next base: position 10,477,352 of record CM038639.1, on the reverse strand, counting down.
TTTATAATAGTAAAAAACATTTTGAGGATTCTTTGGCTAAAAATATGTTCAATCGGTGAAATATGGACTACAGTCTGGCTGATATAACATCACGAGAAGTCTGTATAGTAGGAGAAATATGTGTAGTAAGGTAAATGTTCAAGGTCTCTGGCCAGAAATATGTTCAGAAGGTCAAAAGGGGACCTCTGTATAGCTGATTTATCATCAGAAGGAGACAATAACTTTATGTAGTTTGAAAAATTTTGAGGACACTTTGACCAGAAATAAATTCAAAAGGTCATATATGGACATCTATATGGCTTATGAAGCATCAGAAGGAGTTGGACTATGAGTATGTATAGAAAGCCCAAAATCGAGGACTCTTTGGCCAAAAATATGTTCCTTGGGTCAAATATGGACTTTTGTATAGCTGACGTAACATCAGAAAAAGTCAACGAGTATATATGGAAAGGTCAAGTTTCGAGTACTCCTTGGCCAGAAAAAAATTCTGTATGTCAAATATGAACTTTTGTCAGGATGATATAACATCAGAAGATATCAATCTGAATGTATAGTGTTAATCATTTAGGACTCTTTGTCCAGAAATATGTTCACTAAGTCAAAATGGGACCTCTGAATAGCTGATTTGTCATCAGAAAGAGTCTATGACTTTATATAGTTTAAAATTTTGAGGACCCTTTGACCGGAAATAAGTTCAAAAGGTCAGATATGGATGTCTATCTGGCTTATGTAGCATTAGAAGTAGTCTATGAGTGTTCATGTTCATAGAAAGGTCAAGATCGAGAACTCTTTGGCCATAAATAATATTCCTTGGGTCAAATATGAACGTCTGTATGGCTGAGTTAACATCAGAAGGAGTCTATGAGTTTCTAAGAGTAAAAAACATTTTGAGGATTCTTTGGCCAAAAACATGTTAAATCAGTCAAATATGGCTACAGTCTGACAGATATAACATCACGAGAAGTCTGTATAGTAGGAGAAATATGTAGTAAGGTAAATGTTCAAGGTCTCTGTCCAGAAATATGTTCAGAAGGTCAAATATGGACTTCTGCATGGCTGATTTAACATCAGAAGGAGTCTATACGTTTATGATAGACAAAATCCTTTTGAGAACTCTTTGGTCCATTTTTTTTCAATCGGTCAAATATGGACTACTGCCTGCCTGATTTAACATTACAAGAAGTCAGTCTATATGTATAGTGAGTTAATGTTCACGGACTCTGGCCAGAAATATGTTCAGTAGGTCAAAAATAGACTACTCTCTGGTTAATATAACATCACAAGAAATCAATCTGTAGTATAGCAAGATAATGTTCAAGAACACTTTGGCCAGAAATATGTTCAGAAGGTCAAAAGGGGACCTCTGTATAGCTGATTTATCATCAGAAGTCGTCTATAACATTATATAGTTAAAAAAATTTTGAGGACACTTTGACCAGAAATGTTCAAAAGGTCAGATATGGACATCTATATGGCTTATCAGAAGGAGTTGGACTGTGAGTATGTATAGAAAGCCCAAGATCGAGGACTCTTTGGCCAAAAATATGTTCCTTGGGTCAAATATGGACTTTTTTATGGCTGACGTAACATCAGAAAGAGTCAACGAGTATATATGGAAAGGTCAAGTTTTGAGTACTCCTTGGCCAGAAAAAAATTCAGTATGTCAAATATGGACTTTTGTCAGGATGATATAACATCCGAAGATATCAATCTGAATGTATAGTGTTAATCTTTTAGGACTCTTTGTCCAGAAATATGTTCAGTAGGTCAAAATGGGACCTCTGAATAGCTGATTTGTCATCAGAAAGAGTCTATGACTTTATATAGTTTAAAAACTTTTTTGAGGACCCTTTTACCAGAAATAAGTTCAAAAGGTCAGATATGGATATTTATATGGCTTCTGTAGCATTAGAAGGAGTCTTATGAGTATGTTTAGAAAGGTCAAGATCGAGAACTCTTTGGCCATAAATATATGGGTCAAATATGAACTTCTGTAAGGCTTATTTGACATCAGAAGGAGTCGATAAGTTTATAATAGTAAAAAACATTTTGAGGATTCTTTGGCTAAAAATATGTTCAATCGGTGAAATATGGACTACAGTCTGGCTGATATAACATCACGAGAAGTCTGTATAGTAGGAGAAATATGTGTAGTAAGGTAAATGTTCAAGGTCTCTGGCCAGAAATATGTTCAGAAGGTCAAAATGGGACCTCTGAATAGCTGATTTAACATCAGAAGGAGTCTATACGTTCCTTTTGAGAACTCTTTGGTCAATTTTTTTTTCAATCAGTAAAATATGGACTACTGTCTACCTGATTTTACATTACGAGAAGTCAGTCTATATATATAGTGAGTTGATGTTCACGGACTCTGGCCAGAAATATGTTCAGTAGGTCAAATATAGACCACTGCCCACATAGCAATTTTTTTCTGGCCATCACTTTTCCCTTGGCCCAAGTACCGCAAAGAATGACTGCCTTGAAGTGGCCCAGAACTGGATTAAAGACAAGGGTCACACATGGGCCATAACTGGCTCGAATCTCAGCCAGTTAGTCACCTTTAAAGGGATACTCCACTTTAAAATGAAATTTCTGTCATCATATTGTTTCAAACCTGTATGCATTTCTTTCTTCTGCTGAACAGAAAGGAAGATATATAGAAGAATGTCAGTAACCAGACAGTTTTTGGTACCATTAACTTCCATAGTAGGAAAAAAATATACTATGGAAGTCAATTTTTAAATAAACTGTTATGTAGAATATATATATATATTTAGTAAGTTTTAACTTGTTTTAAGTTTTTGTGGTGCTTAAACTAAAGAGTATGGAAAACTTAGACTATTTTGTATGTGAATTAAGTTTTTTTTATTAGAAATTCATAAAAACAAATTAAAATAAATAATTTAAAAAATGTAACTCAATTATCATGTTAGGAAAATTTATATTTTGTTCAGGTCAAATGGATTTTGGAATTTTTAAATGATTATTGAATTTTGTGAACATTGCTGAAAACTAAATTATATATTTATTATTTATCATTTTTTCTGGACATAGCTTTTTTCACTGACTCATGAGTCAATTCATATTATTATTGTTATTAATTATTAAAATCATTACATCTCTTTCGTAGTTTTGATAACTGCACCATCCATGGACAACACTTTGTTTTATTTCTCCCGTGAAAAAATTGTGGTGGTGGGGGGGACAATCCTTGAATATATAGTAGCGGCCTAAATACTTATAATTGTCACAAAGTATGGCCCATAATCGCTACACTGATCGGGGCCACACACCTCCCATCCACAATCGGCCCAAATGTTGTCTGCCGTCATGCATGCAGTGCCATCATTGCCACACATGGCCCACTGTTGGCTGAAATGATGCATGCCAGTGCCGGCAACACGCCAGCAGTACCATGATGAGGCGACATTTGGGCCAAGTCTGTTTGCTATGTGGGTGGCTGGTTAATATAACATCACAAGAAGTCAATCTGTAGTATAGCAAGATAATGTTCAAGAACTCTTTGGCCAGAAATATGTTCAGAAGGTCAAAAGATGACCTCTGTATAGCTGATTTATCATCAGAAGGAGTCTATAACTTTATATAGATTGAACATTTTGACCAGAAAAAAGTTCAAAAGGTCAGATATATGGCTTATGATGCATCAGAAGGAGTCTAGAGTATGTATAAAAAGCCCAAGATCGAGGACCCTTTGGCCAGAAATATGTTCCTTGGGTCAAATATGGACCTGTATGGCTGACGTAACATAAGAAAGAGTCAACTATATAGAAAGGTCAAGTTTCGAGTACTCCTTGGCCAGGAAAAATTTCAGTATGTCAAAAATTTACTTTTGTCAGGATGATATAACATCTTTAAGGACTCTTTGGCCAGAAATATGTTCAGTAGGTCAAAAGCGTACCAATGTATACCATTGTTATAACATTATGTGCTTTGCACAAACGATCTACTTGCATTGCATTGCACAACAGAACTAACTCAATACCATGTTCATTGAAGAGATAACATATGTGTTGTTGCATTGCATTGCATTGCACACACGATCTAACGTTGTGCATTGAAGAATAACATAGGCATCACTTCTTGCATTGCATTGCACACCAGAACTAAATCAGTCCCATATTCATTAAAGAGAATATGCATTGCATTGCACAAACGATCTAACGTTGTGCACTGAAGAATAACATAAGTTATGCACTTTTCGCATTGCATTGCATTGGAATGAGTTAGTTCTGGTGTGCAATGCAATGGCATTGCACACCAGAACTAACTCATTCCAATGTTCATTAAAGAGATAACATATGTGTTGATGTATTGCATTGGATACATTGGAATGAGTTAGTTCTGGTGTGCAATGCAATGGCAATTGCACACCAGAACTAACTCATTCCAATGTTCATTAAAGAGATAACATATGTGTTGTTGCATTGCATTGCATTGCATTAACGATCTAACGTTGTGCACTGAAGAATAACGTGTGTTGTTGCATTGCATTGCATTGTGCATTGCACTAACGATCTAACGTTGTGCAATGAAGAATAACAGGTTATGCACGTCTTGCATTGCATTGCACACAATAACTAACTAATTTCCACGTTCATTAAAGAGATAACATATGTGTTGTTGCATTGCATTGCACAAACGATCTAACGTTGTGCACTGAAGAATAACATATGCACTTTTCGCATTGCATTGCACACCAGATCTAACTCATTCCCATGTTCATTAAAGAGATAACATATGTGTTGTTGCATTGCACAAACGATCTAACGTTGTGCACTGAAGAATAACATATAGGTTATGCACTTCTCGCATTGCATTATATTGCACACCAGAACTAAATCATTCCCATGTTCATTAAAGATATGATATGTGTGTTGTTGAATGTCATTGCATTGCATTGCATTGCAATGTATTGCATTGCATTGCAATGAGTTAGTTCTGACTCATTCATTTCCACGTTCATTAAAGAGATAACATATGTGTTGTTGCATTGCATTGCACAAACGATCTAACGTTGTGCACTGAAGAATAACATATGCACTTTTCGCATTGCATTGCACACCAGATCTAACTCATTCCCATGCTCATTAAAGAGATAACATATGTGTTGTTGCATTGCACAAACGATCTAACGTTCCCATGTTCATTAAAGATATGATATGTGTGTTGTTGAATGTCATTGCATTGCATTGCACACACGATCTAACGTTGTGCATTGAAGAATAACATAGGCATCACTTCTTGCATTGCATTGCACAGCAGAACTAACTCATTCCCATGTTCATTAAAGATATGATATGTGTGTTGTTGAATGTCATTGCATTGCATTGCATTGCACACACGATCTAACGTTGTGCATTGAAGAATAACATAGGCATCACTTCTTGCATTGCATTGCACAGCAGAACTAACTCATTCCCATGTTCATTAGAGAGATGATATGTGTTTTGTTGCATTGCTTTGCATTGCACAGCATTGCATTGCATTGCACTAACGATCTAACGTTGTACACTGAAGAATAACATATGTACTTTTCGCATTGCATTGCATTGCACACCAGAACTAACTCATTCCCTTGTTCATGAAAGAGATAACATATGTGTTGTTGCATTTGCATTGCAAAAACGATCTAACGTTGTGCACTGAGGAATAACATATAGGTTATGCACTTTTCGCATTGCATTGCACACAAGAACTAAATAATTCCCATGTTCATTAAAGAGATGACGTGTGTTGTTGCATTGCACTGCACTAACGATCTAACGTTGTGCACTGTAGAATAACATAGGCTATGCACTTCTTGCATTGCATTGCACACCAGAACTAAATGATTCCAATGTTCATTAAAGAGATAATGTGTGTTGTTGCATTGCATTGCATCGCATTGCATTGCATTGCATTGCAATTGCATTGCATTGCATTGCATTGCATTGCATTGCATTGCACGAACGATCTAACGTTGTGCACTGAAGAATAACATAGGCTATGCACTTCTTGCATTGCATTGCACACAGAACTAAATCATTCCAATGTTCATTAAATAGATAATGTGTGTTGTTGCATTGCATTGCAATTGCATTGCAATTGCATTGCATTGCATTGCATTGCATTGCATTGCATTGCATTGCACTAACGATCTAACGTGCACTGAAGAATAACGTGTGTTGTTGCATTGCATTGCATTGCATTGCATTGCATTAACGATCTAACGTTGTGCACTGAAGAATAACGTGTGTTGTTGCATTGCATTGCATTGTGCATTGCATTAACGATCTAACGTTGTGCACTGAAGAATAACGTGTGTTGTTGCATTGCATTGCATTAAACACCAGAACTAACTCATTCCAATGTTCATTAAAGAGCTACAATGTGTTGTTGTATTGCATTGCATTGCACAATCGATCTAATTTTGTGCACTGAAGAATAACATAGGCTATGCACTTCTTGCATTGCATTGCACACAGAACTAAATCATTCCAATGTTCATTAAATAGATAATGTGTGTTGTTGCATTGCATTGCAATTGCATTGCAATTGCATTGCAATTGCATTGCATTGCATTGCATTGCATTGCATTGCATTGCACTAACGATCTAACGTGCACTGAAGAATAACGTGTGTTGTTGCATTGCATTGCATTGCATTAACGATCTAACGTTGTGCACTGAAGAATAACGTGTGTTGTTGCATTGCATTGCATTGTGCATTGCACTAACGATCTAACGTTGTGCAATGAAGAATAACAGGTTATGCACGTCTTGCATTGCATTGCACACAATAACTAACTCATTTCCACGTTCATTAAAGAGATAACATATGTGTTGTTGCATTGCATTGCACAAACGATCTAACGTTGTGCACTGAAGAATAACATATGCACTTTTCGCATTGCATTGCACACCAGATCTAACTCATTCCCATGTTCATTAAAGAGATAACATATGTGTTGTTGCATTGCACAAACGATCTAACGTTGTGCACTGAAGAATAACATATGCACTTTTCGCATTGCATTATATTGCACAGCAGAACTAAATCATTCCCATGTTCATTAAAGATATGATATGTGTGTTGTTGAATTTCATTGCATTGCATTGCATTTTATTGCATTGCATTGCACAAACGATCTAACGTTGTGCACTGAAGAATAACATAAGTTATGCACTTTTCGCATTGCATTGCATTGCATTGCATTGCACACCAGAACTAACTCATTCCAATGTTCATTAAAGAGATAACATATGTGTTGATGTATTGCATTGCAAAAATTATCTAACGTTGTGCATTGAAGAATAACATAGGCTATGCACTTCTTGCATTGCATTGCACACCAGAACTAAATCATTCCAATGTTCATTAAATAGATAATGTGTGTTGTTGCATTGCATTGCATTGCATTGCAATTGCATTGCATTGCACTAACGATCTAACGTGCACTGAAGAATAACGTGTGTTGTTGCATTTTATTGCATTGCATTGCACTAACGATCTAACGTTGTGCACTGAAGAATAACATAGGCTATGCACTTCTTGCATTGCATTGTACACCATAACTAAATCATTCCACTGTTCATTAAAGAAATAACGTGTGTTGTTACATTGCATTGCATTGCATTGCAATGCATTGTATTGCATTGCATTGCATTGCATTGCATTGCACTAACTATCTATCGTTGTGCACTGAAGAATTTCATAGAGGTTATGCACTTTTTGCATTGCATTGCATTGCATACCAGAACTAACTCATTGCAATGTTCATTAAAGAGATAACATGTATGTTGTTGCATTGCATTGCACAAACGATCTAACGTTGTGCATTGAAGAATAACATAGGCTTTGCACTTCTTGCATTGCCTATGCAACTAAAGCAATTAAGTGTGCACCATAACTAGATCATTGCAATGTTCAAGAAATAACGTGTGTTGTTGCATTGCATTGCATTGCATTGCACTAACGATCTAACGTGCACTGAAGAATAACGTTTGTTATTGCATTGCATTGCATTGCATTGCACTAACGATCTAACGTTGTGCAATGAAGAATAACAGGTTATGCACGTCTTGCATTGCATTGCACATAATAACTAACTCATTTCCACGTTCATTAAAGAGATAACATATGTGTTGTTGCATTGCATTGCATAAACGATCTAACGTTGTGCACTGAAGAATAACATATGCACTTTTCGCATTGCATTGCACACCAGATCTAACTCATTCCCATGTTCATTAAAGAGATAACATATGTGTTGTTGCATTGCACAAACGATCTAACGTTGTGCACTGAAGAATAACATATAGGTTATGCACTTTTCGCATTGCATTATATTGCACACCAGACTAAATCATTCCCATGTTCATTAAAGATATGATATGTGTGTTGTTGAATTTCATTGCATTGCATTGCATTGCATTGCATTGCATTGCATTGCACAAACGATCTAACGTTGTGCACTGAAGAATAACATAGGCTATGCACTTTTTGCATTGCATTGCATTGCATACCAGAACTAACTCATTGCAATGTTCATTAAAGAGATAACATGTATGTTGTTGCATTGCATTGCACAAACGATCTAACGTTGTGCATTGAAGAATAACATAGGCTATGCACTTCTTGCATTGCCTATGCAACTAAAGCAATTAGTGTGCACCATAACTAGATCATTGCAATGTTTAAGAAATAACTGTGTTGTTGCATTGCATTGCATTGCATTGCACTAACGATCTAACGTGCACTGAAGAATAACGTTTGTTGCATTGCATTGCATTGCATTGCATTGCACACCAGAACTAAATCATTCCCATGTTCATTAAAGATATGATATGTGTGTTGTTGCATTACATTGCATTGCATTTTATTGCATTGCACTAACGTGCAACGTTGTGCACTGAACATGTTGTGCACTAACGTTGTGAACTGAAAAATAACATAGGCTATCCACTTCTTGCATTGCATTGCACACCAGAACTAACTCATTCCCATGTTCATTAAAGAGATAACGTGTGTTGTTACATTGCATTGCATTGCATTGCACTGCACTAACGATCTATCGTTGTGCACTGAAGAATAACAAATAAGTTATACACATTTCGCATTGCATTGCATTGCATTGCACACCAGAACTAACTCATTGCCATGTTCATTAAAGAGATAACAAATGTGTTGTTGTATTGCATTGCATTGCACAAACGATCTAACATTGTGCACTGAAGAATAACATATAGGTTATGCACTTTTCGCATTGCATTGCATTGCACACCAGAACTAAATCATTCCCATGTTCATTAAAGAGATGATATGTGTGTTGTTGCATTGCATATAGATTGCATATGCAACATTGCACAATGTTGCATTGTGTGTTGTTAGATCGCATTGCATTAACGATCTAACGTTGTGCACTGAACAATAACATATAGGTTATGCACTTTTTGCATTGCATTGCATTGCATACCAGAACTAACTCATTGCCATGTTCATTAAAGAGATAACGTGTGTTGTTGCATTGCATTGCACAAACGACCTAACGTTGTGCACTGACGAATAACTCATAGGAATTGCATTGCACACTAGAACTAAATCATTCCCATGTTCATTAAAGAGATGATATGTGTGTTGTTGCATTGCATATAGCATTGCATTGCACTAACGATCTAACTTTGTGCACTGAAGAATAACATATAAGTTATGCACGTTTCGCATTGCATTGCATTGCACTCCAGAACTAACTCATTCCCATGTTCATTAAAGAGATAACATATGTGTTGTTGCATTGCATTGCACAAACGATCTAACGTTGTGCACTGACGAATAACTCATAGGTTATGCCCTTTTCGCATTGCATTGCATTGCACACTAGAACTAAATCATTCCCATGTTCATTAAAGAGATGATATGTGTGTTGTTGCATTGCATTGCAAGGCATTGCATTGCACTAACGCAGGGGTCGGCAACCCGCGGCTCTAGAGCCGCATGCGGCTCTTAAGCGCCGCCCTAGTGGCTCCCTGGAGCTTTTTCAAAAATATGAAAATGGAAAAAATATTTTTTGTTTTAATATAATTTCTGTAGGAGGAACAACATGACAAACATTCTTAACCCTTTCGCACGTACGATCGCATCGGTGTGATCAGAACAGTCAGTGCATGACGTGATCAACTGCTAAATTCAAATGTGCTCTCGCGCGTTGGCTGGCGCTGAGCCAGACACAGGCGCGCTCAGAGCTGTCATATATCACAACTTTTCAGTGTTTTCAACCACATAATGTTTATTTTAGGTTTCAGACATATAACGTTAAGTACTAAAAAAACAATACATTTAGAGTTTGTAAAATACACACTGATGTTAAAGGAAGAGGCAATAATCCTTTCCATTATAATTAGACACGTTTTATTCATATCAGATACACATTGTGTAAGTAACTTTAAAGTTTACTCTATTCTTCTCCCAGTTCACCAGCCACTTACTTTGATGTATTTCGGGAGAAGTGGATGAATTCACGTGTTGTAAATCCAACAGATCCGATTCTCTGAACTGCGTCTGCGGCCATCGCGCATACAGCTCAACTAACGCGATCGTTATGGTGTTTAAACAGCAAAACACTTCCACTTGCATATATTTGACAATAAAGCCAATATTTCATGCCATATCTAACAAATTTGTGAAAATTTTGAATAAAAAAGGAAAAATGACATAAAAGCAGATCATCATTCATTCAGCTCTGTTGTTGCTGCGGTGTGTAACGTGACACGAAATGACGCGTCACCTTGGAAACCATAAAGTGACACATTCTAAATAACGGTCGCCTTGAAAAACTTTAAAAATATTTTAAACTTACGTGTGAAAGGTTTAAAGTTTTTCCACGTTGTAAAAATAATACACAAATAAATAAAACGTAATACATTAAAATTATAATGGAAGTTAAACTTAAAGCACCATCGTACAGCAGAGTAGTCACGTGGTGCGTCATTCTCTCCAGGATGCGCTGCAGGGAAAATAAACATTTAATCATGAATGCTCATTATGTATTTGTAGGCTACTTATCATTTTGATACTAGGGGGCTAATAAAGCTAATATAGACACTTACAGCATGTGTTGCCTTCATTATAAGGCTTATATAAGGCTTTTAATTTTTTGCGGCTCCAGACAGATTTTTTTTTTTTTTTTCTGGTCCAATAGGCCTATGGCTCTTTAAACATTTTGGGTTGCCGACCCCTGCACTAACGCAAAAGAATCATCAAAGTTTAACTTACTGTTCCTTCTCCTAGACTATTTTTGATTTAACATCCACCATACAGTAGTCCATATTTGACCAAGAGAACATATTTCTGGCCAAAGAGTCGTCAAAGGGTATGTTTATATGCATTCTCATCGACTACTTTTGATGTTAAATCAACCATATTGTTAGTCCAAATTTGACTCATTGAACATATATCTGGCCAAAGAGACATAGAACTTTAATTATCTATACATAATTACTATCTCCTTCTGATTTTTCATCACCCAGGCTATTAGCCATATTTGACAATTGAACGTATTTCTGGCTGGAAGAGTCCTTGATCTTTCTATACATTCAGCCAAAAAATGATCCATAATTGGATCCAATAAATAATCTTTATTTCTCTATACATATTAATTGACTCCTTCTGATGTTACAATACAATTTTATTGTATTGTATCAGTATGACCTATTAAACCTATTTCTGACCAATGAGTCTATGAACATTTTTCAATACATACTCAATGACTCCTGATTTTACAAGAGCAATATAGTATTTAAAAATTTGACCAATTGAACATATTTCTGGCCAAAGAGACCTTGATCTTATTCTTTCTATACATACTCCTTCTGATGTTTCATCAGCCAGATAAATGTCCACAAATGACCTACTGAACATTTTTCTGCCCGAAGAGTCTATGAACTTGAACTTTCTATACATAATCATTTACTTCTGATGTTTCTTCAACCATACAGAAGTCCAGATTTGACATGTTGAACATATTTCTGACCAAAGAGTCCTTGATCTTGAACTTTCTATTCATAATTATAGACTCTTTCAGAAAGTACATCGGAGTACTCTTTACATCTAAATCATACAAAATACAATTGTCCATATTAATTATTAAACATATTTCTGGCCAACAAGTCCATGAACTTGAACATTCTGTACATGCTAATTGACTCCTTTTAGTGTTTCACAACTACCAGACAGTAGTCCATAATTTACCTACTGAACATATTGCTGGCCGAAGATTCTTGAACTTTAACTTTCTATACAGGCTCATTGACTCCTCCTGATGTTTCACAAGCAGACAATAGTCCATAATTGACCCTCTGAACATATTTATAGTAAAAGAGTCCTCTGTCTTGAACTTTCTATAGATTCTCAGTGACTCCATATAGATCATTGACCCACTGAACATATTTCTACCTGTAGAGTCTTTGAACTTGAACTTTCTATTCATAATCGTTGACTTCTGATGTTTCATCAGCCAGACAGCAGTCCATATTTGACCCACTAAACATATTTCTGGCAAAAGAGTCCTCGATCTTGAACCTTTTAAACATACTCATAGACTCTTTCTGGTGTTTCATCAGCCATGAAGTAGTTCTGATTTGACATAATGAACAAATTTCTGACCGAAGAGTCCTCGATCTTGAACTTTCAGATAGTACATCGGCCAGACAATTGTAGATATTGACTATTGAACACATTTCTGGCCAACGAGTCTGTGAACTTGAACTTTCTATATACATGCTCATTGACTCCTTCCGATGTTTCATCAAGCAGACAATTGTCAATATATTTCTAGTAAAAGAGTCCTCGATCTTGAGCTTTCTATACATTCTCAGTGACGCCTTATTTTGTTAACATGTTGAACATATTTCTGACTGAAGAGTCCTTGATCTTGAACTTTCTATTCATACTTATAGACTCCTTCAGATAGTACATCGGCCAGACAATTGTTCATAACTGACCTACTGAACATATTTCTAGTAAAAGAGTCCTCGATCTTGAACATTCTATACATGCTCATTGACTCCTTATGCTGTTTCTTTCTATACATACTCGTTTACTCCATCTGATGTTACATCAGCCATAAAGAAGTCCATAATTGACCCAAGGGACATATTTGTGGACAATCTTGAACTTTCTATACATACTCATAGTCTCCTTCAGATTCTTCATAAGCCATATTTATGTCCATATATGACCTATTATTATTTCTGGTCAAAGGTTCCTCAAAAGTTTTTAAACTATGTAAAATTATAGACTCCATCTGATGATAAATCAGACCAAAAGAGGTCAAATTTTGACTCTTGAGTCAATATGTAATAGAGAGTTAATGTTCAATGATTCTTTGGCCAAAAATATATTCAGAGGGTCACATATGGACACCTGTTAAAGTGATGTATTATCAGAAGAAGTCTATGAGTATTTAGTAAGTTAACTTGTGAGGACCTTTTTGACAAAAATATTTTCAATTCGCCACATATGGACATCTATAAAGCTTATGAAGAATCAGAAAGAGTCAACGAGTATATATATAGGTATATATATATATATAGAAAGGTCAAGTTTAGACTCTTTGAAAAAAAAAAAATTCAGTATGTCAAATATGGACGAAGATATCAATCTGAATGTATAGTGTTAATCATTTAGGACTCTTTGGCCAGAAATATGTTAAATCTGTGAAATATGGACTACAGTCTGGCTGATATAACATCACAAGAAGTCAATCTGTAGTATAGCAATATAATGTTCAAGAACTCTTTGGCCAGAAATATGTTCAGAAGGTCAAAAGGGGACCTCTGTAGCTGATTTATCATCAGAAGGAGACAATAACTTTATGTAGTTTGAAAAATGTTGAGGACACTTTGACCAGAAATAAATTCAAAAGGTCATATATGGACATCTATATGGCTTATGAAGCATCAGAAGGAGTTGGACTATGAGTATGTATAGAAAGCCCAAAATCGAGGACTCTTTGGCCAAAAATATGTTCCTTGGGTCAAATATGGACTTTTGTATGGCTGACGTAACATCAGAAAAAGTCAACGAGTATATATGGAAAGGTCAAGTTTCGAGTACTCCTTGGCCAGAAAAAAATTCTGTATGTCAAATATGAACTTTTGTCAGGATGATATAACATCAGAAGATATCAATCAGAATGTATAGTGTTAATCATTTAGGACTCTTTGTCCAGAAATATGTTCACTAAGTCAAAATGGGACCTCTGAATAGCTGATTTGTCATCAGAAAGAGTCTATGACTTTATATAGTTTAAAATTTTGAGGACCCTTTGACCAGAAATAAGTTCAAAAGGTCAGATATGGATGTCTATCTGGCTTATGTAGCATTAGAAGTAGTCTATGAGTGTTCATGTTCATAGAAAGGTCAAGATCGAGAACTCTTTGGCCATAAATAATATTCCTTGGGTCAAATATGAACGTCTGTATGGCTGAGTTAACATCAGAAGGAGTCTATGAGTTTCTAAGAGTAAAAAACATTTTGAGGATTCTTTGGCCAAAAACATGTTAAATCAGTCAAATATGGCTACAGTCTGACAGATATAACATCACGAGAAGTCTGTATAGTAGGAGAAATATGTAGTAAGGTAAATGTTCAAGGTCTCTGTCCAGAAATATGTTCAGAAGGTCAAATATGGACTTCTGCATGGCTGATTTAACATCAGAAGGAGTCTATACGTTTATGATAGACAAAATCCTTTTGAGAACTCTTTGGTCCATTTTTTTTCAATCGGTCAAATATGGACTACTGCCTGCCTGATTTAACATTACAAGAAGTCAGTCTATATGTATAGTGAGTTAATGTTCACGGACTCTGGCCAGAAATATGTTCAGTAGGTCAAAAATAGACTACTCTCTGGTTAATATAACATCACAAGAAATCAATCTGTAGTATAGCAAGATAATGTTCAAGAACTCTTTGGCCAGAAATATGTTCAGAAGGTCAAAAGGGGACCTCTGTATAGCTGATTTATCATCAGAAGTCGTCTATAACATTATATAGTTAAAAAAATTTTGAGGACACTTTGACCAGAAATGTTCAAAAGGTCAGATATGGACATCTATATGGCTTATCAGAAGGAGTTGGACTGTGAGTATGTATAGAAAGCCCAAGATCGAGGACTCTTTGGCCAAAAATATGTTCCTTGGGTCAAATATGGACTTCTGTATGGCTGACGTAACATCAGAAAGAGTCAACGAGTATATATGGAAAGGTCAAGTTTTGAGTACTCCTTGGCCAGAAAAAAATTCAGTATGTCAAATATGGACTTTTGTCAGGATGATATAACATCCGAAGATATCAATCTGAATGTATAGTGTTAATCTTTTAGGACTCTTTGTCCAGAAATATGTTCAGTAGGTCAAAATGGGACCTCTGAATAGCTGATTTGTCATCAGAAAGAGTCTATGACTTTATATAGTTTAAAAACTTTTTTGAGGACCCTTCTACCAGAAATAAGTTCAAAAGGTCAGATATGGATATTCATATGGCTTCTGTAGCATTAGAAGGAGTCTTATGAGTATGTTTAGAAAGGTCAAGATCGAGAACTCTTTGGCCATAAATATATGGGTCAAATATGAACTTCTGTAAGGCTTATTTGACATCAGAAGGAGTCGATAAGTTTATAATAGTAAAAAACATTTTGAGGATTCTTTGGCTAAAAATATGTTCAATCGGTGAAAGATGGACTACAGTCTGGCTGATATAACATCACGAGAAGTCTGTATAGTAGGAGAAATATGTGTAGTAAGGTAAATGTTCAAGGTCTCTGGCCAGAAATATGTTCAGAAGGTCAAAAGGGGACCTCTGTATAGCTGATTTATCATCAGAAGGAGACAATAACTTTATGTAGTTTGAAAAATTTTGAGGACACTTTGACCAGAAATAAATTCAAAAGGTCATATATGGACATCTATATGGCTTATGAAGCATCAGAAGGAGTTGGACTATGAGTATGTATAGAAAGCCCAAAATCAAGGACTCTTTGGCCAAAAATATGTTCCTTGGGTCAAATATGGACTTTTGTATGGCTGACGTAACATCAGAAAGAGTCAACGAGTATATATGGAAAGGTCAAGTTTTGAGTACTCCTTGGCCAGAAAAAAATTCAGTATGTCAAATATGGACTTTTGTCAGGATGATATAACATCCGAAGATATCAATCTGAATGTATAGTGTTAATCTTTTAGGACTCTTTGTCCAGAAATATGTTCAGTAGGTCAAAATGGGACCTCTGAATAGCTGATTTGTCATCAGAAAGAGTCTATGACTTTATATAGTTTAAAAACTTTTTTGAGGACCCTTTTACCAGAAATAAGTTCAAAAGGTCAGATATGGATATTTATATGGCTTCTGTAGCATTAGAAGGAGTCTTATGAGTATGTTTAGAAAGGTCAAGATCGAGAACTCTTTGGCCATAAATATATGGGTCAAATATGAACTTCTGTAAGGCTTATTTGACATCAGAAGGAGTCGATAAGTTTATAATAGTAAAAAACATTTTGAGGATTCTTTGGCTAAAAATATGTTCAATCGGTGAAATATGGACTACAGTCTGGCTGATATAACATCACGAGAAGTCTGTATAGTAGGAGAAATATGTGTAGTAAGGTAAATGTTCAAGGTCTCTGGCCAGAAATATGTTCAGAAGGTCAAAAGGGGACCTCTGTATAGCTGATTTATCATCAGAAGGAGACAATAACTTTATGTAGTTTGAAAAATTTTGAGGACACTTTGACCAGAAATAAATTCAAAAGGTCATATATGGACATCTATATGGCTTATGAAGCATCAGAAGGAGTTGGACTATGAGTATGTATAGAAAGCCCAAAATCGAGGACTCTTTGGCCAAAAATATGTTCCTTGGGTCAAATATGGACTTTTGTATAGCTGACGTAACATCAGAAAAAGTCAACGAGTATATATGGAAAGGTCAAGTTTCGAGTACTCCTTGGCCAGAAAAAAATTCTGTATGTCAAATATGAACTTTTGTCAGGATGATATAACATCAGAAGATATCAATCTGAATGTATAGTGTTAATCATTTAGGACTCTTTGTCCAGAAATATGTTCACTAAGTCAAAATGGGACCTCTGAATAGCTGATTTGTCATCAGAAAGAGTCTATGACTTTAAAATTTTGAGGACCCTTTGACCAGAAATAAGTTCAAAAGGTCAGATATGGATGTCTATCTGGCTTATGTAGCATTAGAAGTAGTCTATGAGTGTTCATGTTCATAGAAAGGTCAAGATCGAGAACTCTTTGGCCATAAATAATATTCCTTGGGTCAAATATGAACGTCTGTATGGCTGAGTTAACATCAGAAGGAGTCTATGAGTTTCTAAGAGTAAAAAACATTTTGAGGATTCTTTGGCCAAAAACATGTTAAATCAGTCAAATATGGCTACAGTCTGACAGATATAACATCACGAGAAGTCTGTATAGTAGGAGAAATATGTAGTAAGGTAAATGTTCAAGGTCTCTGGCCAGAAATATGTTCAGAAGGTCAAAAGGGGACCTCTGTATAGCTGATTTATCATCAGAAGGAGACAATAACTTTATGTAGTTTGAAAAATTTTGAGGACACTTTGACCAGAAATAAATTCAAAAGGTCATATATGGACATCTATATGGCTTATGAAGCATCAGAAGGAGTTGGACTATGAGTATGTATAGAAAGCCCAAAATCAAGGACTCTTTGGCCAAAAATATGTTCCTTGGGTCAAATATGGACTTTTGTATGGCTGACGTAACATCAGAAAGAGTCAACGAGTATATATGGAAAGGTCAAGTTTTGAGTACTCCTTGGCCAGAAAAAAATTCAGTATGTCAAATATGGACTTTTGTCAGGATGATATAACATCCGAAGATATCAATCTGAATGTATAGTGTTAATCTTTTAGGACTCTTTGTCCAGAAATATGTTCAGTAGGTCAAAATGGGACCTCTGAATAGCTGATTTGTCATCAGAAAGAGTCTATGACTTTATATAGTTTAAAAACTTTTTTGAGGACCCTTTTACCAGAAATAAGTTCAAAAGGTCAGATATGGATATTTATATGGCTTCTGTAGCATTAGAAGGAGTCTTATGAGTATGTTTAGAAAGGTCAAGATCGAGAACTCTTTGGCCATAAATATATGGGTCAAATATGAACTTCTGTAAGGCTTATTTGACATCAGAAGGAGTCGATAAGTTTATAATAGTAAAAAACATTTTGAGGATTCTTTGGCTAAAAATATGTTCAATCGGTGAAATATGGACTACAGTCTGGCTGATATAACATCACGAGAAGTCTGTATAGTAGGAGAAATATGTGTAGTAAGGTAAATGTTCAAGGTCTCTGGCCAGAAATATGTTCAGAAGGTCAAAAGGGGACCTCTGTATAGCTGATTTATCATCAGAAGGAGACAATAACTTTATGTAGTTTGAAAAATTTTGAGGACACTTTGACCAGAAATAAATTCAAAAGGTCATATATGGACATCTATATGGCTTATGAAGCATCAGAAGGAGTTGGACTATGAGTATGTATAGAAAGCCCAAAATCGAGGACTCTTTGGCCAAAAATATGTTCCTTGGGTCAAATATGGACTTTTGTATAGCTGACGTAACATCAGAAAAAGTCAACGAGTATATATGGAAAGGTCAAGTTTCGAGTACTCCTTGGCCATAAAAAAATTCTGTATGTCAAATATGAACTTTTGTCAGGATGATATAACATCAGAAGATATCAATCTGAATGTATAGTGTTAATCATTTAGGACTCTTTGTCCAGAAATATGTTCACTAAGTCAAAATGGGACCTCTGAATAGCTGATTTGTCATCAGAAAGAGTCTATGACTTTATATAGTTTAAAATTTTGAGGACCCTTTGACCAGAAATAAGTTCAAAAGGTCAGATATGGATGTCTATCTGGCTTATGTAGCATTAGAAGTAGTCTATGAGTGTTCATGTTCATAGAAAGGTCAAGATCGAGAACTCTTTGGCCATAAATAATATTCCTTGGGTCAAATATGAACGTCTGTATGGCTGAGTTAACATCAGAAGGAGTCTATGAGTTTCTAAGAGTAAAAAACATTTTGAGGATTCTTTGGCCAAAAACATGTTAAATCAGTCAAATATGGCTACAGTCTGACAGATATAACATCACGAGAAGTCTGTATAGTAGGAGAAATATGTAGTAAGGTAAATGTTCAAGGTCTCTGTCCAGAAATATGTTCAGAAGGTCAAATATGGACTTCTGCATGGCTGATTTAACATCAGAAGGAGTCTATACGTTTATGATAGACAAAATCCTTTTGAGAACTCTTTGGTCCATTTTTTTTCAATCGGTCAAATATGGACTACTGCCTGCCTGATTTAACATTACAAGAAGTCAGTCTATATGTATAGTGAGTTAATGTTCACGGACTCTGGCCAGAAATATGTTCAGTTGGTCAAAAATAGACTACTCTCTGGTTAATATAACATCACAAGAAATCAATCTGTAGTATAGCAAGATAATGTTCAAGAACTCTTTGGCCAGAAATATGTTCAGAAGGTCAAAAGGGGACCTCTGTATAGCTGATTTATCATCAGAAGGAGACAATAACTTTATGTAGTTTGAAAAATTTTGAGGACACTTTGACCAGAAATAAATTCAAAAGGTCATATATGGACATCTATATGGCTTATGAAGCATCAGAAGGAGTTGGACTATGAGTATGTATAGAAAGCCCAAAATCGAGGACTCTTTGGCCAAAAATATGTTCCTTGGGTCAAATATGGACTTTTGTATAGCTGACGTAACATCAGAAAAAGTCAACGAGTATATATGGAAAGGTCAAGTTTCGAGTACTCCTTGGCCAGAAAAAAATTCTGTATGTCAAATATGAACTTTTGTCAGGATGATATAACATCAGAAGATATCAATCTGAATGTATAGTGTTAATCATTTAGGACTCTTTGTCCAGAAATATGTTCACTAAGTCAAAATGGGACCTCTGAATAGCTGATTTGTCATCAGAAAGAGTCTATGACTTTATATAGTTTAAAATTTTGAGGACCCTTTGACCAGAAATAAGTTCAAAAGGTCAGATATGGATGTCTATCTGGCTTATGTAGCATTAGAAGTAGTCTATGAGTGTTCATGTTCATAGAAAGGTCAAGATCGAGAACTCTTTGGCCATAAATAATATTCCTTGGGTCAAATATGAACGTCTGTATGGCTGAGTTAACATCAGAAGGAGTCTATGAGTTTCTAAGAGTAAAAAACATTTTGAGGATTCTTTGGCCAAAAACATGTTAAATCAGTCAAATATGGCTACAGTCTGACAGATATAACATCACGAGAAGTCTGTATAGTAGGAGAAATATGTAGTAAGGTAAATGTTCAAGGTCTCTGTCCAGAAATATGTTCAGAAGGTCAAATATGGACTTCTGCATGGCTGATTTAACATCAGAAGGAGTCTATACGTTTATGATAGACAAAATCCTTTTGAGAACTCTTTGGTCCATTTTTTTTCAATCGGTCAAATATGGACTACTGCCTGCCTGATTTAACATTACAAGAAGTCAGTCTATATGTATAGTGAGTTAATGTTCACGGACTCTGGCCAGAAATATGTTCAGTAGGTCAAAAATAGACTACTCTCTGGTTAATATAACATCACAAGAAATCAATCTGTAGTATAGCAAGATAATGTTCAAGAACTCTTTGGCCAGAAATATGTTCAGAAGGTCAAAAGGGGACCTCTGTATAGCTGATTTATCATCAGAAGTCGTCTATAACATTATATAGTTAAAAAAATTTTGAGGACACTTTGACCAGAAATGTTCAAAAGGTCAGATATGGACATCTATATGGCTTATCAGAAGGAGTTGGACTGTGAGTATGTATAGAAAGCCCAAGATCGAGGACTCTTTGGCCAAAAATATGTTCCTTGGGTCAAATATGGACTTCTGTATGGCTGACGTAACATCAGAAAGAGTCAACGAGTATATATGGAAAGGTCAAGTTTTGAGTACTCCTTGGCCAGAAAAAAATTCAGTATGTCAAATATGGACTTTTGTCAGGATGATATAACATCCGAAGATATCAATCTGAATGTATAGTGTTAATCTTTTAGGACTCTTTGTCCAGAAATATGTTCAGTAGGTCAAAATGGGACCTCTGAATAGCTGATTTGTCATCAGAAAGAGTCTATGACTTTATATAGTTTAAAAACTTTTTTGAGGACCCTTCTACCAGAAATAAGTTCAAAAGGTCAGATATGGATATTCATATGGCTTCTGTAGCATTAGAAGGAGTCTTATGAGTATGTTTAGAAAGGTCAAGATCGAGAACTCTTTGGCCATAAATATATGGGTCAAATATGAACTTCTGTAAGGCTTATTTGACATCAGAAGGAGTCGATAAGTTTATAATAGTAAAAAACATTTTGAGGATTCTTTGGCTAAAAATATGTTCAATCGGTGAAATATGGACTACAGTCTGGCTGATATAACATCACGAGAAGTCTGTATAGTAGGAGAAATATGTGTAGTAAGGTAAATGTTCAAGGTCTCTGGCCAGAAATATGTTCAGAAGGTCAAAAGGGGACCTCTGTATAGCTGATTTATCATCAGAAGGAGACAATAACTTTATGTAGTTTGAAAAATTTTGAGGACACTTTGACCAGAAATAAATTCAAAAGGTCATATATGGACATCTATATGGCTTATGAAGCATCAGAAGGAGTTGGACTATGAGTATGTATAGAAAGCCCAAAATCAAGGACTCTTTGGCCAAAAATATGTTCCTTGGGTCAAATATGGACTTTTGTATGGCTGACGTAACATCAGAAAGAGTCAACGAGTATATATGGAAAGGTCAAGTTTTGAGTACTCCTTGGCCAGAAAAAAATTCAGTATGTCAAATATGGACTTTTGTCAGGATGATATAACATCCGAAGATATCAATCTGAATGTATAGTGTTAATCTTTTAGGACTCTTTGTCCAGAAATATGTTCAGTAGGTCAAAATGGGACCTCTGAATAGCTGATTTGTCATCAGAAAGAGTCTATGACTTTATATAGTTTAAAAACTTTTTTGAGGACCCTTTTACCAGAAATAAGTTCAAAAGGTCAGATATGGATATTTATATGGCTTCTGTAGCATTAGAAGGAGTCTTATGAGTATGTTTAGAAAGGTCAAGATCGAGAACTCTTTGGCCATAAATATATGGGTCAAATATGAACTTCTGTAAGGCTTATTTGACATCAGAAGGAGTCGATAAGTTTATAATAGTAAAAAACATTTTGAGGATTCTTTGGCTAAAAATATGTTCAATCGGTGAAATATGGACTACAGTCTGGCTGATATAACATCACGAGAAGTCTGTATAGTAGGAGAAATATGTGTAGTAAGGTAAATGTTCAAGGTCTCTGGCCAGAAATATGTTCAGAAGGTCAAAAGGGGACCTCTGTATAGCTGATTTATCATCAGAAGGAGACAATAACTTTATGTAGTTTGAAAAATTTTGAGGACACTTTGACCAGAAATAAATTCAAAAGGTCATATATGGACATCTATATGGCTTATGAAGCATCAGAAGGAGTTGGACTATGAGTATGTATAGAAAGCCCAAAATCGAGGACTCTTTGGCCAAAAATATGTTCCTTGGGTCAAATATGGACTTTTGTATAGCTGACGTAACATCAGAAAAAGTCAACGAGTATATATGGAAAGGTCAAGTTTCGAGTACTCCTTGGCCAGAAAAAAATTCTGTATGTCAAATATGAACTTTTGTCAGGATGATATAACATCAGAAGATATCAATCTGAATGTATAGTGTTAATCATTTAGGACTCTTTGTCCAGAAATATGTTCACTAAGTCAAAATGGGACCTCTGAATAGCTGATTTGTCATCAGAAAGAGTCTATGACTTTAAAATTTTGAGGACCCTTTGACCAGAAATAAGTTCAAAAGGTCAGATATGGATGTCTATCTGGCTTATGTAGCATTAGAAGTAGTCTATGAGTGTTCATGTTCATAGAAAGGTCAAGATCGAGAACTCTTTGGCCATAAATAATATTCCTTGGGTCAAATATGAACGTCTGTATGGCTGAGTTAACATCAGAAGGAGTCTATGAGTTTCTAAGAGTAAAAAACATTTTGAGGATTCTTTGGCCAAAAACATGTTAAATCAGTCAAATATGGCTACAGTCTGACAGATATAACATCACGAGAAGTCTGTATAGTAGGAGAAATATGTAGTAAGGTAAATGTTCAAGGTCTCTGGCCAGAAATATGTTCAGAAGGTCAAAAGGGGACCTCTGTATAGCTGATTTATCATCAGAAGGAGACAATAACTTTATGTAGTTTGAAAAATTTTGAGGACACTTTGACCAGAAATAAATTCAAAAGGTCATATATGGACATCTATATGGCTTATGAAGCATCAGAAGGAGTTGGACTATGAGTATGTATAGAAAGCCCAAAATCAAGGACTCTTTGGCCAAAAATATGTTCCTTGGGTCAAATATGGACTTTTGTATGGCTGACGTAACATCAGAAAGAGTCAACGAGTATATATGGAAAGGTCAAGTTTTGAGTACTCCTTGGCCAGAAAAAAATTCAGTATGTCAAATATGGACTTTTGTCAGGATGATATAACATCCGAAGATATCAATCTGAATGTATAGTGTTAATCTTTTAGGACTCTTTGTCCAGAAATATGTTCAGTAGGTCAAAATGGGACCTCTGAATAGCTGATTTGTCATCAGAAAGAGTCTATGACTTTATATAGTTTAAAAACTTTTTTGAGGACCCTTTTACCAGAAATAAGTTCAAAAGGTCAGATATGGATATTTATATGGCTTCTGTAGCATTAGAAGGAGTCTTATGAGTATGTTTAGAAAGGTCAAGATCGAGAACTCTTTGGCCATAAATATATGGGTCAAATATGAACTTCTGTAAGGCTTATTTGACATCAGAAGGAGTCGATAAGTTTATAATAGTAAAAAACATTTTGAGGATTCTTTGGCTAAAAATATGTTCAATCGGTGAAATATGGACTACAGTCTGGCTGATATAACATCACGAGAAGTCTGTATAGTAGGAGAAATATGTGTAGTAAGGTAAATGTTCAAGGTCTCTGGCCAGAAATATGTTCAGAAGGTCAAAAGGGGACCTCTGTATAGCTGATTTATCATCAGAAGGAGACAATAACTTTATGTAGTTTGAAAAATTTTGAGGACACTTTGACCAGAAATAAATTCAAAAGGTCATATATGGACATCTATATGGCTTATGAAGCATCAGAAGGAGTTGGACTATGAGTATGTATAGAAAGCCCAAAATCGAGGACTCTTTGGCCAAAAATATGTTCCTTGGGTCAAATATGGACTTTTGTATAGCTGACGTAACATCAGAAAAAGTCAACGAGTATATATGGAAAGGTCAAGTTTCGAGTACTCCTTGGCCAGAAAAAAATTCTGTATGTCAAATATGAACTTTTGTCAGGATGATATAACATCAGAAGATATCAATCTGAATGTATAGTGTTAATCATTTAGGACTCTTTGTCCAGAAATATGTTCACTAAGTCAAAATGGGACCTCTGAATAGCTGATTTGTCATCAGAAAGAGTCTATGACTTTATATAGTTTAAAATTTTGAGGACCCTTTGACCAGAAATAAGTTCAAAAGGTCAGATATGGATGTCTATCTGGCTTATGTAGCATTAGAAGTAGTCTATGAGTGTTAATGTTCATAGAAAGGTCAAGATCGAGAACTCTTTGGCCATAAATAATATTCCTTGGGTCAAATATGAACGTCTGTATGGCTGAGTTAACATCAGAAGGAGTCTATGAGTTTCTAAGAGTAAAAAACATTTTGAGGATTCTTTGGCCAAAAACATGTTAAATCAGTCAAATATGGCTACAGTCTGACAGATATAACATCACGAGAAGTCTGTATAGTAGGAGAAATATGTAGTAAGGTAAATGTTCAAGGTCTCTGTCCAGAAATATGTTCAGAAGGTCAAATATGGACTTCTGCATGGCTGATTTAACATCAGAAGGAGTCTATACGTTTATGATAGACAAAATCCTTTTGAGAACTCTTTGGTCCATTTTTTTTCAATCGGTCAAATATGGACTACTGCCTGCCTGATTTAACATTACAAGAAGTCAGTCTATATGTATAGTGAGTTAATGTTCACGGACTCTGGCCAGAAATATGTTCAGTAGGTCAAAAATAGACTACTCTCTGGTTAATATAACATCACAAGAAATCAATCTGTAGTATAGCAAGATAATGTTCAAGAACTCTTTGGCCAGAAATATGTTCAGAAGGTCAAAAGGGGACCTCTGTATAGCTGATTTATCATCAGAAGTCGTCTATAACATTATATAGTTAAAAAAATTTTGAGGACACTTTGACCAGAAATGTTCAAAAGGTCAGATATGGACATCTATATGGCTTATCAGAAGGAGTTGGACTGTGAGTATGTATAGAAAGCCCAAGATCGAGGACTCTTTGGCCAAAAATATGTTCCTTGGGTCAAATATGGACTTCTGTATGGCTGACGTAACATCAGAAAGAGTCAACGAGTATATATGGAAAGGTCAAGTTTTGAGTACTCCTTGGCCAGAAAAAAATTCAGTATGTCAAATATGGACTTTTGTCAGGATGATATAACATCCGAAGATATCAATCTGAATGTATAGTGTTAATCTTTTAGGACTCTTTGTCCAGAAATATGTTCAGTAGGTCAAAATGGGACCTCTGAATAGCTGATTTGTCATCAGAAAGAGTCTATGACTTTATATAGTTTAAAAACTTTTTTGAGGACCCTTCTACCAGAAATAAGTTCAAAAGGTCAGATATGGATATTCATATGGCTTCTGTAGCATTAGAAGGAGTCTTATGAGTATGTTTAGAAAGGTCAAGATCGAGAACTCTTTGGCCATAAATATATGGGTCAAATATGAACTTCTGTAAGGCTTATTTGACATCAGAAGGAGTCGATAAGTTTATAATAGTAAAAAACATTTTGAGGATTCTTTGGCTAAAAATATGTTCAATCGGTGAAATATGGACTACAGTCTGGCTGATATAACATCACGAGAAGTCTGTATAGTAGGAGAAATATGTGTAGTAAGGTAAATGTTCAAGGTCTCTGGCCAGAAATATGTTCAGAAGGTCAAAAGGGGACCTCTGTATAGCTGATTTATCATCAGAAGGAGACAATAACTTTATGTAGTTTGAAAAATTTTGAGGACACTTTGACCAGAAATAAATTCAAAAGGTCATATATGGACATCTATATGGCTTATGAAGCATCAGAAGGAGTTGGACTATGAGTATGTATAGAAAGCCCAAAATCAAGGACTCTTTGGCCAAAAATATGTTCCTTGGGTCAAATATGGACTTTTGTATGGCTGACGTAACATCAGAAAGAGTCAACGAGTATATATGGAAAGGTCAAGTTTTGAGTACTCCTTGGCCAGAAAAAAATTCAGTATGTCAAATATGGACTTTTGTCAGGATGATATAACATCCGAAGATATCAATCTGAATGTATAGTGTTAATCTTTTAGGACTCTTTGTCCAGAAATATGTTCAGTAGGTCAAAATGGGACCTCTGAATAGCTGATTTGTCATCAGAAAGAGTCTATGACTTTATATAGTTTAAAAACTTTTTTGAGGACCCTTTTACCAGAAATAAGTTCAAAAGGTCAGATATGGATATTTATATGGCTTCTGTAGCATTAGAAGGAGTCTTATGAGTATGTTTAGAAAGGTCAAGATCGAGAACTCTTTGGCCATAAATATATGGGTCAAATATGAACTTCTGTAAGGCTTATTTGACATCAGAAGGAGTCGATAAGTTTATAATAGTAAAAAACATTTTGAGGATTCTTTGGCTAAAAATATGTTCAATCGGTGAAATATGGACTACAGTCTGGCTGATATAACATCACGAGAAGTCTGTATAGTAGGAGAAATATGTGTAGTAAGGTAAATGTTCAAGGTCTCTGGCCAGAAATATGTTCAGAAGGTCAAAAGGGGACCTCTGTATAGCTGATTTATCATCAGAAGGAGACAATAACTTTATGTAGTTTGAAAAATTTTGAGGACACTTTGACCAGAAATAAATTCAAAAGGTCATATATGGACATCTATATGGCTTATGAAGCATCAGAAGGAGTTGGACTATGAGTATGTATAGAAAGCCCAAAATCGAGGACTCTTTGGCCAAAAATATGTTCCTTGGGTCAAATATGGACTTTTGTATAGCTGACGTAACATCAGAAAAAGTCAACGAGTATATATGGAAAGGTCAAGTTTCGAGTACTCCTTGGCCAGAAAAAAATTCTGTATGTCAAATATGAACTTTTGTCAGGATGATATAACATCAGAAGATATCAATCTGAATGTATAGTGTTAATCATTTAGGACTCTTTGTCCAGAAATATGTTCACTAAGTCAAAATGGGACCTCTGAATAGCTGATTTGTCATCAGAAAGAGTCTATGACTTTAAAATTTTGAGGACCCTTTGACCAGAAATAAGTTCAAAAGGTCAGATATGGATGTCTATCTGGCTTATGTAGCATTAGAAGTAGTCTATGAGTGTTCATGTTCATAGAAAGGTCAAGATCGAGAACTCTTTGGCCATAAATAATATTCCTTGGGTCAAATATGAACGTCTGTATGGCTGAGTTAACATCAGAAGGAGTCTATGAGTTTCTAAGAGTAAAAAACATTTTGAGGATTCTTTGGCCAAAAACATGTTAAATCAGTCAAATATGGCTACAGTCTGACAGATATAACATCACGAGAAGTCTGTATAGTAGGAGAAATATGTAGTAAGGTAAATGTTCAAGGTCTCTGGCCAGAAATATGTTCAGAAGGTCAAAAGGGGACCTCTGTATAGCTGATTTATCATCAGAAGGAGACAATAACTTTATGTAGTTTGAAAAATTTTGAGGACACTTTGACCAGAAATAAATTCAAAAGGTCATATATGGACATCTATATGGCTTATGAAGCATCAGAAGGAGTTGGACTATGAGTATGTATAGAAAGCCCAAAATCAAGGACTCTTTGGCCAAAAATATGTTCCTTGGGTCAAATATGGACTTTTGTATGGCTGACGTAACATCAGAAAGAGTCAACGAGTATATATGGAAAGGTCAAGTTTTGAGTACTCCTTGGCCAGAAAAAAATTCAGTATGTCAAATATGGACTTTTGTCAGGATGATATAACATCCGAAGATATCAATCTGAATGTATAGTGTTAATCTTTTAGGACTCTTTGTCCAGAAATATGTTCAGTAGGTCAAAATGGGACCTCTGAATAGCTGATTTGTCATCAGAAAGAGTCTATGACTTTATATAGTTTAAAAACTTTTTTGAGGACCCTTTTACCAGAAATAAGTTCAAAAGGTCAGATATGGATATTTATATGGCTTCTGTAGCATTAGAAGGAGTCTTATGAGTATGTTTAGAAAGGTCAAGATCGAGAACTCTTTGGCCATAAATATATGGGTCAAATATGAACTTCTGTAAGGCTTATTTGACATCAGAAGGAGTCGATAAGTTTATAATAGTAAAAAACATTTTGAGGATTCTTTGGCTAAAAATATGTTCAATCGGTGAAATATGGACTACAGTCTGGCTGATATAACATCACGAGAAGTCTGTATAGTAGGAGAAATATGTGTAGTAAGGTAAATGTTCAAGGTCTCTGGCCAGAAATATGTTCAGAAGGTCAAAAGGGGACCTCTGTATAGCTGATTTATCATCAGAAGGAGACAATAACTTTATGTAGTTTGAAAAATTTTGAGGACACTTTGACCAGAAATAAATTCAAAAGGTCATATATGGACATCTATATGGCTTATGAAGCATCAGAAGGAGTTGGACTATGAGTATGTATAGAAAGCCCAAAATCGAGGACTCTTTGGCCAAAAATATGTTCCTTGGGTCAAATATGGACTTTTGTATAGCTGACGTAACATCAGAAAAAGTCAACGAGTATATATGGAAAGGTCAAGTTTCGAGTACTCCTTGGCCAGAAAAAAATTCTGTATGTCAAATATGAACTTTTGTCAGGATGATATAACATCAGAAGATATCAATCTGAATGTATAGTGTTAATCATTTAGGACTCTTTGTCCAGAAATATGTTCACTAAGTCAAAATGGGACCTCTGAATAGCTGATTTGTCATCAGAAAGAGTCTATGACTTTATATAGTTTAAAATTTTGAGGACCCTTTGACCAGAAATAAGTTCAAAAGGTCAGATATGGATGTCTATCTGGCTTATGTAGCATTAGAAGTAGTCTATGAGTGTTCATGTTCATAGAAAGGTCAAGATCGAGAACTCTTTGGCCATAAATAATATTCCTTGGGTCAAATATGAACGTCTGTATGGCTGAGTTAACATCAGAAGGAGTCTATGAGTTTCTAAGAGTAAAAAACATTTTGAGGATTCTTTGGCCAAAAACATGTTAAATCAGTCAAATATGGCTACAGTCTGACAGATATAACATCACGAGAAGTCTGTATAGTAGAAGAAATATGTAGTAAGGTAAATGTTCAAGGTCTCTGTCCAGAAATATGTTCAGAAGGTCAAATATGGACTTCTGCATGGCTGATTTAACATCAGAAGGAGTCTATACGTTTATGATAGACAAAATCCTTTTGAGAACTCTTTGGTCCATTTTTTTTCAATCGGTCAAATATGGACTACTGCCTGCCTGATTTAACATTACAAGAATTCAGTCTATATGTATAGTGAGTTAATGTTCACGGACTCTGGCCAGAAATATGTTCAGTAGGTCAAAAATAGACTACTCTCTGGTTAATATAACATCACAAGAAATCAATCTGTAGTATAGCAAGATAATGTTCAAGAACTCTTTGGCCAGAAATATGTTCAGAAGGTCAAAAGGGGACCTCTGTATAGCTGATTTATCATCAGAAGTCGTCTATAACATTATATAGTTAAAAAAATTTTGAGGACACTTTGACCAGAAATGTTCAAAAGGTCAGATATGGACATCTATATGGCTTATCAGAAGGAGTTGGACTGTGAGTATGTATAGAAAGCCCAAGATCGAGGACTCTTTGGCCAAAAATATGTTCCTTGGGTCAAATATGGACTTCTGTATGGCTGACGTAACATCAGAAAGAGTCAACGAGTATATATGGAAAGGTCAAGTTTTGAGTACTCCTTGGCCAGAAAAAATTTCAGTATGTCAAATATGGACTTTTGTCAGGATGATATAACATCCGAAGATATCAATCTGAATGTATAGTGTTAATCTTTTAGGACTCTTTGTCCAGAAATATGTTCAGTAGGTCAAAATGGGACCTCTGAATAGCTGATTTGTCATCAGAAAGAGTCTATGACTTTATATAGTTTAAAAACTTTTTTGAGGACCCTTCTACCAGAAATAAGTTCAAAAGGTCAGATATGGATATTCATATGGCTTCTGTAGCATTAGAAGGAGTCTTATGAGTATGTTTAGAAAGGTCAAGATCGAGAACTCTTTGGCCATAAATATATGGGTCAAATATGAACTTCTGTAAGGCTTATTTGACATCAGAAGGAGTCGATAAGTTTATAATAGTAAAAAACATTTTGAGGATTCTTTGGCTAAAAATATGTTCAATCGGTGAAATATGGACTACAGTCTGGCTGATATAACATCACGAGAAGTCTGTATAGTAGGAGAAATATGTGTAGTAAGGTAAATGTTCAAGGTCTCTGGCCAGAAATATGTTCAGAAGGTCAAAAGGGGACCTCTGTATAGCTGATTTATCATCAGAAGGAGACAATAACTTTATGTAGTTTGAAAAATTTTGAGGACACTTTGACCAGAAATAAATTCAAAAGGTCATATATGGACATCTATATGGCTTATGAAGCATCAGAAGGAGTTGGACTATGAGTATGTATAGAAAGCCCAAAATCAAGGACTCTTTGGCCAAAAATATGTTCCTTGGGTCAAATATGGACTTTTGTATGGCTGACGTAACATCAGAAAGAGTCAACGAGTATATATGGAAAGGTCAAGTTTTGAGTACTCCTTGGCCAGAAAAAAATTCAGTATGTCAAATATGGACTTTTGTCAGGATGATATAACATCCGAAGATATCAATCTGAATGTATAGTGTTAATCTTTTAGGACTCTTTGTCCAGAAATATGTTCAGTAGGTCAAAATGGGACCTCTGAATAGCTGATTTGTCATCAGAAAGAGTCTATGACTTTATATAGTTTAAAAACTTTTTTGAGGACCCTTTTACCAGAAATAAGTTCAAAAGGTCAGATATGGATATTTATATGGCTTCTGTAGCATTAGAAGGAGTCTTATGAGTATGTTTAGAAAGGTCAAGATCGAGAACTCTTTGGCCATAAATATATGGGTCAAATATGAACTTCTGTAAGGCTTATTTGACATCAGAAGGAGTCGATAAGTTTATAATAGTAAAAAACATTTTGAGGATTCTTTGGCTAAAAATATGTTCAATCGGTGAAATATGGACTACAGTCTGGCTGATATAACATCACGAGAAGTCTGTATAGTAGGAGAAATATGTGTAGTAAGGTAAATGTTCAAGGTCTCTGGCCAGAAATATGTTCAGAAGGTCAAAAGGGGACCTCTGTATAGCTGATTTATCATCAGAAGGAGACAATAACTTTATGTAGTTTGAAAAATTTTGAGGACACTTTGACCAGAAATAAATTCAAAAGGTCATATATGGACATCTATATGGCTTATGAAGCATCAGAAGGAGTTGGACTATGAGTATGTATAGAAAGCCCAAAATCGAGGACTCTTTGGCCAAAAATATGTTCCTTGGGTCAAATATGGACTTTTGTATAGCTGACGTAACATCAGAAAAAGTCAACGAGTATATATGGAAAGGTCAAGTTTCGAGTACTCCTTGGCCATAAAAAAATTCTGTATGTCAAATATGAACTTTTGTCAGGATGATATAACATCAGAAGATATCAATCTGAATGTATAGTGTTAATCATTTAGGACTCTTTGTCCAGAAATATGTTCACTAAGTCAAAATGGGACCTCTGAATAGCTGATTTGTCATCAGAAAGAGTCTATGACTTTATATAGTTTAAAATTTTGAGGACCCTTTGACCAGAAATAAGTTCAAAAGGTCAGATATGGATGTCTATCTGGCTTATGTAGCATTAGAAGTAGTCTATGAGTGTTCATGTTCATAGAAAGGTCAAGATCGAGAACTCTTTGGCCATAAATAATATTCCTTGGGTCAAATATGAACGTCTGTATGGCTGAGTAAACATCAGAAGGAGTCTATGAGTTTCTAAGAGTAAAAAACATTTTGAGGATTCTTTGGCCAAAAACATGTTAAATCAGTCAAATATGGCTACAGTCTGACAGATATAACATCACGAGAAGTCTGTATAGTAGGAGAAATATGTAGTAAGGTAAATGTTCAAGGTCTCTGTCCAGAAATATGTTCAGAAGGTCAAATATGGACTTCTGCATGGCTGATTTAACATCAGAAGGAGTCTATACGTTTATGATAGACAAAATCCTTTTGAGAACTCTTTGGTCCATTTTTTTTCAATCGGTCAAATATGGACTACTGCCTGCCTGATTTAACATTACAAGAAGTCAGTCTATATGTATAGTGAGTTAATGTTCACGGACTCTGGCCAGAAATATGTTCAGTAGGTCAAAAATAGACTACTCTCTGGTTAATATAACATCACAAGAAATCAATCTGTAGTATAGCAAGATAATGTTCAAGAACTCTTTGGCCAGAAATATGTTCAGAAGGTCAAAAGGGGACCTCTGTATAGCTGATTTATCATCAGAAGTCGTCTATAACATTATATAGTTAAAAAATTTTTGAGGACACTTTGACCAGAAATGTTCAAAAGGTCAGATATGGACATCTATATGGCTTATCAGAAGGAGTTGGACTGTGAGTATGTATAGAAAGCCCAAGATCGAGGACTCTTTGGCCAAAAATATGTTCCTTGGGTCAAATATGGACTTCTGTATGGCTGACGTAACATCAGAAAGAGTCAACGAGTATATATGGAAAGGTCAAGTTTTGAGTACTCCTTGGCCAGAAAAAAATTCAGTATGTCAAATATGGACTTTTGTCAGGATGATATAACATCCGAAGATATCAATCTGAATGTATAGTGTTAATCTTTTAGGACTCTTTGTCCAGAAATATGTTCAGTAGGTCAAAATGGGACCTCTGAATAGCTGATTTGTCATCAGAAAGAGTCTATGACTTTATATAGTTTAAAAACTTTTTTGAGGACCCTTTTACCAGAAATAAGTTCAAAAGGTCAGATATGGACATTTATATGGCTTCTGTAGCATTAGAAGGAGTCTTATGAGTATGTTTAGAAAGGTCAAGATCGAGAACTCTTTGGTCATAAATATATGGGTCAAATATGAACTTCTGTAAGGCTTATTTGACATCAGAAGGAGTCGATAAGTTTATAATAGTAAAAAACATTTTGAGGATTCTTTGGCTAAAAATATGTTCAATCGGTGAAATATTGACTACAGTCTGGCTGATATAACATCACGAGAAGTCTGTATAGTAGGAGAAATATGTGTAGTAAGGTAAATGTTCAAGGTCTCTGTCCAGAAATATGTTCAGAAGGTCAAATATGGACTTCTGCATGGCTGATTTAACATCAGAAGGAGTCTATACGTTCCTTTTGAGAACTCTTTGGTCAATTTTTTTTTCAATCAGTAAAATATGGACTACTGTCTACCTGATTTTACATTACGAGAAGTCAGTCTATATATATAGTGAGTTGATGTTCACGGACTCTGGCCAGAAATATGTTCAGTAGGTCAAATATAGACCACTGCCCACATAGCAATTTTTTTCTGGCCCAGCTCCGGGCCATCACTTTTCCCTCGGCCCAAGTACCGCAAAGAATGACGGCCTTGAAGTGGCCCAGAACTGGATTAAAGACAAGGGTCACACATGGGCCATAACTGGCTCGAATCTCAGCCAGTTAGTCACCTTTAAAGGGATACTCCACTTTAAAATGAAATTTCTGTCATCATATTGTTTCAAACCTGTATGCATTTCTTTCTTCTGCTGAACAGAAAGGAAGATATATAGAAGAATGTCAGTAACCAGACAGTTTTTGGTACCATTGACTTCCATAGTAGGAAAAAAATATACTATGGAAGTCAATTTTTAAATAAACTATGTAGAATATATATATATATTTAGTAAGTTTTAACTTGTTTTAAGTTTTTGTGGTGCTTAAACTAAAGAGTATGGAAAACTTAGACTATTTTGTATGTGAATTAAGTTTTTTTTATTAGAAATTCATAAAAACAAATTAAAATAAATAATTTAAAAAATGTAACTCAATTATCATGTTAGGAAAATTTATATTTTGTTCAGGTCAAATGGATTTTGGAATTTTTAAATGATTATTGAATTTTGTGAACATTGCTGAAAACTAAATTATATATTTATTATTTATCATTTTTTCTGGACATAGCTTTTTTCACTGACTCATGAGTCAATTCATATTATTATTGTTATTAATTATTAAAATCATTACATCTCTTTCGTAGTTTTGATAACTGCACCATCCATGGACAACACTTTGTTTTATTTCTCCCGTGAAAAAATTGTGGTGGTGGGGGGGACAATCCTTGAATATATAGTAGCGGCCTAAATACTTATAATTGTCACAAAGTATGGCCCATAATCGCTACACTGATCGGGGCCACACACCTCCCATCCACAATCGGCCCAAATGTTGTCTGCCGTCATGCATGCAGTGCCATCATTGCCACACATGGCCCACTGTTGGCTGAAATGATGCATGCCAGTGCCGGCAACACGCCAGCAGTACCATGATGAGGCGACATTTGGGCCAAGTCTGTTTGCTATGTGGGTGGCTGGTTAATATAACATCACAAGAAGTCAATCTGTAGTATAGCAAGATAATGTTCAAGAACTCTTTGGCCAGAAATATGTTCAGAAGGTCAAAAGATGACCTCTGTATAGCTGATTTATCATCAGAAGGAGTCTATAACTTTATATAGATTGAACATTTTGACCAGAAAAAAGTTCAAAAGGTCAGATATATGGCTTATGATGCATCAGAAGGAGTCTAGAGTATGTATAAAAAGCCCAAGATCGAGGACCCTTTGGCCAGAAATATGTTCCTTGGGTCAAATATGGACCTGTATGGCTGACGTAACATAAGAAAGAGTCAACTATATAGAAAGGTCAAGTTTCGAGTACTCCTTGGCCAGGAAAAATTTCAGTATGTCAAAAATTTACTTTTGTCAGGATGATATAACATCTTTAAGGACTCTTTGGCCAGAAATATGTTCAGTAGGTCAAAAGCGTACCAATGTATACCATTGTTATAACATTATGTGCTTTGCACAAACGATCTACTTGCATTGCATTGCACAACAGAACTAACTCAATACCATGTTCATTGAAGAGATAACATATGTGTTGTTGCATTGCATTGCATTGCACACACGATCTAACGTTGTGCATTGAAGAATAACATAGGCATCACTTCTTGCATTGCATTGCACACCAGAACTAAATAATTCCCATATTCATTAAAGAGAATATGCATTGCATTGCACAAACGATCTAACGTTGTGCACTGAAGAATAACATAAGTTATGCACTTTTCGCATTGCATTGCATTGGAATGAGTTAGTTCTGGTGTGCAATGCAATGGCATTGCACACCAGAACTAACTCATTCCAATGTTCATTAAAGAGATAACATATGTGTTGATGTATTGCATTGGATACATTGGAATGAGTTAGTTCTGGTGTGCAATGCAATGGCAATTGCACACCAGAACTAACTCATTCCAATGTTCATTAAAGAGATAACATATGTGTTGTTGCATTGCATTGCATTGCATTAACGATCTAACGTTGTGCACTGAAGAATAACGTGTGTTGTTGCATTGCATTGCATTGTGCATTGCACTAACGATCTAACGTTGTGCAATGAAGAATAACAGGTTATGCACGTCTTGCATTGCATTGCACACAATAACTAACTAATTTCCACGTTCATTAAAGAGATAACATATGTGTTGTTGCATTGCATTGCACAAACGATCTAACGTTGTGCACTGAAGAATAACATATGCACTTTTCGCATTGCATTGCACACCAGATCTAACTCATTCCCATGTTCATTAAAGAGATAACATATGTGTTGTTGCATTGCACAAACGATCTAACGTTGTGCACTGAAGAATAACATATAGGTTATGCACTTCTCGCATTGCATTATATTGCACACCAGAACTAAATCATTCCCATGTTCATTAAAGATATGATATGTGTGTTGTTGAATGTCATTGCATTGCATTGCATTGCAATGTATTGCATTGCATTGCAATGAGTTAGTTCTGACTCATTCATTTCCACGTTCATTAAAGAGATAACATATGTGTTGTTGCATTGCATTGCACAAACGATCTAACGTTGTGCACTGAAGAATAACATATGCACTTTTCGCATTGCATTGCACACCAGATCTAACTCATTCCCATGCTCATTAAAGAGATAACATATGTGTTGTTGCATTGCACAAACGATCTAACGTTCCCATGTTCATTAAAGATATGATATGTGTGTTGTTGAATGTCATTGCATTGCATTGCACACACGATCTAACGTTGTGCATTGAAGAATAACATAGGCATCACTTCTTGCATTGCATTGCACAGCAGAACTAACTCATTCCCATGTTCATTAAAGATATGATATGTGTGTTGTTGAATGTCATTGCATTGCATTGCATTGCACACACGATCTAACGTTGTGCATTGAAGAATAACATAGGCATCACTTCTTGCATTGCATTGCACAGCAGAACTAACTCATTCCCATGTTCATTAGAGAGATGATATGTGTTTTGTTGCATTGCTTTGCATTGCACAGCATTGCATTGCATTGCACTAACGATCTAACGTTGTACACTGAAGAATAACATATGTACTTTTCGCATTGCATTGCATTGCACACCAGAACTAACTCATTCCCTTGTTCATGAAAGAGATAACATATGTGTTGTTGCATTTGCATTGCAAAAACGATCTAACGTTGTGCACTGAGGAATAACATATAGGTTATGCACTTTTCGCATTGCATTGCACACAAGAACTAAATAATTCCCATGTTCATTAAAGAGATGACGTGTGTTGTTGCATTGCACTGCACTAACGATCTAACGTTGTGCACTGTAGAATAACATAGGCTATGCACTTCTTGCATTGCATTGCACACCAGAACTAAATGATTCCAATGTTCATTAAAGAGATAATGTGTGTTGTTGCATTGCATTGCATCGCATTGCATTGCATTGCAATTGCATTGCATTGCATTTCATTGCATTGCATTGCATTGCATTGCATTGCATTGCACGAACGATCTAACGTTGTGCACTGAAGAATAACATATAGGTTATGCACATTTCGCATTACATTGCATTGCATTGCATTGCACACCAGAACTAAAAATTCCCATTTTCATTAAAGAGATGACGTGTGTTGTTGCATTGCATTGCATTAAACACCAGAACTAACTCATTCCAATGTTCATTAAAGAGCTACAATGTGTTGTTGTATTGCATTGCATTGCACAATCGATCTAATTTTGTGCACTGAAGAATAACATAGGCTATGCACTTCTTGCATTGCATTGCACACAGAACTAAATCATTCCAATGTTCATTAAATAGATAATGTGTGTTGTTGCATTGCATTGCATTGCATTGCAATTGCATTGCATTGCATTGCATTGCATTGCATTGCATTGCATTGCATTGCACTAACGATCTAACGTGCACTGAAGAATAACGTGTGTTGTTGCATTGCATTGCATTGCATTAACGATCTAACGTTGTGCACTGAAGAATAACGTGTGTTGTTGCATTGCATTGCATTGTGCATTGCACTAACGATCTAACGTTGTGCAATGAAGAATAACAGGTTATGCACGTCTTGCATTGCATTGCACACAATAACTAACTCATTTCCACGTTCATTAAAGAGATAACATATGTGTTGTTGCATTGCATTGCACAAACGATCTAACGTTGTGCACTGAAGAATAACATATGCACTTTTCGCATTGCATTGCACACCAGATCTAACTCATTCCCATGTTCATTAAAGAGATAACATATGTGTTGTTGCATTGCACAAACGATCTAACGTTGTGCACTGAAGAATAACATATAGGTTATGCACTTCTCGCATTGCATTATATTACACACCAGAACTAAATCATTCCCATGTTCATTAAAGATATGATATGTGTGTTGTTGAATGTCATTGCATTGCATTGCATTGCAATGTATTGCATTGCATTGCAATGAGTTAGTTCTGACTCATTCATTTCCACGTTCATTAAAGAGATAACATATGTGTTGTTGCATTGCATTGCACAAACGATCTAACGTTGTGCACTGAAGAATAACATATGCACTTTTCGCATTGCATTGCACACCAGATCTAACTCATTCCCATGTTCATTAAAGAGATAACATATGTGTTGTTGCATTGCACAAACGATCTAACGTTCCCATGTTCATTAAAGATATGATATGTGTGTTGTTGAATGTCATTGCATTGCATTGCACACACGATCTAACGTTGTGCATTGAAGAATAACATAGGCATCACTTCTTGCATTGCATTGCACAGCAGAACTAACTCATTCCCATGTTCATTAAAGATATGATATGTGTGTTGTTGAATGTCATTGCATTGCATTACATTTTATTGCATTGCATTGCACAAACGATCTAACGTTGTGCATTGAAGAATAACATAGGCATCACTTCTTGCATTGCATTGCACAGCAGAACTAACTCATTCCCATGTTCATTAGAGAGATGATATGTGTTTTGTTGCATTGCTTTGCATTGCACAGCATTGCATTGCATTGCACTAACGATCTAACGTTGTACACTGAAGAATAACATATGTACTTTTCGCATTGCATTGCATTGCACACCAGAACTAACTCATTCCCTTGTTCATGAAAGAGATAACATATGTGTTGTTGCATTTGCATTGCAAAAACGATCTAACGTTGTGCACTGAGGAATAACATATAGGTTATGCACTTTTCGCATTGCATTGCACACAAGAACTAAATAATTCCCATGTTCATTAAAGAGATGACGTGTGTTGTTGCATTGCACTGCACTAACGATCTAACGTTGTGCACTGTAGAATAACATAGGCTATGCACTTCTTGCATTGCATTGCACACCAGAACTAAATGATTCCAATGTTCATTAAAGAGATAATGTGTGTTGTTGCATTGCATTGCATCGCATTGCATCGCATTGCATTGCATTGCATTGCAATTGCATTGCATTGCATTGCATTGCATTGCATTGCATTGCATTGCATTGCATTGCACGAACGATCTAACGTTGTGCACTGAAGAATAACATATAGGTTATGCACATTTCGCATTACATTGCATTGCATTGCATTGCACACCAGAACTAAAAATTCCCATTTTCATTAAAGAGATGACGTGTGTTGTTGCATTGCATTGCATTAAACACCAGAACTAACTCATTCCAATGTTCATTAAAGAGCTACAATGTGTTGTTGTATTGCATTGCATTGCACAATCGATCTAATTTTGTGCACTGAAGAATAACATAGGCATTGCATTGCACACAGAACTAAATCATTCCAATGTTCATTAAATAGATAATGTGTGTTGTTGCATTGCATTGCATTGCAATTGCATTGCATTGCATTGCATTGCATTGCACTAACGATCTAACGTGCACTGAAGAATAACGTGTGTTGTTGCATTGCATTGCATTGCATTGCATTAACGATCTAACGTTGTGCACTGAAGAATAACGTGTGTTGTTGCATTGCATTGCATTGTGCATTGCACTAACGATCTAACGTTGTGCAATGAAGAATAACAGGTTATGCACGTCTTGCATTGCATTGCACACAATAACTAACTCATTTCCACGTTCATTAAAGAGATAACATATGTGTTGTTGCATTGCATTGCACAAACGATCTAACGTTGTGCACTGAAGAATAACATATGCACTTTTCGCATTGCATTGCACACCAGATCTAACTCATTCCCATGTTCATTAAAGAGATAACATATGTGTTGTTGCATTGCACAAACGATCTAACGTTGTGCACTGAAGAATAACATATAGGTTATGCACTTTTCGCATTGCATTATATTGCACACCAGAACTAAATCATTCCCATGTTCATTAAAGATATGATATGTGTGTTGTTGAATTTCATTGCATTGCATTGCATTTTATTGCATTGCATTGCACAAACGATCTAACGTTGTGCACTGAAGAATAACATAAGTTATGCACTTTTCGCATTGCATTGCATTGCATTGCACACCAGAACTAACTCATTCCAATGTTCATTAAAGAGATAACATATGTGTTGATGTATTGCATTGCATTGCAAAAATTATCTAACGTTGTGCATTGAAGAATAACATAGGCTATGCACTTCTTGCATTGCATTGCACACCAGAACTAAATCATTCCAATGTTCATTAAATAGATAATGTGTGTTGTTGCATTGCGTTGCATTGCATTGCAATTGCATTGCATT
Organism: Leuciscus idus; assembly: GCA_021554675.1. Classification (NCBI taxonomy): domain Eukaryota; kingdom Metazoa; phylum Chordata; class Actinopteri; order Cypriniformes; family Leuciscidae; genus Leuciscus; species Leuciscus idus. The sequence continues at coordinate 10,436,638 of CM038639.1, read as the reverse complement.
GCACTAACGATCTAACGTGCACTGAAGAATAACGTGTGTTGTTGCATTTTATTGCATTGCATTGCACTAACGATCTAACGTTGTGCACTGAAGAATAACATAGGCTATGCACTTCTTGCATTGCATTGTACACCATAACTAAATCATTCCACTGTTCATTAAAGAAATAACGTGTGTTGTTACATTGCATTGCATTGCATTGCATTGCATTGCAATGCATTGTATTGCATTGCATTGCATTGCATTGCATTGCACTAACTATCTATCGTTGTGCACTGAAGAATTTCATAGAGGTTATGCACTTTTTGCATTGCATTGCATTGCATACCAGAACTAACTCATTGCAATGTTCATTAAAGAGATAACATGTATGTTGTTGCATTGCATTGCACAAACGATCTAACGTTGTGCATTGAAGAATAACATAGGCTTTGCACTTCTTGCATTGCCTATGCAACTAAAGCAATTAAGTGTGCACCATAACTAGATCATTGCAATGTTCAAGAAATAACGTGTGTTGTTGCATTGCATTGCATTGCATTGCATTGCACTAACGATCTAACGTGCACTGAAGAATAACGTTTGTTATTGCATTGCATTGCATTGCACTAACGATCTAACGTTGTGCAATGAAGAATAACAGGTTATGCACGTCTTGCATTGCATTGCACATAATAACTAACTCATTTCCACGTTCATTAAAGAGATAACATATGTGTTGTTGCATTGCATTGCACAAACGATCTAGAAGAATAACATATGCACTTTTCGCATTGCATTGCACACCAGATCTAACTCATTCCCATGTTCATTAAAGAGATAACATATGTGTTGTTGCATTGCACAAACGATCTAACGTTGTGCACTGAAGAATAACATATAGGTTATGCACTTTTCGCATTGCATTATATTGCACACCAGACTAAATCATTCCCATGTTCATTAAAGATATGATATGTGTGTTGTTGAATTTCATTGCATTGCATTGCATTGCATTGCATTGCATTGCATTTTATTGCATTGCATTGCACAAACGATCTAACGTTGTGCACTGAAGAATAACATAGGCTATGCACTTTTTGCATTGCATTGCATTGCATACCAGAACTAACTCATTGCAATGTTCATTAAAGAGATAACATGTATGTTGTTGCATTGCATTGCACAAACGATCTAACGTTGTGTATTGAAGAATAACATAGGCTATGCACTTCTTGCATTGCCTATGCAACTAAAGCAATTAGTGTGCACCATAACTAGATCATTGCAATGTTTAAGAAATAACGTGTGTTGTTGCATTGCATTGCATTGCATTGCACTAACGATCTAACGTGCACTGAAGAATAACGTTTGTTGCATTGCATTGCATTGCATTGCACACCAGAACTAAATCATTCCCATGTTCATTAAAGATATGATATGTGTGTTGTTGCATTACATTGCATTGCATTTTATTGCATTGCACTAACGTGCAACGTTGTGCACTGAACATGTTGTGCACTAACGTTGTGCACTGAAAAATAACATAGGCTATCCACTTCTTGCATTGCATTGCACACCAGAACTAACTCATTCCCATGTTCATTAAAGAGATAACGTGTGTTGTTACATTGCATTGCATTGCATTGCACTGCACTAACGATCTATCGTTGTGCACTGAAGAATAACAAATAAGTTATACACATTTCGCATTGCATTGCATTGCATTGCACACCAGAACTAACTCATTGCCATGTTCATTAAAGAGATAACAAATGTGTTGTTGTATTGCATTGCATTGCACAAACGATCTAACATTGTGCACTGAAGAATAACATATAGGTTATGCACTTTTCGCATTGCATTGCATTGCACACCAGAACTAAATCATTCCCATGTTCATTAAAGAGATGATATGTGTGTTGTTGCATTGCATATAGATTGCATATGCAACATTGCACAATGTTGCATTGTGTGTTGTTAGATCGCATTGCACTAACGATCTAACGTTGTGCACTGAAGAATAACATATAAGTTATGCACGTTTCGCATTGCATTGCATTGCACTCCAGAACTAACTCATTCCCATGTTCATTAAAGAGATAACATATGTGTTGTTGCATTGCATTGCACAAACGATCTAACGTTGTGCACTGACGAATAACTCATAGGTTATGCCCTTTTCGCATTGCATTGCATTGCACACTAGAACTAAATCATTCCCATGTTCATTAAAGAGATGATATGTGTGTTGTTGCATTGCATTGCAAGGCATTGCATTGCACTAACGCAGGGGTCGGCAACCCGCGGCTCTAGAGCCGCATGCGGCTCTTAAGCGCCGCCCTAGTGGCTCCCTGGAGCTTTTTCAAAAATATGAAAATGGAAAAAATATTTTTTGTTTTAATATAATTTCTGTAGGAGGAACAACATGACAAACATTCTTAACCCTTTCGCACGTACGATCGCATCGGTGTGATCAGAACAGTCAGTGCATGACGTGATCAACTGCTAAATTCAAATGTGCTCTCGCGCGTTGGCTGGCGCTGAGCCAGACACAGGCGCGCTCAGAGCTGTCATATATCACAACTTTTCAGTGTTTTCAACCACATAATGTTTATTTTAGGTTTCAGACATATAACGTTAAGTACTAAAAAAACAATACATTTAGAGTTTGTAAAATACACACTGATGTTAAAGGAAGAGGCAATAATCCTTTCCATTATAATTAGACACGTTTTATTCATATCAGATACACATTGTGTAAGTAACTTTAAAGTTTACTCTATTCTTCTCCCAGTTCACCAGCCACTTACTTTGATGTATTTCGGGAGAAGTGGATGAATTCACGTGTTGTAAATCCAACAGATCCGATTCTCTGAACTGCGTCTGCGGCCATCGCGCATACAGCTCAACTAACGCGATCGTTATGGTGTTTAAACAGCAAAACACTTCCACTTGCATATATTTGACAATAAAGCCAATATTTCATGCCATATCTAACAAATTTGTGAAAATTTTGAATAAAAAAGGAAAAATGACATAAAAGCAGATCATCATTCATTCAGCTCTGTTGTTGCTGCGGTGTGTAACGTGACACGAAATGACGCGTCACCTTGGAAACCATAAAGTGACACATTCTAAATAACGGTCGCCTTGAAAAACTTTAAAAATATTTTAAACTTACGTGTGAAAGGTTTAAAGTTTTTCCACGTTGTAAAAATAATACACAAATAAATAAAACGTAATACATTAAAATTATAATGGAAGTTAAACTTAAAGCACCATCGTACAGCAGAGTAGTCACGTGGTGCGTCATTCTCTCCAGGATGCGCTGCAGGGAAAATAAACATTTAATCATGAATGCTCATTATGTATTTGTAGGCTACTTATCATTTTGATACTAGGGGGCTAATAAAGCTAATATAGACACTTACAGCATGTGTTGCCTTCATTATAAGGCTTATATAAGGCTTTTAATTTTTTGCGGCTCCAGACAGATTATTTTTATTTTTTTCTGGTCCAATAGGCCTATGGCTCTTTAAACATTTTGGGTTGCCGACCCCTGCACTAACGCAAAAGAATCATCAAAGTTTAACTTACTGTTCCTTCTCCTAGACTATTTTTGATTTAACATCCACCATACAGTAGTCCATATTTGACCAAGAGAACATATTTCTGGCCAAAGAGTCGTCAAAGGGTATGTTTATATGCATTCTCATCGACTACTTTTGATGTTAAATCAACCATATTGTTAGTCCAAATTTGACTCATTGAACATATATCTGGCCAAAGAGACATAGAACTTTAATTATCTATACATAATTACTATCTCCTTCTGATTTTTCATCACCCAGGCTATTAGCCATATTTGACAATTGAACGTATTTCTGGCTGGAAGAGTCCTTGATCTTTCTATACATTCAGCCAAAAAATGATCCATAATTGGATCCAATAAATAATCTTTATTTCTCTATACATATTAATTGACTCCTTCTGATGTTACAATACAATTTTATTGTATTGTATCAGTATGACCTATTAAACCTATTTCTGACCAATGAGTCTATGAACATTTTTCAATACATACTCAATGACTCCTGATTTTACAAGAGCAATATAGTATTTAAAAATTTGACCAATTGAACATATTTCTGGCCAAAGAGACCTTGATCTTATTCTTTCTATACATACTCCTTCTGATGTTTCATCAGCCAGATAAATGTCCACAAATGACCTACTGAACATTTTTCTGCCCGAAGAGTCTATGAACTTGAACTTTCTATACATAATCATTTACTTCTGATGTTTCTTCAACCATACAGAAGTCCAGATTTGACATGTTGAACATATTTCTGACCAAAGAGTCCTTGATCTTGAACTTTCTATTCATAATTATAGACTCTTTCAGAAAGTACATCGGAGTACTCTTTACATCTAAATCATACAAAATACAATTGTCCATATTAATTATTAAACATATTTCTGGCCAACAAGTCCATGAACTTGAACATTCTGTACATGCTAATTGACTCCTTTTAGTGTTTCACAACTACCAGACAGTAGTCCATAATTTACCTACTGAACATATTGCTGGCCGAAGATTCTTGAACTTGAACTTTCTATACAGGCTCATTGACTCCTCCTGATGTTTCACAAGCAGACAATAGTCCATAATTGACCCTCTGAACATATTTATAGTAAAAGAGTCCTCTGTCTTGAACTTTCTATAGATTCTCAGTGACTCCATATAGATCATTGACCCACTGAACATATTTCTACCTGTAGAGTCTTTGAACTTGAACTTTCTATTCATAATCGTTGACTTCTGATGTTTCATCAGCCAGACAGCAGTCCATATTTGACCCACTAAACATATTTCTGGCAAAAGAGTCCTCGATCTTGAACCTTTTAAACATACTCATAGACTCTTTCTGGTGTTTCATCAGCCATGAAGTAGTTCTGATTTGACATAATGAACAAATTTCTGACCGAAGAGTCCTCGATCTTGAACTTTCAGATAGTACATCGGCCAGACAATTGTAGATATTGACTATTGAACACATTTCTGGCCAACGAGTCTGTGAACTTGAACTTTCTATATACATGCTCATTGACTCCTTCCGATGTTTCATCAAGCAGACAATTGTCAATATATTTCTAGTAAAAGAGTCCTCGATCTTGAGCTTTCTATACATTCTCAGTGACGCCTTATTTTGTTTCTTTAGCCATAAAGTAGTTCAGATTTAACATGTTGAACATATTTCTGACTGAAGAGTCCTTGATCTTGAACTTTCTATTCATACTTATAGACTCCTTCAGATAGTACATCGGCCAGACAATTGTTCATAACTGACCTACTGAACATATTTCTAGTAAAAGAGTCCTCGATCTTGAACATTCTATACATGCTCATTGACTCCTTATGCTGTTTCTTTCTATACATACTCGTTTACTCCATCTGATGTTACATCAGCCATAAAGAAGTCCATAATTGACCCAAGGGACATATTTGTGGACAATCTTGAACTTTCTATACATACTCATAGTCTCCTTCAGATTCTTCATAAGCCATATTTATGTCCATATGTGACCTATTATTATTTCTGGTCAAAGGTTCCTCAAAAGTTTTTAAACTATGTAAAATTATAGACTCCATCTGATGATAAATCAGACCAAAAGAGGTCAAATTTTGACTCTTGAGTCAATATGTAATAGAGAGTTAATGTTCAATGATTCTTTGGCCAAAAATATATTCAGAGGGTCACATATGGACACCTGTTAAAGTGATGTATCATCAGAAGAAGTCTATGAGTATTTAGTAAGTTAACTTGTGAGGACCTTTTTGACAAAAATATTTTCAATTCGCCACATATGGACATCTATAAAGCTTATGAAGAATCAGAAAGAGTCAACGAGTATATATAGAAAGGTCAAGTTTAGACTCTTTGAAAAAAAAAAAATTCAGTATGTCAAATATGGACGAAGATATCAATCTGAATGTATAATGTTAATCATTTAGGACTCTTTGGCCAGAAATATGTTCAGTAGGTCAAAAGGGGACCTCTGAATAGCTGATTTATCATCAGAAAGAGTCTATAACTTTATATAGTTTAAAAATTTTGATGACCCTTTGACCAGATATAAGTTCAAAAGGTCAGATATGGATATCTATATGGCTTAAGTAGCATTAGAAGGAGTCTATGAGTATGTATAGAAAGTCCAAGATCGAGAACTCTTTTTCCATAAATATATTCCTTGGGTCAAATAAGGTAAGGTAAGGCTGATTTGTCATCAGAAGGAGTCGATAAGTTTATAATAGTAAAAAACATTTTGAAGATTCTTTGGCCAAAAATATGTTAAATTGGTCAAATATGGACTAGAGTCTTGACGATATAACATCACGAGAAGTCTGTACAGTACGACAAATAATGTATAGTAAGATTAACGTTCAAGGTCTCTGTCCATAAATATGTTCAGAAGGTCAAATATGGACTTCTGTATGGCTGATTTAACATCAGAAGGAGTCTATGAGTTTCTAAGAGTAAAAAACATTTAGAGGATTCTTTGGCCAAAAATATGTTAAATCGGTAAAATATGAACTACAGTCTGGCTGATATAACATCACGAGAAGTCTGTATAGTAGGAGAAATATGTATAGTAAGGTAAATGTTCAAGGTCTCTGTCCAGAAATATGTTCAGAAGGTCAAATATGGAATTCTGTATGACTGATTTAACATCAGTAGGAGTCTATAGTTTATGATAGACAAAATCCTTTTGAGAACTCTTTGGTCAAATATTTTTTCAATCGGTCAAATATGGACTACTGCCTGCCTGATTTAACATTACGAGAAGTCAGTCTATATGTATAGTGAGTTAATGTTCACAGACTCTGGCCAGAAATATGTTCAGTAGGTCAAAAATAGACTACTGGCTGGTTCCCTTACCAGTCAGGGATCACTGGTGATCCCGGATTATTGTAGTTCAAAATATGTTTGAGCTTATATATCTCAATATTAATAACAGTCTGGTTAATTTTGAGTCTTGAACTATAAACTCTCAAGGGTTGGCTTTCTAAATGTATGTGTGTTATGTTTCTATTCAGAATTACTTATGAGCAGTAACCTTTTTATTTTGGGTATGTCATGTATGCAGCACTTGCCAAAATTGGGGGTGATAAGGAAGGGGTTAATTTAACATCACAAGTAATCAATCTATAGTATAGCAAGATATTGTTCAAGAACTCTTTGGCCAGAAATATGTTCAGTAGGTCAAAAGGGGACCTCTGTATAGCTGATTTATCATCAGAAGGAGACTATAACTTTATATAGTTTGAAAAAATTTGAGGACACTTTGACCAGAAATAAGTTGAAAAGGTCAGATATGGACATCTATTTGGCTTATGAAGCATCAGAAGGAGTTGGACTATGAGTATGTATAGAAAGCCCAAGATCGAGGACTCTTTGGCCAAAAATATGTTCCTTGGGTCAAATATGGACTTTATGGCTGACATCAGAAAGAGTCAACGAGTATATATGGAAAGGTCAAGTTTTGAGTACTCCTTGGCCAGAAAAAAATTCAGTATGTCAAATATGGACTTTTGTCAGGATGATATAACATCTGAAGATATCAATCTGAATGTATAGTGTTAATCTTTTAGGACTCTTTGTCCAGAAATATGTTCAGTAGGTCAAAATGGGACTTCTGAATAGCTGATTTGTCATCAGAAAGAGTCTATGACTTTATATAGTTTAAAAACTTTTTTGAGGACCCTTTGACCAGAAATAAGTTCAAAAGGTCAGATATGGATATCTATATGGCTTCTGTAGCATTAGAAGGAGTCTTATGAGTATGTTTAGAAAGGTCAAGATCGAGAACTCTTTGGTCATAAATCTATGGGTCAAATATGAACTTCTGTAAGGCTTATTTGACATCAGAAGGAGTCGATAAGTTTATAAGAGTAAAAACATTTTGAGGATTCTTTGGCCAAAAATATGTTAAATCTGTGAAATATGGACTACAGTATGGCTGATATAACATCACAAGAAGTCAATCTGTAGTATAGCAATATAATGTTCAAGAACTCTTTGGCCAGAGATATGTTCAGTAGGTCAAAAGGGGACCTCTGTATAGCTGATTTATCATCAGAAGGAGACAATAACTTTATGTAGTTTGAAAAATGTTGAGGACACTTTGACCAGAAATAAATTCAAAAGGTCATATATGGACATCTATATGGCTTATGAAGCATCAGAAGGAGTTGGACTATGAGTATGTATAGAAAGCCCAAAATCGAGGACTCTTTGGCCAAAAATATGTTCCTTGGGTCAAATATGGACTTTTGTATGGCTGACGTAACATCAGAAAAAGTCAACGAGTATATATGGAAAGGTCAAGTTTCGAGTACTCCTTGGCCAGAAAAAAATTCTGTATGTCAAATATGAACTTTTGTCAGGATGATATAACATCAGAAGATATCAATCTGAATGTATAGTGTTAATCATTTAGGACTCTTTGTCCAGAAATATGTTCAGTAAGTCAAAATGGGACCTCTGAATAGCTGATTTGTCATCAGAAAGAGTCTATGACTTTATATAGTTTAAAATTTTGAGGACCCTTTGACCAGAAATAAGTTCAAAAGGTCAGATATGGATGTCTATCTGGCTTATGTAGCATTAGAAGTAGTCTATGAGTGTTCATGTTCATAGAAAGGTCAAGATCGAGAACTCTTTGGCCATAAATAATATTCCTTGGGTCAAATATGAACGTCTGTATGGCTGAGTTAACATCAGAAGGAGTCTATGAGTTTCTAAGAGTAAAAAACATTTTGAGGATTCTTTGGCCAAAAACATGTTAAATCAGTCAAATATGGCTACAGTCTGACAGATATAACATCACGAGAAGTCTGTATAGTAGGAGAAATATGTAGTAAGGTAAATGTTCAAGGTCTCTGTCCAGAAATATGTTCAGAAGGTCAAATATGGACTTCTGCATGGCTGATTTAACATCAGAAGGAGTCTATACGTTTATGATAGACAAAATCCTTTTGAGAACTCTTTGGTCCATTTTTTTTCAATCGGTCAAATATGGACTACTGCCTGCCTGATTTAACATTACAAGAAGTCAGTCTATATGTATAGTGAGTTAATGTTCACGGACTCTGGCCAGAAATATGTTCAGTAGGTCAAAAATAGACTACTCTCTGGTTAATATAACATCACAAGAAATCAATCTGTAGTATAGCAAGATAATGTTCAAGAACTCTTTGGCCAGAAATATGTTCAGAAGGTCAAAAGGGGACCTCTGTATAGCTGATTTATCATCAGAAGTCGTCTATAACATTATATAGTTAAAAAAATGTTGAGGACACTTTGACCAGAAATGTTCAAAAGGTCAGATATGGACATCTATATGGCTTATCAGAAGGAGTTGGACTGTGAGTATGTATAGAAAGCCCAAGATCGAGGACTCTTTGGCCAAAAATATGTTCCTTGGGTCAAATATGGACTTCTGTATGGCTGACGTAACATCAGAAAGAGTCAACGAGTATATATGGAAAGGTCAAGTTTTGAGTACTCCTTGGCCATAAAAAAATTCAGTATGTCAAATATGGACTTTTGTCAGGATGATATAACATCCGAAGATATCAATCTGAATGTATAGTGTTAATCTTTTAGGACTCTTTGTCCAGAAATATGTTCAGTAGGTCAAAATGGGACCTCTGAATAGCTGATTTGTCATCAGAAAGAGTCTATGACTTTATATAGTTTAAAAACTTTTTTGAGGACCCTTCTACCAGAAATAAGTTCAAAAGGTCAGATATGGATATTCATATGGCTTCTGTAGCATTAGAAGGAGTCTTATGAGTATGTTTAGAAAGGTCAAGATCGAGAACTCTTTGGCCATAAATATATGGGTCAAATATGAACTTCTGTAAGGCTTATTTGACATCAGAAGGAGTCGATAAGTTTATAATAGTAAAAAACATTTTGAGGATTCTTTGGCTAAAAATATGTTCAATCGGTGAAATATGGACTACAGTCTGGCTGATATAACATCACGAGAAGTCTGTATAGTAGGAGAAATATGTGTAGTAAGGTAAATGTTCAAGGTCTCTGGCCAGAAATATGTTCAGAAGGTCAAAAGGGGACCTCTGTATAGCTGATTTATCATCAAAAGGAGACAATAACTTTATGTAGTTTGAAAAATTTTGAGGACACTTTGACCAGAAATAAATTCAAAAGGTCATATATGGACATCTATATGGCTTATGAAGCATCAGAAGGAGTTGGACTATGAGTATGTATAGAAAGCCCAAAATCGAGGACTCTTTGGCCAAAAATATGTTCCTTGGGTCAAATATGGACTTTTGTATAGCTGACGTAACATCAGAAAAAGTCAACGAGTATATATGGAAAGGTCAAGTTTCGAGTACTCCTTGGCCAGAAAAAAATTCTGTATGTCAAATATGAACTTTTGTCAGGATGATATAACATCAGAAGATATCAATCTGAATGTATAGTGTTAATCATTTAGGACTCTTTGTCCAGAAATATGTTCACTAAGTCAAAATGGGACCTCTGAATAGCTGATTTGTCATCAGAAAGAGTCTATGACTTTATATAGTTTAAAATTTTGAGGACCCTTTGACCAGAAATAAGTTCAAAAGGTCAGATATGGATGTCTATCTGGCTTATGTAGCATTAGAAGTAGTCTATGAGTGTTCATGTTCATAGAAAGGTCAAGATCGAGAACTCTTTGGCCATAAATAATATTCCTTGGGTCAAATATGAACGTCTGTATGGCTGAGTTAACATCAGAAGGAGTCTATGAGTTTCTAAGAGTAAAAAACATTTTGAGGATTCTTTGGCCAAAAACATGTTAAATCAGTCAAATATGGCTACAGTCTGACAGATATAACATCACGAGAAGTCTGTATAGTAGGAGAAATATGTAGTAAGGTAAATGTTCAAGGTCTCTGTCCAGAAATATGTTCAGAAGGTCAAATATGGACTTCTGCATGGCTGATTTAACATCAGAAGGAGTCTATACGTTTATGATAGACAAAATCCTTTTGAGAACTCTTTGGTCCATTTTTTTTCAATCGGTCAAATATGGACTACTGCCTGCCTGATTTAACATTACAAGAAGTCAGTCTATATGTATAGTGAGTTAATGTTCACGGACTCTGGCCAGAAATATGTTCAGTAGGTCAAAAATAGACTACTCTCTGGTTAATATAACATCACAAGAAATCAATCTGTAGTATAGCAAGATAATGTTCAAGAACACTTTGGCCAGAAATATGTTCAGAAGGTCAAAAGGGGACCTCTGTATAGCTGATTTATCATCAGAAGTCGTCTATAACATTATATAGTTAAAAAAATTTTGAGGACACTTTGACCAGAAATGTTCAAAAGGTCAGATATGGACATCTATATGGCTTATCAGAAGGAGTTGGACTGTGAGTATGTATAGAAAGCCCAAGATCGAGGACTCTTTGGCCAAAAATATGTTCCTTGGGTCAAATATGGACTTTTGTATGGCTGACGTAACATCAGAAAGAGTCAACGAGTATATATGGAAAGGTCAAGTTTTGAGTACTCCTTGGCCAGAAAAAAATTCAGTATGTCAAATATGGACTTTTGTCAGGATGATATAACATCCGAAGATATCAATCTGAATGTATAGTGTTAATCTTTTAGGACTCTTTGTCCAGAAATATGTTCAGTAGGTCAAAATGGGACCTCTGAATAGCTGATTTGTCATCAGAAAGAGTCTATGACTTTATATAGTTTAAAAACTTTTTTGAGGACCCTTTTACCAGAAATAAGTTCAAAAGGTCAGATATGGATATTTATATGGCTTCTGTAGCATTAGAAGGAGTCTTATGAGTATGTTTAGAAAGGTCAAGATCGAGAACTCTTTGGCCATAAATATATGGGTCAAATATGAACTTCTGTAAGGCTTATTTGACATCAGAAGGAGTCGATAAGTTTATAATAGTAAAAAACATTTTGAGGATTCTTTGGCTAAAAATATGTTCAATCGGTGAAATATGGACTACAGTCTGGCTGATATAACATCACGAGAAGTCTGTATAGTAGGAGAAATATGTGTAGTAAGGTAAATGTTCAAGGTCTCTGGCCAGAAATATGTTCAGAAGGTCAAAATGGGACCTCTGAATAGCTGATTTAACATCAGAAGGAGTCTATACGTTCCTTTTGAGAACTCTTTGGTCAATTTTTTTTTCAATCAGTAAAATATGGACTACTGTCTACCTGATTTTACATTACGAGAAGTCAGTCTATATATATAGTGAGTTGATGTTCACGGACTCTGGCCAGAAATATGTTCAGTAGGTCAAATATAGACCACTGCCCACATAGCAATTTTTTTCTGGCCATCACTTTTCCCTTGGCCCAAGTACCGCAAAGAATGACTGCCTTGAAGTGGCCCAGAACTGGATTAAAGACAAGGGTCACACATGGGCCATAACTGGCTCGAATCTCAGCCAGTTAGTCACCTTTAAAGGGATACTCCACTTTAAAATGAAATTTCTGTCATCATATTGTTTCAAACCTGTATGCATTTCTTTCTTCTGCTGAACAGAAAGGAAGATATATAGAAGAATGTCAGTAACCAGACAGTTTTTGGTACCATTAACTTCCATAGTAGGAAAAAAATATACTATGGAAGTCAATTTTTAAATAAACTGTTATGTAGAATATATATATATATTTAGTAAGTTTTAACTTGTTTTAAGTTTTTGTGGTGCTTAAACTAAAGAGTATGGAAAACTTAGACTATTTTGTATGTGAATTAAGTTTTTTTTATTAGAAATTCATAAAAACAAATTAAAATAAATAATTTAAAAAATGTAACTCAATTATCATGTTAGGAAAATTTATATTTTGTTCAGGTCAAATGGATTTTGGAATTTTTAAATGATTATTGAATTTTGTGAACATTGCTGAAAACTAAATTATATATTTATTATTTATCATTTTTTCTGGACATAGCTTTTTTCACTGACTCATGAGTCAATTCATATTATTATTGTTATTAATTATTAAAATCATTACATCTCTTTCGTAGTTTTGATAACTGCACCATCCATGGACAACACTTTGTTTTATTTCTCCCGTGAAAAAATTGTGGTGGTGGGGGGGACAATCCTTGAATATATAGTAGCGGCCTAAATACTTATAATTGTCACAAAGTATGGCCCATAATCGCTACACTGATCGGGGCCACACACCTCCCATCCACAATCGGCCCAAATGTTGTCTGCCGTCATGCATGCAGTGCCATCATTGCCACACATGGCCCACTGTTGGCTGAAATGATGCATGCCAGTGCCGGCAACACGCCAGCAGTACCATGATGAGGCGACATTTGGGCCAAGTCTGTTTGCTATGTGGGTGGCTGGTTAATATAACATCACAAGAAGTCAATCTGTAGTATAGCAAGATAATGTTCAAGAACTCTTTGGCCAGAAATATGTTCAGAAGGTCAAAAGATGACCTCTGTATAGCTGATTTATCATCAGAAGGAGTCTATAACTTTATATAGATTGAACATTTTGACCAGAAAAAAGTTCAAAAGGTCAGATATATGGCTTATGATGCATCAGAAGGAGTCTAGAGTATGTATAAAAAGCCCAAGATCGAGGACCCTTTGGCCAGAAATATGTTCCTTGGGTCAAATATGGACCTGTATGGCTGACGTAACATAAGAAAGAGTCAACTATATAGAAAGGTCAAGTTTCGAGTACTCCTTGGCCAGGAAAAATTTCAGTATGTCAAAAATTTACTTTTGTCAGGATGATATAACATCTTTAAGGACTCTTTGGCCAGAAATATGTTCAGTAGGTCAAAAGCGTACCAATGTATACCATTGTTATAACATTATGTGCTTTGCACAAACGATCTACTTGCATTGCATTGCACAACAGAACTAACTCAATACCATGTTCATTGAAGAGATAACATATGTGTTGTTGCATTGCATTGCATTGCACACACGATCTAACGTTGTGCATTGAAGAATAACATAGGCATCACTTCTTGCATTGCATTGCACACCAGAACTAAATCAGTCCCATATTCATTAAAGAGAATATGCATTGCATTGCACAAACGATCTAACGTTGTGCACTGAAGAATAACATAAGTTATGCACTTTTCGCATTGCATTGCATTGGAATGAGTTAGTTCTGGTGTGCAATGCAATGGCATTGCACACCAGAACTAACTCATTCCAATGTTCATTAAAGAGATAACATATGTGTTGATGTATTGCATTGGATACATTGGAATGAGTTAGTTCTGGTGTGCAATGCAATGGCAATTGCACACCAGAACTAACTCATTCCAATGTTCATTAAAGAGATAACATATGTGTTGTTGCATTGCATTGCATTGCATTAACGATCTAACGTTGTGCACTGAAGAATAACGTGTGTTGTTGCATTGCATTGCATTGTGCATTGCACTAACGATCTAACGTTGTGCAATGAAGAATAACAGGTTATGCACGTCTTGCATTGCATTGCACACAATAACTAACTAATTTCCACGTTCATTAAAGAGATAACATATGTGTTGTTGCATTGCATTGCACAAACGATCTAACGTTGTGCACTGAAGAATAACATATGCACTTTTCGCATTGCATTGCACACCAGATCTAACTCATTCCCATGTTCATTAAAGAGATAACATATGTGTTGTTGCATTGCACAAACGATCTAACGTTGTGCACTGAAGAATAACATATAGGTTATGCACTTCTCGCATTGCATTATATTGCACACCAGAACTAAATCATTCCCATGTTCATTAAAGATATGATATGTGTGTTGTTGAATGTCATTGCATTGCATTGCATTGCAATGTATTGCATTGCATTGCAATGAGTTAGTTCTGACTCATTCATTTCCACGTTCATTAAAGAGATAACATATGTGTTGTTGCATTGCATTGCACAAACGATCTAACGTTGTGCACTGAAGAATAACATATGCACTTTTCGCATTGCATTGCACACCAGATCTAACTCATTCCCATGCTCATTAAAGAGATAACATATGTGTTGTTGCATTGCACAAACGATCTAACGTTCCCATGTTCATTAAAGATATGATATGTGTGTTGTTGAATGTCATTGCATTGCATTGCACACACGATCTAACGTTGTGCATTGAAGAATAACATAGGCATCACTTCTTGCATTGCATTGCACAGCAGAACTAACTCATTCCCATGTTCATTAAAGATATGATATGTGTTTTGTTGCATTGCTTTGCATTGCACAGCATTGCATTGCATTGCACTAACGATCTAACGTTGTACACTGAAGAATAACATATGTACTTTTCGCATTGCATTGCATTGCACACCAGAACTAACTCATTCCCTTGTTCATGAAAGAGATAACATATGTGTTGTTGCATTTGCATTGCAAAAACGATCTAACGTTGTGCACTGAGGAATAACATATAGGTTATGCACTTTTCGCATTGCATTGCACACAAGAACTAAATAATTCCCATGTTCATTAAAGAGATGACGTGTGTTGTTGCATTGCACTGCACTAACGATCTAACGTTGTGCACTGTAGAATAACATAGGCTATGCACTTCTTGCATTGCATTGCACACCAGAACTAAATGATTCCAATGTTCATTAAAGAGATAATGTGTGTTGTTGCATTGCATTGCATCGCATTGCATTGCATTGCATTGCAATTGCATTGCATTGCATTGCATTGCATTGCATTGCATTGCATTGCATTGCACGAACGATCTAACGTTGTGCACTGAAGAATAACATATAGGTTATGCACATTTCGCATTACATTGCATTGCATTGCATTGCACACCAGAACTAAAAATTCCCATTTTCATTAAAGAGATGACGTGTGTTGTTGCATTGCATTGCATTAAACACCAGAACTAACTCATTCCAATGTTCATTAAAGAGCTACAATGTGTTGTTGTATTGCATTGCATTGCACAATCGATCTAATTTTGTGCACTGAAGAATAACATAGGCTATGCACTTCTTGCATTGCATTGCACACAGAACTAAATCATTCCAATGTTCATTAAATAGATAATGTGTGTTGTTGCATTGCATTGCAATTGCATTGCAATTGCATTGCATTGCATTGCATTGCATTGCATTGCATTGCATTGCATTGCATTGCATTGCACTAACGATCTAACGTGCACTGAAGAATAACGTGTGTTGTTGCATTGCATTGCATTGCATTGCATTAACGATCTAACGTTGTGCACTGAAGAATAACGTGTGTTGTTGCATTGCATTGCATTGTGCATTGCACTAACGATCTAACGTTGTGCAATGAAGAATAACAGGTTATGCACGTCTTGCATTGCATTGCACACAATAACTAACTCATTTCCACGTTCATTAAAGAGATAACATATGTGTTGTTGCATTGCATTGCACAAACGATCTAACGTTGTGCACTGAAGAATAACATATGCACTTTTCGCATTGCATTGCACACCAGATCTAACTCATTCCCATGTTCATTAAAGAGATAACATATGTGTTGTTGCATTGCATTGCATAAACGATCTAACGTTGTGCACTGAAGAATAACATATGCACTTTTCGCATTGCATTGCACACCAGATCTAACTCATTCCCATGTTCATTAAAGAGATAACATATGTGTTGTTGCATTGCACAAACGATCTAACGTTGTGCACTGAAGAATAACATATAGGTTATGCACTTTTCGCATTGCATTATATTGCACACCAGACTAAATCATTCCCATGTTCATTAAAGATATGATATGTGTGTTGTTGAATTTCATTGCATTGCATTGCATTGCATTGCATTGCATTGCATTGCATTGCATTGCATTGCATTGCATTGCATTGCACAAACGATCTAACGTTGTGCACTGAAGAATAACATAGGCTATGCACTTTTTGCATTGCATTGCATTGCATACCAGAACTAACTCATTGCAATGTTCATTAAAGAGATAACATGTATGTTGTTGCATTGCATTGCACAAACGATCTAACGTTGTGCATTGAAGAATAACATAGGCTATGCACTTCTTGCATTGCCTATGCAACTAAAGCAATTAGTGTGCACCATAACTAGATCATTGCAATGTTTAAGAAATAACTGTGTTGTTGCATTGCATTGCATTGCATTGCACTAACGATCTAACGTGCACTGAAGAATAACGTTTGTTGCATTGCATTGCATTGCATTGCACACCAGAACTAAATCATTCCCATGTTCATTAAAGATATGATATGTGTGTTGTTGCATTACATTGCATTGCATTTTATTGCATTGCACTAACGTGCAACGTTGTGCACTGAACATGTTGTGCACTAACGTTGTGAACTGAAAAATAACATAGGCTATCCACTTCTTGCATTGCATTGCACACCAGAACTAACTCATTCCCATGTTCATTAAAGAGATAACGTGTGTTGTTACATTGCATTGCATTGCATTGCACTGCACTAACGATCTATCGTTGTGCACTGAAGAATAACAAATAAGTTATACACATTTCGCATTGCATTGCATTGCATTGCACACCAGAACTAACTCATTGCCATGTTCATTAAAGAGATAACAAATGTGTTGTTGTATTGCATTGCATTGCACAAACGATCTAACATTGTGCACTGAAGAATAACATATAGGTTATGCACTTTTCGCATTGCATTGCATTGCACACCAGAACTAAATCATTCCCATGTTCATTAAAGAGATGATATGTGTGTTGTTGCATTGCATATAGATTGCATATGCAACATTGCACAATGTTGCATTGTGTGTTGTTAGATCGCATTGCACTAACGATCTAACGTTGTGCACTGAACAATAACATATAGGTTATGCACTTTTTGCATTGCATTGCATTGCATACCAGAACTAACTCATTGCCATGTTCATTAAAGAGATAACGTGTGTTGTTGCATTGCATTGCACAAACGACCTAACGTTGTGCACTGACGAATAACTCATAGGAATTGCATTGCACACTAGAACTAAATCATTCCCATGTTCATTAAAGAGATGATATGTGTGTTGTTGCATTGCATATAGCATTGCATTGCACTAACGATCTAACTTTGTGCACTGAAGAATAACATATAAGTTATGCACGTTTCGCATTGCATTGCATTGCACTCCAGAACTAACTCATTCCCATGTTCATTAAAGAGATAACATATGTGTTGTTGCATTGCATTGCACAAACGATCTAACGTTGTGCACTGACGAATAACTCATAGGTTATGCCCTTTTCGCATTGCATTGCATTGCACACTAGAACTAAATCATTCCCATGTTCATTAAAGAGATGATATGTGTGTTGTTGCATTGCATTGCAAGGCATTGCATTGCACTAACGCAGGGGTCGGCAACCCGCGGCTCTAGAGCCGCATGCGGCTCTTAAGCGCCGCCCTAGTGGCTCCCTGGAGCTTTTTCAAAAATATGAAAATGGAAAAAATATTTTTTGTTTTAATATAATTTCTGTAGGAGGAACAACATGACAAACATTCTTAACCCTTTCGCACGTACGATCGCATCGGTGTGATCAGAACAGTCAGTGCATGACGTGATCAACTGCTAAATTCAAATGTGCTCTCGCGCGTTGGCTGGCGCTGAGCCAGACACAGGCGCGCTCAGAGCTGTCATATATCACAACTTTTCAGTGTTTTCAACCACATAATGTTTATTTTAGGTTGCAGACATATAACGTTAAGTACTAAAAAAACAATACATTTAGAGTTTGTAAAATACACACTGATGTTAAAGGAAGAGGCAATAATCCTTTCCATTATAATTAGACACGTTTTATTCATATCAGATACACATTGTGTAAGTAACTTTAAAGTTTACTCTATTCTTCTCCCAGTTCACCAGCCACTTACTTTGATGTATTTCGGGAGAAGTGGATGAATTCACGTGTTGTAAATCCAACAGATCCGATTCTCTGAACTGCGTCTGCGGCCATCGCGCATACAGCTCAACTAACGCGATCGTTATGGTGTTTAAACAGCAAAACACTTCCACTTGCATATATTTGACAATAAAGCCAATATTTCATGCCATATCTAACAAATTTGTGAAAATTTTGAATAAAAAAGGAAAAATGACATAAAAGCAGATCATCATTCATTCAGCTCTGTTGTTGCTGCGGTGTGTAACGTGACACGAAATGACGCGTCACCTTGGAAACCATAAAGTGACACATTCTAAATAACGGTCGCCTTGAAAAACTTTAAAAATATTTTAAACTTACGTGTGAAAGGTTTAAAGTTTTTCCACGTTGTAAAAATAATACACAAATAAATAAAACGTAATACATTAAAATTATAATGGAAGTTAAACTTAAAGCACCATCGTACAGCAGAGTAGTCACGTGGTGCGTCATTCTCTCCAGGATGCGCTGCAGGGAAAATAAACATTTAATCATGAATGCTCATTATGTATTTGTAGGCTACTTATCATTTTGATACTAGGGGGCTAATAAAGCTAATATAGACACTTACAGCATGTGTTGCCTTCATTATAAGGCTTATATAAGGCTTTTAATTTTTTGCGGCTCCAGACAGATTTTTTTTTTTTTTTTCTGGTCCAATAGGCCTATGGCTCTTTAAACATTTTGGGTTGCCGACCCCTGCACTAACGCAAAAGAATCATCAAAGTTTAACTTACTGTTCCTTCTCCTAGACTATTTTTGATTTAACATCCACCATACAGTAGTCCATATTTGACCAAGAGAACATATTTCTGGCCAAAGAGTCGTCAAAGGGTATGTTTATATGCATTCTCATCGACTACTTTTGATGTTAAATCAACCATATTGTTAGTCCAAATTTGACTCATTGAACATATATCTGGCCAAAGAGACATAGAACTTTAATTATCTATACATAATTACTATCTCCTTCTGATTTTTCATCACCCAGGCTATTAGCCATATTTGACAATTGAACGTATTTCTGGCTGGAAGAGTCCTTGATCTTTCTATACATTCAGCCAAAAAATGATCCATAATTGGATCCAATAAATAATCTTTATTTCTCTATACATATTAATTGACTCCTTCTGATGTTACAATACAATTTTATTGTATTGTATCAGTATGACCTATTAAACCTATTTCTGACCAATGAGTCTATGAACATTTTTCAATACATACTCAATGACTCCTGATTTTACAAGAGCAATATAGTATTTAAAAATTTGACCAATTGAACATATTTCTGGCCAAAGAGACCTTGATCTTATTCTTTCTATACATACTCCTTCTGATGTTTCATCAGCCAGATAAATGTCCACAAATGACCTACTGAACATTTTTCTGCCCGAAGAGTCTATGAACTTGAACTTTCTATACATAATCATTTACTTCTGATGTTTCTTCAACCATACAGAAGTCCAGATTTGACATGTTGAACATATTTCTGACCAAAGAGTCCTTGATCTTGAACTTTCTATTCATAATTATAGACTCTTTCAGAAAGTACATCGGAGTACTCTTTACATCTAAATCATACAAAATACAATTGTCCATATTAATTATTAAACATATTTCTGGCCAACAAGTCCATGAACTTGAACATTCTGTACATGCTAATTGACTCCTTTTAGTGTTTCACAACTACCAGACAGTAGTCCATAATTTACCTACTGAACATATTGCTGGCCGAAGATTCTTGAACTTTAACTTTCTATACAGGCTCATTGACTCCTCCTGATGTTTCACAAGCAGACAATAGTCCATAATTGACCCTCTGAACATATTTATAGTAAAAGAGTCCTCTGTCTTGAACTTTCTATAGATTCTCAGTGACTCCATATAGATCATTGACCCACTGAACATATTTCTACCTGTAGAGTCTTTGAACTTGAACTTTCTATTCATAATCGTTGACTTCTGATGTTTCATCAGCCAGACAGCAGTCCATATTTGACCCACTAAACATATTTCTGGCAAAAGAGTCCTCGATCTTGAACCTTTTAAACATACTCATAGACTCTTTCTGGTGTTTCATCAGCCATGAAGTAGTTCTGATTTGACATAATGAACAAATTTCTGACCGAAGAGTCCTCGATCTTGAACTTTCAGATAGTACATCGGCCAGACAATTGTAGATATTGACTATTGAACACATTTCTGGCCAACGAGTCTGTGAACTTGAACTTTCTATATACATGCTCATTGACTCCTTCCGATGTTTCATCAAGCAGACAATTGTCAATATATTTCTAGTAAAAGAGTCCTCGATCTTGAGCTTTCTATACATTCTCAGTGACGCCTTATTTTGTTAACATGTTGAACATATTTCTGACTGAAGAGTCCTTGATCTTGAACTTTCTATTCATACTTATAGACTCCTTCAGATAGTACATCGGCCAGACAATTGTTCATAACTGACCTACTGAACATATTTCTAGTAAAAGAGTCCTCGATCTTGAACATTCTATACATGCTCATTGACTCCTTATGCTGTTTCTTTCTATACATACTCGTTTACTCCATCTGATGTTACATCAGCCATAAAGAAGTCCATAATTGACCCAAGGGACATATTTGTGGACAATCTTGAACTTTCTATACATACTCATAGTCTCCTTCAGATTCTTCATAAGCCATATTTATGTCCATATGTGACCTATTATTATTTCTGGTCAAAGGTTCCTCAAAAGTTTTTAAACCATGTAAAATTATAGACTCCATCTGATGATAAATCAGACCAAAAGAGGTCAAATTTTGACTCTTGAGTCAATATGTAATAGAGAGTTAATGTTCAATGATTCTTTGGCCAAAAATATATTCAGAGGGTCACATATGGACACCTGTTAAAGTGATGTATCATCAGAAGAAGTCTATGAGTATTTAGTAAGTTAACTTGTGAGGACCTTTTTGACAAAAATATTTTCAATTCGCCACATATGGACATCTATAAAGCTTATGAAGAATCAGAAAGAGTCAACGAGTATATATAGAAAGGTCAAGTTTAGACTCTTTGAAAAAAAAAAAATTCAGTATGTCAAATATGGACGAAGATATCAATCTGAATGTATAGTGTTAATCATTTAGGACTCTTTGGCCAGAAATATGTTCAGTAGGTCAAAAGGGGACCTCTGAATAGCTGATTTATCATCAGAAAGAGTCTATAACTTTATATAGTTTAAAAATTTTGATGACCCTTTGACCAGATATAAGTTCAAAAGGTCAGATATGGATATCTATATGGCTTAAGTAGCATTAGAAGGAGTCTATGAGTATGTATAGAAAGTCCAAGATCGAGAACTCTTTTTCCATAAATATATTCCTTGGGTCAAATAAGGTAAGGTAAGGCTGATTTGTCATCAGAAGGAGTCGATAAGTTTATAATAGTAAAAAACATTTTGAAGATTCTTTGGCCAAAAATATGTTAAATTGGTCAAATATGGACTAGAGTCTTGATGATATAACATCACGAGAAGTCTGTACAGTACGACAAATAATGTATAGTAAGATTAACGTTCAAGGTCTCTGTCCATAAATATGTTCAGAAGGTCAAATATGGACTTCTGTATGGCTGATTTAACATCAGAAGGAGTCTATGAGTTTCTAAGAGTAAAAAACATTTAGAGGATTCTTTGGCCAAAAATATGTTAAATCGGTAAAATATGAACTACAGTCTGGCTGATATAACATCACGAGAAGTCTGTATAGTAGGAGAAATATGTATAGTAAGGTAAATGTTCAAGGTCTCTGTCCAGAAATATGTTCAGAAGGTCAAATATGGAATTCTGTATGACTGATTTAACATCAGTAGGAGTCTATAGTTTATGATAGACAAAATCCTTTTGAGAACTCTTTGGTCAAATATTTTTTCAATCGGTCAAATATGGACTACTGCCTGCCTGATTTAACATTACGAGAAGTCAGTCTATATGTATAGTGAGTTAATGTTCACAGACTCTGGCCAGAAATATGTTCAGTAGGTCAAAAATAGACTACTGGCTGGTTCCCTTACCAGTCAGGGATCACTGGTGATCCCGGATTATTGTAGTTCAAAATATGTTTGAGCTTATATATCTCAATATTAATAACAGTCTGGTTAATTTTGAGTCTTGAACTATAAACTCTCAAGGGTTGGCTTTCTAAATGTATGTGTGTTATGTTTCTATTCAGAATTACTTATGAGCAGTAACCTTTTTATTTTGGGTATGTCATGTATGCAGCACTTGCCAAAATTGGGGGTGATAAGGAAGGGGTTAATTTAACATCACAAGTAATCAATCTATAGTATAGCAAGATATTGTTCAAGAACTCTTTGGCCAGAAATATGTTCAGTAGGTCAAAAGGGGACCTCTGTATAGCTGATTTATCATCAGAAGGAGACTATAACTTTATATAGTTTGAAAAAATTTGAGGACACTTTGACCAGAAATAAGTTGAAAAGGTCAGATATGGACATCTATTTGGCTTATGAAGCATCAGAAGGAGTTGGACTATGAGTATGTATAGAAAGCCCAAGATCGAGGACTCTTTGGCCAAAAATATGTTCCTTGGGTCAAATATGGACTTTATGGCTGACATCAGAAAGAGTCAACGAGTATATATGGAAAGGTCAAGTTTTGAGTACTCCTTGGCCAGAAAAAAATTCAGTATGTCAAATATGGACTTTTGTCAGGATGATATAACATCTGAAGATATCAATCTGAATGTATAGTGTTAATCTTTTAGGACTCTTTGTCCAGAAATATGTTCAGTAGGTCAAAATGGGACTTCTGAATAGCTGATTTGTCATCAGAAAGAGTCTATGACTTTATATAGTTTAAAAACTTTTTTGAGGACCCTTTGACCAGAAATAAGTTCAAAAGGTCAGATATGGATATCTATATGGCTTCTGTAGCATTAGAAGGAGTCTTATGAGTATGTTTAGAAAGGTCAAGATCGAGAACTCTTTGGTCATAAATCTATGGGTCAAATATGAACTTCTGTAAGGCTTATTTGACATCAGAAGGAGTCGATAAGTTTATAAGAGTAAAAACATTTTGAGGATTCTTTGGCCAAAAATATGTTAAATCTGTGAAATATGGACTACAGTATGGCTGATATAACATCACAAGAAGTCAATCTGTAGTATAGCAATATAATGTTCAAGAACTCTTTGGCCAGAGATATGTTCAGTAGGTCAAAAGGGGACCTCTGTATAGCTGATTTATCATCAGAAGGAGACAATAACTTTATGTAGTTTGAAAAATGTTGAGGACACTTTGACCAGAAATAAATTCAAAAGGTCATATATGGACATCTATATGGCTTATGAAGCATCAGAAGGAGTTGGACTATGAGTATGTATAGAAAGCCCAAAATCGAGGACTCTTTGGCCAAAAATATGTTCCTTGGGTCAAATATGGACTTTTGTATGGCTGACGTAACATCAGAAAAAGTCAACGAGTATATATGGAAAGGTCAAGTTTCGAGTACTCCTTGGCCAGAAAAAAATTCTGTATGTCAAATATGAACTTTTGTCAGGATGATATAACATCAGAAGATATCAATCTGAATGTATAGTGTTAATCATTTAGGACTCTTTGTCCAGAAATATGTTCACTAAGTCAAAATGGGACCTCTGAATAGCTGATTTGTCATCAGAAAGAGTCTATGACTTTATATAGTTTAAAATTTTGAGGACCCTTTGACCAGAAATAAGTTCAAAAGGTCAGATATGGATGTCTATCTGGCTTATGTAGCATTAGAAGTAGTCTATGAGTGTTCATGTTCATAGAAAGGTCAAGATCGAGAACTCTTTGGCCATAAATAATATTCCTTGGGTCAAATATGAACGTCTGTATGGCTGAGTTAACATCAGAAGGAGTCTATGAGTTTCTAAGAGTAAAAAACATTTTGAGGATTCTTTGGCCAAAAACATGTTAAATCAGTCAAATATGGCTACAGTCTGACAGATATAACATCACGAGAAGTCTGTATAGTAGGAGAAATATGTAGTAAGGTAAATGTTCAAGGTCTCTGTCCAGAAATATGTTCAGAAGGTCAAATATGGACTTCTGCATGGCTGATTTAACATCAGAAGGAGTCTATACGTTTATGATAGACAAAATCCTTTTGAGAACTCTTTGGTCCATTTTTTTTCAATCGGTCAAATATGGACTACTGCCTGCCTGATTTAACATTACAAGAAGTCAGTCTATATGTATAGTGAGTTAATGTTCACGGACTCTGGCCAGAAATATGTTCAGTAGGTCAAAAATAGACTACTCTCTGGTTAATATAACATCACAAGAAATCAATCTGTAGTATAGCAAGATAATGTTCAAGAACTCTTTGGCCAGAAATATGTTCAGAAGGTCAAAAGGGGACCTCTGTATAGCTGATTTATCATCAGAAGTCGTCTATAACATTATATAGTTAAAAAAATGTTGAGGACACTTTGACCAGAAATGTTCAAAAGGTCAGATATGGACATCTATATGGCTTATCAGAAGGAGTTGGACTGTGAGTATGTATAGAAAGCCCAAGATCGAGGACTCTTTGGCCAAAAATATGTTCCTTGGGTCAAATATGGACTTCTGTATGGCTGACGTAACATCAGAAAGAGTCAACGAGTATATATGGAAAGGTCAAGTTTTGAGTACTCCTTGGCCATAAAAAAATTCAGTATGTCAAATATGGACTTTTGTCAGGATGATATAACATCCGAAGATATCAATCTGAATGTATAGTGTTAATCTTTTAGGACTCTTTGTCCAGAAATATGTTCAGTAGGTCAAAATGGGACCTCTGAATAGCTGATTTGTCATCAGAAAGAGTCTATGACTTTATATAGTTTAAAAACTTTTTTGAGGACCCTTCTACCAGAAATAAGTTCAAAAGGTCAGATATGGATATTCATATGGCTTCTGTAGCATTAAAAGGAGTCTTATGAGTATGTTTAGAAAGGTCAAGATCGAGAACTCTTTGGCCATAAATATATGGGTCAAATATGAACTTCTGTAAGGCTTATTTGACATCAGAAGGAGTCGATAAGTTTATAATAGTAAAAAACATTTTGAGGATTCTTTGGCTAAAAATATGTTCAATCGGTGAAATATGGACTACAGTCTGGCTGATATAACATCACGAGAAGTCTGTATAGTAGGAGAAATATGTGTAGTAAGGTAAATGTTCAAGGTCTCTGGCCAGAAATATGTTCAGAAGGTCAAAAGGGGACCTCTGTATAGCTGATTTATCATCAAAAGGAGACAATAACTTTATGTAGTTTGAAAAATTTTGAGGACACTTTGACCAGAAATAAATTCAAAAGGTCATATATGGACATCTATATGGCTTATGAAGCATCAGAAGGAGTTGGACTATGAGTATGTATAGAAAGCCCAAAATCAAGGACTCTTTGGCCAAAAATATGTTCCTTGGGTCAAATATGGACTTTTGTATGGCTGACGTAACATCAGAAAGAGTCAACGAGTATATATGGAAAGGTCAAGTTTTGAGTACTCCTTGGCCAGAAAAAAATTCAGTATGTCAAATATGGACTTTTGTCAGGATGATATAACATCCGAAGATATCAATCTGAATGTATAGTGTTAATCTTTTAGGACTCTTTGTCCAGAAATATGTTCAGTAGGTCAAAATGGGACCTCTGAATAGCTGATTTGTCATCAGAAAGAGTCTATGACTTTATATAGTTTAAAAACTTTTTTGAGGACCCTTTTACCAGAAATAAGTTCAAAAGGTCAGATATGGATATTTATATGGCTTCTGTAGCATTAGAAGGAGTCTTATGAGTATGTTTAGAAAGGTCAAGATCGAGAACTCTTTGGCCATAAATATATGGGTCAAATATGAACTTCTGTAAGGCTTATTTGACATCAGAAGGAGTCGATAAGTTTATAATAGTAAAAAACATTTTGAGGATTCTTTGGCTAAAAATATGTTCAATCGGTGAAATATGGACTACAGTCTGGCTGATATAACATCACGAGAAGTCTGTATAGTAGGAGAAATATGTGTAGTAAGGTAAATGTTCAAGGTCTCTGGCCAGAAATATGTTCAGAAGGTCAAAAGGGGACCTCTGTATAGCTGATTTATCATCAGAAGGAGACAATAACTTTATGTAGTTTGAAAAATTTTGAGGACACTTTGACCAGAAATAAATTCAAAAGGTCATATATGGACATCTATATGGCTTATGAAGCATCAGAAGGAGTTGGACTATGAGTATGTATAGAAAGCCCAAAATCGAGGACTCTTTGGCCAAAAATATGTTCCTTGGGTCAAATATGGACTTTTGTATAGCTGACGTAACATCAGAAAAAGTCAACGAGTATATATGGAAAGGTCAAGTTTCGAGTACTCCTTGGCCAGAAAAAAATTCTGTATGTCAAATATGAACTTTTGTCAGGATGATATAACATCAGAAGATATCAATCTGAATGTATAGTGTTAATCATTTAGGACTCTTTGTCCAGAAATATGTTCACTAAGTCAAAATGGGACCTCTGAATAGCTGATTTGTCATCAGAAAGAGTCTATGACTTTATATAGTTTAAAATTTTGAGGACCCTTTGACCAGAAATAAGTTCAAAAGGTCAGATATGGATGTCTATCTGGCTTATGTAGCATTAGAAGTAGTCTATGAGTGTTCATGTTCATAGAAAGGTCAAGATCGAGAACTCTTTGGCCATAAATAATATTCCTTGGGTCAAATATGAACGTCTGTATGGCTGAGTTAACATCAGAAGGAGTCTATGAGTTTCTAAGAGTAAAAAACATTTTGAGGATTCTTTGGCCAAAAACATGTTAAATCAGTCAAATATGGCTACAGTCTGACAGATATAACATCACGAGAAGTCTGTATAGTAGGAGAAATATGTAGTAAGGTAAATGTTCAAGGTCTCTGTCCAGAAATATGTTCAGAAGGTCAAATATGGACTTCTGCATGGCTGATTTAACATCAGAAGGAGTCTATACGTTTATGATAGACAAAATCCTTTTGAGAACTCTTTGGTCCATTTTTTTTCAATCGGTCAAATATGGACTACTGCCTGCCTGATTTAACATTACAAGAAGTCAGTCTATATGTATAGTGAGTTAATGTTCACGGACTCTGGCCAGAAATATGTTCAGTAGGTCAAAAATAGACTACTCTCTGGTTAATATAACATCACAAGAAATCAATCTGTAGTATAGCAAGATAATGTTCAAGAACACTTTGGCCAGAAATATGTTCAGAAGGTCAAAAGGGGACCTCTGTATAGCTGATTTATCATCAGAAGTCGTCTATAACATTATATAGTTAAAAAAATTTTGAGGACACTTTGACCAGAAATGTTCAAAAGGTCAGATATGGACATCTATATGGCTTATCAGAAGGAGTTGGACTGTGAGTATGTATAGAAAGCCCAAGATCGAGGACTCTTTGGCCAAAAATATGTTCCTTGGGTCAAATATGGACTTTTTTATGGCTGACGTAACATCAGAAAGAGTCAACGAGTATATATGGAAAGGTCAAGTTTTGAGTACTCCTTGGCCAGAAAAAAATTCAGTATGTCAAATATGGACTTTTGTCAGGATGATATAACATCCGAAGATATCAATCTGAATGTATAGTGTTAATCTTTTAGGACTCTTTGTCCAGAAATATGTTCAGTAGGTCAAAATGGGACCTCTGAATAGCTGATTTGTCATCAGAAAGAGTCTATGACTTTATATAGTTTAAAAACTTTTTTGAGGACCCTTTTACCAGAAATAAGTTCAAAAGGTCAGATATGGATATTTATATGGCTTCTGTAGCATTAGAAGGAGTCTTATGAGTATGTTTAGAAAGGTCAAGATCGAGAACTCTTTGGCCATAAATATATGGGTCAAATATGAACTTCTGTAAGGCTTATTTGACATCAGAAGGAGTCGATAAGTTTATAATAGTAAAAAACATTTTGAGGATTCTTTGGCTAAAAATATGTTCAATCGGTGAAATATGGACTACAGTCTGGCTGATATAACATCACGAGAAGTCTGTATAGTAGGAGAAATATGTGTAGTAAGGTAAATGTTCAAGGTCTCTGGCCAGAAATATGTTCAGAAGGTCAAAATGGGACCTCTGAATAGCTGATTTAACATCAGAAGGAGTCTATACGTTCCTTTTGAGAACTCTTTGGTCAATTTTTTTTTCAATCAGTAAAATATGGACTACTGTCTACCTGATTTTACATTACGAGAAGTCAGTCTATATATATAGTGAGTTGATGTTCACGGACTCTGGCCAGAAATATGTTCAGTAGGTCAAATATAGACCACTGCCCACATAGCAATTTTTTTCTGGCCATCACTTTTCCCTTGGCCCAAGTACCGCAAAGAATGACTGCCTTGAAGTGGCCCAGAACTGGATTAAAGACAAGGGTCACACATGGGCCATAACTGGCTCGAATCTCAGCCAGTTAGTCACCTTTAAAGGGATACTCCACTTTAAAATGAAATTTCTGTCATCATATTGTTTCAAACCTGTATGCATTTCTTTCTTCTGCTGAACAGAAAGGAAGATATATAGAAGAATGTCAGTAACCAGACAGTTTTTGGTACCATTAACTTCCATAGTAGGAAAAAAATATACTATGGAAGTCAATTTTTAAATAAACTGTTATGTAGAATATATATATATATTTAGTAAGTTTTAACTTGTTTTAAGTTTTTGTGGTGCTTAAACTAAAGAGTATGGAAAACTTAGACTATTTTGTATGTGAATTAAGTTTTTTTTATTAGAAATTCATAAAAACAAATTAAAATAAATAATTTAAAAAATGTAACTCAATTATCATGTTAGGAAAATTTATATTTTGTTCAGGTCAAATGGATTTTGGAATTTTTAAATGATTATTGAATTTTGTGAACATTGCTGAAAACTAAATTATATATTTATTATTTATCATTTTTTCTGGACATAGCTTTTTTCACTGACTCATGAGTCAATTCATATTATTATTGTTATTAATTATTAAAATCATTACATCTCTTTCGTAGTTTTGATAACTGCACCATCCATGGACAACACTTTGTTTTATTTCTCCCGTGAAAAAATTGTGGTGGTGGGGGGGACAATCCTTGAATATATAGTAGCGGCCTAAATACTTATAATTGTCACAAAGTATGGCCCATAATCGCTACACTGATCGGGGCCACACACCTCCCATCCACAATCGGCCCAAATGTTGTCTGCCGTCATGCATGCAGTGCCATCATTGCCACACATGGCCCACTGTTGGCTGAAATGATGCATGCCAGTGCCGGCAACACGCCAGCAGTACCATGATGAGGCGACATTTGGGCCAAGTCTGTTTGCTATGTGGGTGGCTGGTTAATATAACATCACAAGAAGTCAATCTGTAGTATAGCAAGATAATGTTCAAGAACTCTTTGGCCAGAAATATGTTCAGAAGGTCAAAAGATGACCTCTGTATAGCTGATTTATCATCAGAAGGAGTCTATAACTTTATATAGATTGAACATTTTGACCAGAAAAAAGTTCAAAAGGTCAGATATATGGCTTATGATGCATCAGAAGGAGTCTAGAGTATGTATAAAAAGCCCAAGATCGAGGACCCTTTGGCCAGAAATATGTTCCTTGGGTCAAATATGGACCTGTATGGCTGACGTAACATAAGAAAGAGTCAACTATATAGAAAGGTCAAGTTTCGAGTACTCCTTGGCCAGGAAAAATTTCAGTATGTCAAAAATTTACTTTTGTCAGGATGATATAACATCTTTAAGGACTCTTTGGCCAGAAATATGTTCAGTAGGTCAAAAGCGTACCAATGTATACCATTGTTATAACATTATGTGCTTTGCACAAACGATCTACTTGCATTGCATTGCACAACAGAACTAACTCAATACCATGTTCATTGAAGAGATAACATATGTGTTGTTGCATTGCATTGCATTGCACACACGATCTAACGTTGTGCATTGAAGAATAACATAGGCATCACTTCTTGCATTGCATTGCACACCAGAA
Source organism: Leuciscus idus (assembly GCA_021554675.1). Taxonomy (NCBI): domain Eukaryota; kingdom Metazoa; phylum Chordata; class Actinopteri; order Cypriniformes; family Leuciscidae; genus Leuciscus; species Leuciscus idus. Next base: position 10,405,605 of record CM038639.1, on the reverse strand, counting down.
CTAAATCAGTCCCATATTCATTAAAGAGAATATGCATTGCATTGCACAAACGATCTAACGTTGTGCACTGAAGAATAACATAAGTTATGCACTTTTCGCATTGCATTGCATTGGAATGAGTTAGTTCTGGTGTGCAATGCAATGGCATTGCACACCAGAACTAACTCATTCCAATGTTCATTAAAGAGATAACATATGTGTTGATGTATTGCATTGGATACATTGGAATGAGTTAGTTCTGGTGTGCAATGCAATGGCAATTGCACACCAGAACTAACTCATTCCAATGTTCATTAAAGAGATAACATATGTGTTGTTGCATTGCATTGCATTGCATTAACGATCTAACGTTGTGCACTGAAGAATAACGTGTGTTGTTGCATTGCATTGCATTGTGCATTGCACTAACGATCTAACGTTGTGCAATGAAGAATAACAGGTTATGCACGTCTTGCATTGCATTGCACACAATAACTAACTAATTTCCACGTTCATTAAAGAGATAACATATGTGTTGTTGCATTGCATTGCACAAACGATCTAACGTTGTGCACTGAAGAATAACATATGCACTTTTCGCATTGCATTGCACACCAGATCTAACTCATTCCCATGTTCATTAAAGAGATAACATATGTGTTGTTGCATTGCACAAACGATCTAACGTTGTGCACTGAAGAATAACATATAGGTTATGCACTTCTCGCATTGCATTATATTGCACACCAGAACTAAATCATTCCCATGTTCATTAAAGATATGATATGTGTGTTGTTGAATGTCATTGCATTGCATTGCATTGCAATGTATTGCATTGCATTGCAATGAGTTAGTTCTGACTCATTCATTTCCACGTTCATTAAAGAGATAACATATGTGTTGTTGCATTGCATTGCACAAACGATCTAACGTTGTGCACTGAAGAATAACATATGCACTTTTCGCATTGCATTGCACACCAGATCTAACTCATTCCCATGCTCATTAAAGAGATAACATATGTGTTGTTGCATTGCACAAACGATCTAACGTTCCCATGTTCATTAAAGATATGATATGTGTGTTGTTGAATGTCATTGCATTGCATTGCACACACGATCTAACGTTGTGCATTGAAGAATAACATAGGCATCACTTCTTGCATTGCATTGCACAGCAGAACTAACTCATTCCCATGTTCATTAAAGATATGATATGTGTGTTGTTGAATGTCATTGCATTGCATTGCATTGCACACACGATCTAACGTTGTGCATTGAAGAATAACATAGGCATCACTTCTTGCATTGCATTGCACAGCAGAACTAACTCATTCCCATGTTCATTAGAGAGATGATATGTGTTTTGTTGCATTGCTTTGCATTGCACAGCATTGCATTGCATTGCACTAACGATCTAACGTTGTACACTGAAGAATAACATATGTACTTTTCGCATTGCATTGCATTGCACACCAGAACTAACTCATTCCCTTGTTCATGAAAGAGATAACATATGTGTTGTTGCATTTGCATTGCAAAAACGATCTAACGTTGTGCACTGAGGAATAACATATAGGTTATGCACTTTTCGCATTGCATTGCACACAAGAACTAAATAATTCCCATGTTCATTAAAGAGATGACGTGTGTTGTTGCATTGCACTGCACTAACGATCTAACGTTGTGCACTGTAGAATAACATAGGCTATGCACTTCTTGCATTGCATTGCACACCAGAACTAAATGATTCCAATGTTCATTAAAGAGATAATGTGTGTTGTTGCATTGCATTGCATCGCATTGCATTGCATTGCATTGCAATTGCATTGCATTGCATTGCATTGCATTGCATTGCATTGCACGAACGATCTAACGTTGTGCACTGAAGAATAACATAGGCTATGCACTTCTTGCATTGCATTGCACACAGAACTAAATCATTCCAATGTTCATTAAATAGATAATGTGTGTTGTTGCATTGCATTGCAATTGCATTGCAATTGCATTGCATTGCATTGCATTGCATTGCATTGCATTGCATTGCATTGCACTAACGATCTAACGTGCACTGAAGAATAACGTGTGTTGTTGCATTGCATTGCATTGCATTGCATTGCATTAACGATCTAACGTTGTGCACTGAAGAATAACGTGTGTTGTTGCATTGCATTGCATTGTGCATTGCATTAACGATCTAACGTTGTGCACTGAAGAATAACGTGTGTTGTTGCATTGCATTGCATTAAACACCAGAACTAACTCATTCCAATGTTCATTAAAGAGCTACAATGTGTTGTTGTATTGCATTGCATTGCACAATCGATCTAATTTTGTGCACTGAAGAATAACATAGGCTATGCACTTCTTGCATTGCATTGCACACAGAACTAAATCATTCCAATGTTCATTAAATAGATAATGTGTGTTGTTGCATTGCATTGCAATTGCATTGCAATTGCATTGCATTGCATTGCATTGCATTGCATTGCATTGCATTGCATTGCATTGCACTAACGATCTAACGTGCACTGAAGAATAACGTGTGTTGTTGCATTGCATTGCATTGCATTAACGATCTAACGTTGTGCACTGAAGAATAACGTGTGTTGTTGCATTGCATTGCATTGTGCATTGCACTAACGATCTAACGTTGTGCAATGAAGAATAACAGGTTATGCACGTCTTGCATTGCATTGCACACAATAACTAACTCATTTCCACGTTCATTAAAGAGATAACATATGTGTTGTTGCATTGCATTGCACAAACGATCTAACGTTGTGCACTGAAGAATAACATATGCACTTTTCGCATTGCATTGCACACCAGATCTAACTCATTCCCATGTTCATTAAAGAGATAACATATGTGTTGTTGCATTGCACAAACGATCTAACGTTGTGCACTGAAGAATAACATATGCACTTTTCGCATTGCATTATATTGCACAGCAGAACTAAATCATTCCCATGTTCATTAAAGATATGATATGTGTGTTGTTGAATTTCATTGCATTGCATTGCATTTTATTGCATTGCATTGCACAAACGATCTAACGTTGTGCACTGAAGAATAACATAAGTTATGCACTTTTCGCATTGCATTGCATTGCATTGCATTGCACACCAGAACTAACTCATTCCAATGTTCATTAAAGAGATAACATATGTGTTGATGTATTGCATTGCAAAAATTATCTAACGTTGTGCATTGAAGAATAACATAGGCTATGCACTTCTTGCATTGCATTGCACACCAGAACTAAATCATTCCAATGTTCATTAAATAGATAATGTGTGTTGTTGCATTGCATTGCATTGCATTGCAATTGCATTGCATTGCACTAACGATCTAACGTGCACTGAAGAATAACGTGTGTTGTTGCATTTTATTGCATTGCATTGCACTAACGATCTAACGTTGTGCACTGAAGAATAACATAGGCTATGCACTTCTTGCATTGCATTGTACACCATAACTAAATCATTCCACTGTTCATTAAAGAAATAACGTGTGTTGTTACATTGCATTGCATTGCATTGCAATGCATTGTATTGCATTGCATTGCATTGCATTGCATTGCATTGCACTAACTATCTATCGTTGTGCACTGAAGAATTTCATAGAGGTTATGCACTTTTTGCATTGCATTGCATTGCATACCAGAACTAACTCATTGCAATGTTCATTAAAGAGATAACATGTATGTTGTTGCATTGCATTGCACAAACGATCTAACGTTGTGCATTGAAGAATAACATAGGCTTTGCACTTCTTGCATTGCCTATGCAACTAAAGCAATTAAGTGTGCACCATAACTAGATCATTGCAATGTTCAAGAAATAACGTGTGTTGTTGCATTGCATTGCATTGCATTGCACTAACGATCTAACGTGCACTGAAGAATAACGTTTGTTATTGCATTGCATTGCATTGCATTGCACTAACGATCTAACGTTGTGCAATGAAGAATAACAGGTTATGCACGTCTTGCATTGCATTGCACATAATAACTAACTCATTTCCACGTTCATTAAAGAGATAACATATGTGTTGTTGCATTGCATTGCATAAACGATCTAACGTTGTGCACTGAAGAATAACATATGCACTTTTCGCATTGCATTGCACACCAGATCTAACTCATTCCCATGTTCATTAAAGAGATAACATATGTGTTGTTGCATTGCACAAACGATCTAACGTTGTGCACTGAAGAATAACATATAGGTTATGCACTTTTCGCATTGCATTATATTGCACACCAGACTAAATCATTCCCATGTTCATTAAAGATATGATATGTGTGTTGTTGAATTTCATTGCATTGCATTGCATTGCATTGCATTGCATTGCATTGCATTGCACAAACGATCTAACGTTGTGCACTGAAGAATAACATAGGCTATGCACTTTTTGCATTGCATTGCATTGCATACCAGAACTAACTCATTGCAATGTTCATTAAAGAGATAACATGTATGTTGTTGCATTGCATTGCACAAACGATCTAACGTTGTGCATTGAAGAATAACATAGGCTATGCACTTCTTGCATTGCCTATGCAACTAAAGCAATTAGTGTGCACCATAACTAGATCATTGCAATGTTTAAGAAATAACTGTGTTGTTGCATTGCATTGCATTGCACTAACGATCTAACGTGCACTGAAGAATAACGTTTGTTGCATTGCATTGCATTGCATTGCATTGCACACCAGAACTAAATCATTCCCATGTTCATTAAAGATATGATATGTGTGTTGTTGCATTACATTGCATTGCATTTTATTGCATTGCACTAACGTGCAACGTTGTGCACTGAACATGTTGTGCACTAACGTTGTGAACTGAAAAATAACATAGGCTATCCACTTCTTGCATTGCATTGCACACCAGAACTAACTCATTCCCATGTTCATTAAAGAGATAACGTGTGTTGTTACATTGCATTGCATTGCATTGCACTGCACTAACGATCTATCGTTGTGCACTGAAGAATAACAAATAAGTTATACACATTTCGCATTGCATTGCATTGCATTGCACACCAGAACTAACTCATTGCCATGTTCATTAAAGAGATAACAAATGTGTTGTTGTATTGCATTGCATTGCACAAACGATCTAACATTGTGCACTGAAGAATAACATATAGGTTATGCACTTTTCGCATTGCATTGCATTGCACACCAGAACTAAATCATTCCCATGTTCATTAAAGAGATGATATGTGTGTTGTTGCATTGCATATAGATTGCATATGCAACATTGCACAATGTTGCATTGTGTGTTGTTAGATCGCATTGCACTAACGATCTAACGTTGTGCACTGAACAATAACATATAGGTTATGCACTTTTTGCATTGCATTGCATTGCATACCAGAACTAACTCATTGCCATGTTCATTAAAGAGATAACGTGTGTTGTTGCATTGCATTGCACAAACGACCTAACGTTGTGCACTGACGAATAACTCATAGGAATTGCATTGCACACTAGAACTAAATCATTCCCATGTTCATTAAAGAGATGATATGTGTGTTGTTGCATTGCATATAGCATTGCATTGCACTAACGATCTAACTTTGTGCACTGAAGAATAACATATAAGTTATGCACGTTTCGCATTGCATTGCATTGCACTCCAGAACTAACTCATTCCCATGTTCATTAAAGAGATAACATATGTGTTGTTGCATTGCATTGCACAAACGATCTAACGTTGTGCACTGACGAATAACTCATAGGTTATGCCCTTTTCGCATTGCATTGCATTGCACACTAGAACTAAATCATTCCCATGTTCATTAAAGAGATGATATGTGTGTTGTTGCATTGCATTGCAAGGCATTGCATTGCACTAACGCAGGGGTCGGCAACCCGCGGCTCTAGAGCCGCATGCGGCTCTTAAGCGCCGCCCTAGTGGCTCCCTGGAGCTTTTTCAAAAATATGAAAATGGAAAAAATATTTTTTGTTTTAATATAATTTCTGTAGGAGGAACAACATGACAAACATTCTTAACCCTTTCGCACGTACGATCGCATCGGTGTGATCAGAACAGTCAGTGCATGACGTGATCAACTGCTAAATTCAAATGTGCTCTCGCGCGTTGGCTGGCGCTGAGCCAGACACAGGCGCGCTCAGAGCTGTCATATATCACAACTTTTCAGTGTTTTCAACCACATAATGTTTATTTTAGGTTTCAGACATATAACGTTAAGTACTAAAAAAACAATACATTTAGAGTTTGTAAAATACACACTGATGTTAAAGGAAGAGGCAATAATCCTTTCCATTATAATTAGACACGTTTTATTCATATCAGATACACATTGTGTAAGTAACTTTAAAGTTTACTCTATTCTTCTCCCAGTTCACCAGCCACTTACTTTGATGTATTTCGGGAGAAGTGGATGAATTCACGTGTTGTAAATCCAACAGATCCGATTCTCTGAACTGCGTCTGCGGCCATCGCGCATACAGCTCAACTAACGCGATCGTTATGGTGTTTAAACAGCAAAACACTTCCACTTGCATATATTTGACAATAAAGCCAATATTTCATGCCATATCTAACAAATTTGTGAAAATTTTGAATAAAAAAGGAAAAATGACATAAAAGCAGATCATCATTCATTCAGCTCTGTTGTTGCTGCGGTGTGTAACGTGACACGAAATGACGCGTCACCTTGGAAACCATAAAGTGACACATTCTAAATAACGGTCGCCTTGAAAAACTTTAAAAATATTTTAAACTTACGTGTGAAAGGTTTAAAGTTTTTCCACGTTGTAAAAATAATACACAAATAAATAAAACGTAATACATTAAAATTATAATGGAAGTTAAACTTAAAGCACCATCGTACAGCAGAGTAGTCACGTGGTGCGTCATTCTCTCCAGGATGCGCTGCAGGGAAAATAAACATTTAATCATGAATGCTCATTATGTATTTGTAGGCTACTTATCATTTTGATACTAGGGGGCTAATAAAGCTAATATAGACACTTACAGCATGTGTTGCCTTCATTATAAGGCTTATATAAGGCTTTTAATTTTTTGCGGCTCCAGACAGATTTTTTTTTTTTTTTTCTGGTCCAATAGGCCTATGGCTCTTTAAACATTTTGGGTTGCCGACCCCTGCACTAACGCAAAAGAATCATCAAAGTTTAACTTACTGTTCCTTCTCCTAGACTATTTTTGATTTAACATCCACCATACAGTAGTCCATATTTGACCAAGAGAACATATTTCTGGCCAAAGAGTCGTCAAAGGGTATGTTTATATGCATTCTCATCGACTACTTTTGATGTTAAATCAACCATATTGTTAGTCCAAATTTGACTCATTGAACATATATCTGGCCAAAGAGACATAGAACTTTAATTATCTATACATAATTACTATCTCCTTCTGATTTTTCATCACCCAGGCTATTAGCCATATTTGACAATTGAACGTATTTCTGGCTGGAAGAGTCCTTGATCTTTCTATACATTCAGCCAAAAAATGATCCATAATTGGATCCAATAAATAATCTTTATTTCTCTATACATATTAATTGACTCCTTCTGATGTTACAATACAATTTTATTGTATTGTATCAGTATGACCTATTAAACCTATTTCTGACCAATGAGTCTATGAACATTTTTCAATACATACTCAATGACTCCTGATTTTACAAGAGCAATATAGTATTTAAAAATTTGACCAATTGAACATATTTCTGGCCAAAGAGACCTTGATCTTATTCTTTCTATACATACTCCTTCTGATGTTTCATCAGCCAGATAAATGTCCACAAATGACCTACTGAACATTTTTCTGCCCGAAGAGTCTATGAACTTGAACTTTCTATACATAATCATTTACTTCTGATGTTTCTTCAACCATACAGAAGTCCAGATTTGACATGTTGAACATATTTCTGACCAAAGAGTCCTTGATCTTGAACTTTCTATTCATAATTATAGACTCTTTCAGAAAGTACATCGGAGTACTCTTTACATCTAAATCATACAAAATACAATTGTCCATATTAATTATTAAACATATTTCTGGCCAACAAGTCCATGAACTTGAACATTCTGTACATGCTAATTGACTCCTTTTAGTGTTTCACAACTACCAGACAGTAGTCCATAATTTACCTACTGAACATATTGCTGGCCGAAGATTCTTGAACTTTAACTTTCTATACAGGCTCATTGACTCCTCCTGATGTTTCACAAGCAGACAATAGTCCATAATTGACCCTCTGAACATATTTATAGTAAAAGAGTCCTCTGTCTTGAACTTTCTATAGATTCTCAGTGACTCCATATAGATCATTGACCCACTGAACATATTTCTACCTGTAGAGTCTTTGAACTTGAACTTTCTATTCATAATCGTTGACTTCTGATGTTTCATCAGCCAGACAGCAGTCCATATTTGACCCACTAAACATATTTCTGGCAAAAGAGTCCTCGATCTTGAACCTTTTAAACATACTCATAGACTCTTTCTGGTGTTTCATCAGCCATGAAGTAGTTCTGATTTGACATAATGAACAAATTTCTGACCGAAGAGTCCTCGATCTTGAACTTTCAGATAGTACATCGGCCAGACAATTGTAGATATTGACTATTGAACACATTTCTGGCCAACGAGTCTGTGAACTTGAACTTTCTATATACATGCTCATTGACTCCTTCCGATGTTTCATCAAGCAGACAATTGTCAATATATTTCTAGTAAAAGAGTCCTCGATCTTGAGCTTTCTATACATTCTCAGTGACGCCTTATTTTGTTAACATGTTGAACATATTTCTGACTGAAGAGTCCTTGATCTTGAACTTTCTATTCATACTTATAGACTCCTTCAGATAGTACATCGGCCAGACAATTGTTCATAACTGACCTACTGAACATATTTCTAGTAAAAGAGTCCTCGATCTTGAACATTCTATACATGCTCATTGACTCCTTATGCTGTTTCTTTCTATACATACTCGTTTACTCCATCTGATGTTACATCAGCCATAAAGAAGTCCATAATTGACCCAAGGGACATATTTGTGGACAATCTTGAACTTTCTATACATACTCATAGTCTCCTTCAGATTCTTCATAAGCCATATTTATGTCCATATGTGACCTATTATTATTTCTGGTCAAAGGTTCCTCAAAAGTTTTTAAACCATGTAAAATTATAGACTCCATCTGATGATAAATCAGACCAAAAGAGGTCAAATTTTGACTCTTGAGTCAATATGTAATAGAGAGTTAATGTTCAATGATTCTTTGGCCAAAAATATATTCAGAGGGTCACATATGGACACCTGTTAAAGTGATGTATCATCAGAAGAAGTCTATGAGTATTTAGTAAGTTAACTTGTGAGGACCTTTTTGACAAAAATATTTTCAATTCGCCACATATGGACATCTATAAAGCTTATGAAGAATCAGAAAGAGTCAACGAGTATATATAGAAAGGTCAAGTTTAGACTCTTTGAAAAAAAAAAAATTCAGTATGTCAAATATGGACGAAGATATCAATCTGAATGTATAGTGTTAATCATTTAGGACTCTTTGGCCAGAAATATGTTCAGTAGGTCAAAAGGGGACCTCTGAATAGCTGATTTATCATCAGAAAGAGTCTATAACTTTATATAGTTTAAAAATTTTGATGACCCTTTGACCAGATATAAGTTCAAAAGGTCAGATATGGATATCTATATGGCTTAAGTAGCATTAGAAGGAGTCTATGAGTATGTATAGAAAGTCCAAGATCGAGAACTCTTTTTCCATAAATATATTCCTTGGGTCAAATAAGGTAAGGTAAGGCTGATTTGTCATCAGAAGGAGTCGATAAGTTTATAATAGTAAAAAACATTTTGAAGATTCTTTGGCCAAAAATATGTTAAATTGGTCAAATATGGACTAGAGTCTTGATGATATAACATCACGAGAAGTCTGTACAGTACGACAAATAATGTATAGTAAGATTAACGTTCAAGGTCTCTGTCCATAAATATGTTCAGAAGGTCAAATATGGACTTCTGTATGGCTGATTTAACATCAGAAGGAGTCTATGAGTTTCTAAGAGTAAAAAACATTTAGAGGATTCTTTGGCCAAAAATATGTTAAATCGGTAAAATATGAACTACAGTCTGGCTGATATAACATCACGAGAAGTCTGTATAGTAGGAGAAATATGTATAGTAAGGTAAATGTTCAAGGTCTCTGTCCAGAAATATGTTCAGAAGGTCAAATATGGAATTCTGTATGACTGATTTAACATCAGTAGGAGTCTATAGTTTATGATAGACAAAATCCTTTTGAGAACTCTTTGGTCAAATATTTTTTCAGTCGGTCAAATATGGACTACTGCCTGCCTGATTTAACATTACGAGAAGTCAGTCTATATGTATAGTGAGTTAATGTTCACAGACTCTGGCCAGAAATATGTTCAGTAGGTCAAAAATAGACTACTGGCTGGTTCCCTTACCAGTCAGGGATCACTGGTGATCCCGGATTATTGTAGTTCAAAATATGTTTGAGCTTATATATCTCAATATTAATAACAGTCTGGTTAATTTTGAGTCTTGAACTATAAACTCTCAAGGGTTGGCTTTCTAAATGTATGTGTGTTATGTTTCTATTCAGAATTACTTATGAGCAGTAACCTTTTTATTTTGGGTATGTCATGTATGCAGCACTTGCCAAAATTGGGGGTGATAAGGAAGGGGTTAATTTAACATCACAAGTAATCAATCTATAGTATAGCAAGATATTGTTCAAGAACTCTTTGGCCAGAAATATGTTCAGTAGGTCAAAAGGGGACCTCTGTATAGCTGATTTATCATCAGAAGGAGACTATAACTTTATATAGTTTGAAAAAATTTGAGGACACTTTGACCAGAAATAAGTTGAAAAGGTCAGATATGGACATCTATTTGGCTTATGAAGCATCAGAAGGAGTTGGACTATGAGTATGTATAGAAAGCCCAAGATCGAGGACTCTTTGGCCAAAAATATGTTCCTTGGGTCAAATATGGACTTTATGGCTGACATCAGAAAGAGTCAACGAGTATATATGGAAAGGTCAAGTTTTGAGTACTCCTTGGCCAGAAAAAAATTCAGTATGTCAAATATGGACTTTTGTCAGGATGATATAACATCTGAAGATATCAATCTGAATGTATAGTGTTAATCTTTTAGGACTCTTTGTCCAGAAATATGTTCAGTAGGTCAAAATGGGACTTCTGAATAGCTGATTTGTCATCAGAAAGAGTCTATGACTTTATATAGTTTAAAAACTTTTTTGAGGACCCTTTGACCAGAAATAAGTTCAAAAGGTCAGATATGGATATCTATATGGCTTCTGTAGCATTAGAAGGAGTCTTATGAGTATGTTTAGAAAGGTCAAGATCGAGAACTCTTTGGTCATAAATCTATGGGTCAAATATGAACTTCTGTAAGGCTTATTTGACATCAGAAGGAGTCGATAAGTTTATAAGAGTAAAAACATTTTGAGGATTCTTTGGCCAAAAATATGTTAAATCTGTGAAATATGGACTACAGTATGGCTGATATAACATCACAAGAAGTCAATCTGTAGTATAGCAATATAATGTTCAAGAACTCTTTGGCCAGAGATATGTTCAGTAGGTCAAAAGGGGACCTCTGTATAGCTGATTTATCATCAGAAGGAGACAATAACTTTATGTAGTTTGAAAAATGTTGAGGACACTTTGACCAGAAATAAATTCAAAAGGTCATATATGGACATCTATATGGCTTATGAAGCATCAGAAGGAGTTGGACTATGAGTATGTATAGAAAGCCCAAAATCGAGGACTCTTTGGCCAAAAATATGTTCCTTGGGTCAAATATGGACTTTTGTATGGCTGACGTAACATCAGAAAAAGTCAACGAGTATATATGGAAAGGTCAAGTTTCGAGTACTCCTTGGCCAGAAAAAAATTCTGTATGTCAAATATGAACTTTTGTCAGGATGATATAACATCAGAAGATATCAATCTGAATGTATAGTGTTAATCATTTAGGACTCTTTGTCCAGAAATATGTTCGCTAAGTCAAAATGGGACCTCTGAATAGCTGATTTGTCATCAGAAAGAGTCTATGACTTTATATAGTTTAAAATTTTGAGGACCCTTTGACCAGAAATAAGTTCAAAAGGTCAGATATGGATGTCTATCTGGCTTATGTAGCATTAGAAGTAGTCTATGAGTGTTCATGTTCATAGAAAGGTCAAGATCGAGAACTCTTTGGCCATAAATAATATTCCTTGGGTCAAATATGAACGTCTGTATGGCTGAGTTAACATCAGAAGGAGTCTATGAGTTTCTAAGAGTAAAAAACATTTTGAGGATTCTTTGGCCAAAAACATGTTAAATCAGTCAAATATGGCTACAGTCTGACAGATATAACATCACGAGAAGTCTGTATAGTAGGAGAAATATGTAGTAAGGTAAATGTTCAAGGTCTCTGTCCAGAAATATGTTCAGAAGGTCAAATATGGACTTCTGCATGGCTGATTTAACATCAGAAGGAGTCTATACGTTTATGATAGACAAAATCCTTTTGAGAACTCTTTGGTCCATTTTTTTTCAATCGGTCAAATATGGACTACTGCCTGCCTGATTTAACATTACAAGAAGTCAGTCTATATGTATAGTGAGTTAATGTTCACGGACTCTGGCCAGAAATATGTTCAGTAGGTCAAAAATAGACTACTCTCTGGTTAATATAACATCACAAGAAATCAATCTGTAGTATAGCAAGATAATGTTCAAGAACTCTTTGGCCAGAAATATGTTCAGAAGGTCAAAAGGGGACCTCTGTATAGCTGATTTATCATCAGAAGTCGTCTATAACATTATATAGTTAAAAAAATGTTGAGGACACTTTGACCAGAAATGTTCAAAAGGTCAGATATGGACATCTATATGGCTTATCAGAAGGAGTTGGACTGTGAGTATGTATAGAAAGCCCAAGATCGAGGACTCTTTGGCCAAAAATATGTTCCTTGGGTCAAATATGGACTTCTGTATGGCTGACGTAACATCAGAAAGAGTCAACGAGTATATATGGAAAGGTCAAGTTTTGAGTACTCCTTGGCCAGAAAAAAATTCAGTATGTCAAATATGGACTTTTGTCAGGATGATATAACATCCGAAGATATCAATCTGAATGTATAGTGTTAATCTTTTAGGACTCTTTGTCCAGAAATATGTTCAGTAGGTCAAAATGGGACCTCTGAATAGCTGATTTGTCATCAGAAAGAGTCTATGACTTTATATAGTTTAAAAACTTTTTTGAGGACCCTTCTACCAGAAATAAGTTCAAAAGGTCAGATATGGATATTCATATGGCTTCTGTAGCATTAAAAGGAGTCTTATGAGTATGTTTAGAAAGGTCAAGATCGAGAACTCTTTGGCCATAAATATATGGGTCAAATATGAACTTCTGTAAGGCTTATTTGACATCAGAAGGAGTCGATAAGTTTATAATAGTAAAAAACATTTTGAGGATTCTTTGGCTAAAAATATGTTCAATCGGTGAAATATGGACTACAGTCTGGCTGATATAACATCACGAGAAGTCTGTATAGTAGGAGAAATATGTGTAGTAAGGTAAATGTTCAAGGTCTCTGGCCAGAAATATGTTCAGAAGGTCAAAAGGGGACCTCTGTATAGCTGATTTATCATCAAAAGGAGACAATAACTTTATGTAGTTTGAAAAATTTTGAGGACACTTTGACCAGAAATAAATTCAAAAGGTCATATATGGACATCTATATGGCTTATGAAGCATCAGAAGGAGTTGGACTATGAGTATGTATAGAAAGCCCAAAATCAAGGACTCTTTGGCCAAAAATATGTTCCTTGGGTCAAATATGGACTTTTGTATGGCTGACGTAACATCAGAAAGAGTCAACGAGTATATATGGAAAGGTCAAGTTTTGAGTACTCCTTGGCCAGAAAAAAATTCAGTATGTCAAATATGGACTTTTGTCAGGATGATATAACATCCGAAGATATCAATCTGAATGTATAGTGTTAATCTTTTAGGACTCTTTGTCCAGAAATATGTTCAGTAGGTCAAAATGGGACCTCTGAATAGCTGATTTGTCATCAGAAAGAGTCTATGACTTTATATAGTTTAAAAACTTTTTTGAGGACCCTTTTACCAGAAATAAGTTCAAAAGGTCAGATATGGATATTTATATGGCTTCTGTAGCATTAGAAGGAGTCTTATGAGTATGTTTAGAAAGGTCAAGATCGAGAACTCTTTGGCCATAAATATATGGGTCAAATATGAACTTCTGTAAGGCTTATTTGACATCAGAAGGAGTCGATAAGTTTATAATAGTAAAAAACATTTTGAGGATTCTTTGGCTAAAAATATGTTCAATCGGTGAAATATGGACTACAGTCTGGCTGATATAACATCACGAGAAGTCTGTATAGTAGGAGAAATATGTGTAGTAAGGTAAATGTTCAAGGTCTCTGGCCAGAAATATGTTCAGAAGGTCAAAAGGGGACCTCTGTATAGCTGATTTATCATCAGAAGGAGACAATAACTTTATGTAGTTTGAAAAATTTTGAGGACACTTTGACCAGAAATAAATTCAAAAGGTCATATATGGACATCTATATGGCTTATGAAGCATCAGAAGGAGTTGGACTATGAGTATGTATAGAAAGCCCAAAATCGAGGACTCTTTGGGCAAAAATATGTTCCTTGGGTCAAATATGGACTTTTGTATAGCTGACGTAACATCAGAAAAAGTCAACGAGTATATATGGAAAGGTCAAGTTTCGAGTACTCCTTGGCCAGAAAAAAATTCTGTATGTCAAATATGAACTTTTGTCAGGATGATATAACATCAGAAGATATCAATCTGAATGTATAGTGTTAATCATTTAGGACTCTTTGTCCAGAAATATGTTCACTAAGTCAAAATGGGACCTCTGAATAGCTGATTTGTCATCAGAAAGAGTCTATGACTTTATATAGTTTAAAATTTTGAGGACCCTTTGACCAGAAATAAGTTCAAAAGGTCAGATATGGATGTCTATCTGGCTTATGTAGCATTAGAAGTAGTCTATGAGTGTTCATGTTCATAGAAAGGTCAAGATCGAGAACTCTTTGGCCATAAATAATATTCCTTGGGTCAAATATGAACGTCTGTATGGCTGAGTAAACATCAGAAGGAGTCTATGAGTTTCTAAGAGTAAAAAACATTTTGAGGATTCTTTGGCCAAAAACATGTTAAATCAGTCAAATATGGCTACAGTCTGACAGATATAACATCACGAGAAGTCTGTATAGTAGGAGAAATATGTAGTAAGGTAAATGTTCAAGGTCTCTGTCCAGAAATATGTTCAGAAGGTCAAATATGGACTTCTGCATGGCTGATTTAACATCAGAAGGAGTCTATACGTTTATGATAGACAAAATCCTTTTGAGAACTCTTTGGTCCATTTTTTTTCAATCGGTCAAATATGGACTACTGCCTGCCTGATTTAACATTACAAGAAGTCAGTCTATATGTATAGTGAGTTAATGTTCACGGACTCTGGCCAGAAATATGTTCAGTAGGTCAAAAATAGACTACTCTCTGGTTAATATAACATCACAAGAAATCAATCTGTAGTATAGCAAGATAATGTTCAAGAACACTTTGGCCAGAAATATGTTCAGAAGGTCAAAAGGGGACCTCTGTATAGCTGATTTATCATCAGAAGTCGTCTATAACATTATATAGTTAAAAAAATTTTGAGGACACTTTGACCAGAAATGTTCAAAAGGTCAGATATGGACATCTATATGGCTTATCAGAAGGAGTTGGACTGTGAGTATGTATAGAAAGCCCAAGATCGAGGACTCTTTGGCCAAAAATATGTTCCTTGGGTCAAATATGGACTTTTGTATGGCTGACGTAACATCAGAAAGAGTCAACGAGTATATATGGAAAGGTCAAGTTTTGAGTACTCCTTGGCCAGAAAAAAATTCAGTATGTCAAATATGGACTTTTGTCAGGATGATATAACATCCGAAGATAATCTGAATGTATAGTGTTAATCTTTTAGGACTCTTTGTCCAGAAATATGTTCAGTAGGTCAAAATGGGACCTCTGAATAGCTGATTTGTCATCAGAAAGAGTCTATGACTTTATATAGTTTAAAAACCTTTTTGAGGACCCTTTTACCAGAAATAAGTTCAAAAGGTCAGATATGGATATTTATATGGCTTCTGTAGCATTAGAAGGAGTCTTATGAGTATGTTTAGAAAGGTCAAGATCGAGAACTCTTTGGCCATAAATATATGGGTCAAATATGAACTTCTGTAAGGCTTATTTGACATCAGAAGGAGTCGATAAGTTTATAATAGTAAAAAACATTTTGAGGATTCTTTGGCTAAAAATATGTTCAATCGGTGAAATATGGACTACAGTCTGGCTGATATAACATCACGAGAAGTCTGTATAGTAGGAGAAATATGTGTAGTAAGGTAAATGTTCAAGGTCTCTGGCCAGAAATATGTTCAGAAGGTCAAAATGGGACCTCTGAATAGCTGATTTTACATCAGAAGGAGTCTATACGTTTATGATAGACAAAATCCTTTTGAGAACTCTTTGGTCAATTTTTTTTTCAATCAGTAAAATATGGACTACTGTCTACCTGATTTTACATTACGAGAAGTCAGTCTATATATATAGTGAGTTGATGTTCACGGACTCTGGCCAGAAATATGTTCAGTAGGTCAAATATAGACCACTGCCCACATAGCAATTTTTTTCTGGCCATCACTTTTCCCTTGGCCCAAGTACCGCAAAGAATGACTGCCTTGAAGTGGCCCAGAACTGGATTAAAGACAAGGGTCACACATGGGCCATAACTGGCTCGAATCTCAGCCAGTTAGTCACCTTTAAAGGGATACTCCACTTTAAAATGAAATTTCTGTCATCATATTGTTTCAAACCTGTATGCATTTCTTTCTTCTGCTGAACAGAAAGGAAGATATATAGAAGAATGTCAGTAACCAGACAGTTTTTGGTACCATTAACTTCCATAGTAGGAAAAAAATATACTATGGAAGTCAATTTTTAAATAAACTGTTATGTAGAATATATATATATATTTAGTAAGTTTTAACTTGTTTTAAGTTTTTGTGGTGCTTAAACTAAAGAGTATGGAAAACTTAGACTATTTTGTATGTGAATTAAGTTTTTTTTATTAGAAATTCATAAAAACAAATTAAAATAAATAATTTAAAAAATGTAACTCAATTATCATGTTAGGAAAATTTATATTTTGTTCAGGTCAAATGGATTTTGGAATTTTTAAATGATTATTGAATTTTGTGAACATTGCTGAAAACTAAATTATATATTTATTATTTATCATTTTTTCTGGACGTAGCTTTTTTCACTGACTCATGAGTCAATTCATATTATTATTGTTATTAATTATTAAAATCATTACATCTCTTTCGTAGTTTTGATAACTGCACCATCCATGGACAACACTTTGTTTTATTTCTCCCGTGAAAAAATTGTGGTGGTGGGGGGGACAATCCTTGAATATATAGTAGCGGCCTAAATACTTATAATTGTCACAAAGTATGGCCCATAATCGCTACACTGATCGGGGCCACACACCTCCCATCCACAATCGACATTTGGGCCAAGTCTGTTTGCTATGTGGGTGGCTGGTTAATATAACATCACAAGAAGTCAATCTGTAGTATAGCAAGATAATGTTCAAGAACTCTTTGGCCAGAAATATGTTCAGAAGGTCAAAAGATGACCTCTGTATAGCT
This sequence comes from Leuciscus idus, assembly GCA_021554675.1. Taxonomy (NCBI): domain Eukaryota; kingdom Metazoa; phylum Chordata; class Actinopteri; order Cypriniformes; family Leuciscidae; genus Leuciscus; species Leuciscus idus. The sequence continues at coordinate 10,387,781 of CM038639.1, read as the reverse complement.
GATTTATCATCAGAAGGAGTCTATAACTTTATATAGATTGAACATTTTGACCAGAAAAAAGTTCAAAAGGTCAGATATATGGCTTATGATGCATCAGAAGGAGTCTAGAGTATGTATAAAAAGCCCAAGATCGAGGACCCTTTGGCCAGAAATATGTTCCTTGGGTCAAATATGGACCTGTATGGCTGACGTAACATAAGAAAGAGTCAACTATATAGAAAGGTCAAGTTTCGAGTACTCCTTGGCCAGGAAAAATTTCAGTATGTCAAAAATTTACTTTTGTCAGGATGATATAACATCTTTAAGGACTCTTTGGCCAGAAATATGTTCAGTAGGTCAAAAGCGTACCAATGTATACCATTGTTATAACATTATGTGCTTTGCACAAACGATCTACTTGCATTGCATTGCACAACAGAACTAACTCAATACCATGTTCATTGAAGAGATAACATATGTGTTGTTGCATTGCATTGCATTGCACACACGATCTAACGTTGTGCATTGAAGAATAACATAGGCATCACTTCTTGCATTGCATTGCACACCAGAACTAAATCAGTCCCATATTCATTAAAGAGAATATGCATTGCATTGCACAAACGATCTAACGTTGTGCACTGAAGAATAACATAAGTTATGCACTTTTCGCATTGCATTGCATTGGAATGAGTTAGTTCTGGTGTGCAATGCAATGGCATTGCACACCAGAACTAACTCATTCCAATGTTCATTAAAGAGATAACATATGTGTTGATGTATTGCATTGGATACATTGGAATGAGTTAGTTCTGGTGTGCAATGCAATGGCAATTGCACACCAGAACTAACTCATTCCAATGTTCATTAAAGAGATAACATATGTGTTGTTGCATTGCATTGCATTGCATTAACGATCTAACGTTGTGCACTGAAGAATAACGTGTGTTGTTGCATTGCATTGCATTGTGCATTGCACTAACGATCTAACGTTGTGCAATGAAGAATAACAGGTTATGCACGTCTTGCATTGCATTGCACACAATAACTAACTAATTTCCACGTTCATTAAAGAGATAACATATGTGTTGTTGCATTGCATTGCACAAACGATCTAACGTTGTGCACTGAAGAATAACATATGCACTTTTCGCATTGCATTGCACACCAGAACTAACTCATTCCCATGTTCATTAAAGAGATAACATATGTGTTGTTGCATTGCACAAACGATCTAACGTTGTGCACTGAAGAATAACATATAGGTTATGCACTTCTCGCATTGCATTATATTGCACACCAGAACTAAATCATTCCCATGTTCATTAAAGATATGATATGTGTGTTGTTGAATGTCATTGCATTGCATTGCATTGCAATGTATTGCATTGCATTGCAATGAGTTAGTTCTGACTCATTCATTTCCACGTTCATTAAAGAGATAACATATGTGTTGTTGCATTGCATTGCACAAACGATCTAACGTTGTGCACTGAAGAATAACATATGCACTTTTCGCATTGCATTGCACACCAGATCTAACTCATTCCCATGCTCATTAAAGAGATAACATATGTGTTGTTGCATTGCACAAACGATCTAACGTTCCCATGTTCATTAAAGATATGATATGTGTGTTGTTGAATGTCATTGCATTGCATTGCACACACGATCTAACGTTGTGCATTGAAGAATAACATAGGCATCACTTCTTGCATTGCATTGCACAGCAGAACTAACTCATTCCCATGTTCATTAAAGATATGATATGTGTGTTGTTGAATGTCATTGCATTGCATTGCATTGCACACACGATCTAACGTTGTGCATTGAAGAATAACATAGGCATCACTTCTTGCATTGCATTGCACAGCAGAACTAACTCATTCCCATGTTCATTAGAGAGATGATATGTGTTTTGTTGCATTGCTTTGCATTGCACAGCATTGCATTGCATTGCACTAACGATCTAACGTTGTACACTGAAGAATAACATATGTACTTTTCGCATTGCATTGCATTGCACACCAGAACTAACTCATTCCCTTGTTCATGAAAGAGATAACATATGTGTTGTTGCATTTGCATTGCAAAAACGATCTAACGTTGTGCACTGAGGAATAACATATAGGTTATGCACTTTTCGCATTGCATTGCACACAAGAACTAAATAATTCCCATGTTCATTAAAGAGATGACGTGTGTTGTTGCATTGCACTGCACTAACGATCTAACGTTGTGCACTGTAGAATAACATAGGCTATGCACTTCTTGCATTGCATTGCACACCAGAACTAAATGATTCCAATGTTCATTAAAGAGATAATGTGTGTTGTTGCATTGCATTGCATCGCATCGCATTGCATTGCAATTGCATTGCATTGCATTGCATTGCATTGTATTGCATTGCACGAACGATCTAACGTTGTGCACTGAAGAATAACATATAGGTTATGCACATTTCGCATTACATTGCATTGCATTGCATTGCACACCAGAACTAAAAATTCCCATTTTCATTAAAGAGATGACGTGTGTTGTTGCATTGCATTGCATTAAACACCAGAACTAACTCATTCCAATGTTCATTAAAGAGCTACAATGTGTTGTTGTATTGCATTGCATTGCACAATCGATCTAATTTTGTGCACTGAAGAATAACATAGGCTATGCACTTCTTGCATTGCATTGCACACAGAACTAAATCATTCCAATGTTCATTAAATAGATAATGTGTGTTGTTGCATTGCATTGCAATTGCATTGCATTGCATTGCATTGCATTGCATTGCATTGCATTGCATTGCATTGCATTGCATTGCACTAACGATCTAACGTGCACTGAAGAATAACGTGTGTTGTTGCATTGCATTGCATTGCATTGCATTAACGATCTAACGTTGTGCACTGAAGAATAACGTGTGTTGTTGCATTGCATTGCATTGTGCATTGCACTAACGATCTAACGTTGTGCAATGAAGAATAACAGGTTATGCACGTCTTGCATTGCATTGCACACAATAACTAACTCATTTCCACGTTCATTAAAGAGATAACATATGTGTTGTTGCATTGCATTGCACAAACGATCTAACGTTGTGCACTGAAGAATAACATATGCACTTTTCGCATTGCATTGCACACCAGATCTAACTCATTCCCATGTTCATTAAAGAGATAACATATGTGTTGTTGCATTGCACAAACGATCTAACGTTGTGCACTGAAGAATAACATATGCACTTTTCGCATTGCATTATATTGCACAGCAGAACTAAATCATTCCCATGTTCATTAAAGATATGATATGTGTGTTGTTGAATTTCATTGCATTGCATTGCATTTTATTGCATTGCATTGCACAAACGATCTAACGTTGTGCACTGAAGAATAACATAAGTTATGCACTTTTCGCATTGCATTGCATTGCATTGCATTGCACACCAGAACTAACTCATTCCAATGTTCATTAAAGAGATAACATATGTGTTGATGTATTGCATTGCAAAAATTATCTAACGTTGTGCATTGAAGAATAACATAGGCTATGCACTTCTTGCATTGCATTGCACACCAGAACTAAATCATTCCAATGTTCATTAAATAGATAATGTGTGTTGTTGCATTGCATTGCATTGCATTGCAATTGCATTGCATTGCACTAACGATCTAACGTGCACTGAAGAATAACGTGTGTTGTTGCATTTTATTGCATTGCATTGCACTAACGATCTAACGTTGTGCACTGAAGAATAACATAGGCTATGCACTTCTTGCATTGCATTGTACACCATAACTAAATCATTCCACTGTTCATTAAAGAAATAACGTGTGTTGTTACATTGCATTGCATTGCATTGCATTGCAATGCATTGTATTGCATTGCATTGCATTGCATTGCATTGCATTGCATTGCATTGCATTGCACTATCTATCGTTGTGCACTGAAGAATTTCATAGAGGTTATGCACTTTTTGCATTGCATTGCATTGCATACCAGAACTAACTCATTGCAATGTTCATTAAAGAGATAACATGTATGTTGTTGCATTGCATTGCACAAACGATCTAACGTTGTGCATTGAGGAATAACATAGGCTTTGCACTTCTTGCATTGCCTATGCAACTAAAGCAATTAAGTGTGCACCATAACTAGATCATTGCAATGTTCAAGAAATAACGTGTGTTGTTGCATTGCATTGCATTGCATTGCACTAACGATCTAACGTGCACTGAAGAATAACGTTTGTTATTGCATTGCATTGCATTGCATTGCACTAACGATCTAACGTTGTGCAATGAAGAATAACAGGTTATGCACGTCTTGCATTGCATTGCACATAATAACTAACTCATTTCCACGTTCATTAAAGAGATAACATATGTGTTGTTGCATTGCATTGCATAAACGATCTAACGTTGTGCACTGAAGAATAACATATGCACTTTTCGCATTGCATTGCACACCAGATCTAACTCATTCCCATGTTCATTAAAGAGATAACATATGTGTTGTTGCATTGCACAAACGATCTAACGTTGTGCACTGAAGAATAACATATAGGTTATGCACTTTTCGCATTGCATTATATTGCACACCAGACTAAATCATTCCCATGTTCATTAAAGATATGATATGTGTGTTGTTGAATTTCATTGCATTGCATTGCATTGCATTGCATTGCATTGCATTGCATTGCATTGCACAAACGATCTAACGTTGTGCACTGAAGAATAACATAGGCTATGCACTTTTTGCATTGCATTGCATTGCATACCAGAACTAACTCATTGCAATGTTCATTAAAGAGATAACATGTATGTTGTTGCATTGCATTGCACAAACGATCTAACGTTGTGCATTGAAGAATAACATAGGCTATGCACTTCTTGCATTGCCTATGCAACTAAAGCAATTAGTGTGCACCATAACTAGATCATTGCAATGTTTAAGAAATAACTGTGTTGTTGCATTGCATTGCATTGCATTGCACTAACGATCTAACGTGCACTGAAGAATAACGTTTGTTGCATTGCATTGCATTGCATTGCACACCAGAACTAAATCATTCCCATGTTCATTAAAGATATGATATGTGTGTTGTTGCATTACATTGCATTGCATTTTATTGCATTGCACTAACGTGCAACGTTGTGCACTGAACATGTTGTGCACTAACGTTGTGCACTGAAAAATAACATAGGCTATCCACTTCTTGCATTGCATTGCACACCAGAACTAACTCATTCCCATGTTCATTAAAGAGATAACGTGTGTTGTTACATTGCATTGCATTGCATTGCACTGCACTAACGATCTATCGTTGTGCACTGAAGAATAACAAATAAGTTATACACATTTCGCATTGCATTGCATTGCATTGCACACCAGAACTAACTCATTGCCATGTTCATTAAAGAGATAACAAATGTGTTGTTGTATTGCATTGCATTGCACAAACGATCTAACATTGTGCACTGAAGAATAACATATAGGTTATGCACTTTTCGCATTGCATTGCATTGCACACCAGAACTAAATCATTCCCATGTTCATTAAAGAGATGATATGTGTGTTGTTGCATTGCATATAGATTGCATATGCAACATTGCACAATGTTGCATTGTGTGTTGTTAGATCGCATTGCACTAACGATCTAACGTTGTGCACTGAACAATAACATATAGGTTATGCACTTTTTGCATTGCATTGCATTGCATACCAGAACTAACTCATTGCCATGTTCATTAAAGAGATAACGTGTGTTGTTGCATTGCATTGCACAAACGACCTAACGTTGTGCACTGACGAATAACTCATAGGAATTGCATTGCACACTAGAACTAAATCATTCCCATGTTCATTAAAGAGATGATATGTGTGTTGTTGCATTGCATATAGCATTGCATTGCACTAACGATCTAACTTTGTGCACTGAAGAATAACATATAAGTTATGCACGTTTCGCATTGCATTGCATTGCACTCCAGAACTAACTCATTCCCATGTTCATTAAAGAGATGATATGTGTGTTGTTGCATTGCATTGCAAGGCATTGCATTGCACTAACGCAGGGGTCGGCAACCCGCGGCTCTAGAGCCGCATGCGGCTCTTAAGCGCCGCCCTAGTGGCTCCCTGGAGCTTTTTCAAAAATATGAAAATGGAAAAAATATTTTTTGTTTTAATATAATTTCTGTAGGAGGAACAACATGACAAACATTCTTAACCCTTTCGCACGTACGATCGCATCGGTGTGATCAGAACAGTCAGTGCATGACGTGATCAACTGCTAAATTCAAATGTGCTCTCGCGCGTTGGCTGGCGCTGAGCCAGACACAGGCGCGCTCAGAGCTGTCATATATCACAACTTTTCAGTGTTTTCAACCACATAATGTTTATTTTAGGTTTCAGACATATAACGTTAAGTACTAAAAAAACAATACATTTAGAGTTTGTAAAATACACACTGATGTTAAAGGAAGAGGCAATAATCCTTTCCATTATAATTAGACACGTTTTATTCATATCAGATACACATTGTGTAAGTAACTTTAAAGTTTACTCTATTCTTCTCCCAGTTCACCAGCCACTTACTTTGATGTATTTCGGGAGAAGTGGATGAATTCACGTGTTGTAAATCCAACAGATCCGATTCTCTGAACTGCGTCTGCGGCCATCGCGCATACAGCTCAACTAACGCGATCGTTATGGTGTTTAAACAGCAAAACACTTCCACTTGCATATATTTGACAATAAAGCCAATATTTCATGCCATATCTAACAAATTTGTGAAAATTTTGAATAAAAAAGGAAAAATGACATAAAAGCAGATCATCATTCATTCAGCTCTGTTGTTGCTGCGGTGTGTAACGTGACACGAAATGACGCGTCACCTTGGAAACCATAAAGTGACACATTCTAAATAACGGTCGCCTTGAAAAACTTTAAAAATATTTTAAACTTACGTGTGAAAGGTTTAAAGTTTTTCCACGTTGTAAAAATAATACACAAATAAATAAAACGTAATACATTAAAATTATAATGGAAGTTAAACTTAAAGCACCATCGTACAGCAGAGTAGTCACGTGGTGCGTCATTCTCTCCAGGATGCGCTGCAGGGAAAATAAACATTTAATCATGAATGCTCATTATGTATTTGTAGGCTACTTATCATTTTGATACTAGGGGGCTAATAAAGCTAATATAGACACTTACAGCATGTGTTGCCTTCATTATAAGGCTTATATAAGGCTTTTAATTTTTTGCGGCTCCAGACAGATTATTTTTTTTTTTTCTGGTCCAATAGGCCTATGGCTCTTTAAACATTTTGGGTTGCCGACCCCTGCACTAACGCAAAAGAATCATCAAAGTTTAACTTACTGTTCCTTCTCCTAGACTATTTTTGATTTAACATCCACCATACAGTAGTCCATATTTGACCAAGAGAACATATTTCTGGCCAAAGAGTCGTCAAAGGGTATGTTTATATGCATTCTCATCGACTACTTTTGATGTTAAATCAACCATATTGTTAGTCCAAATTTGACTCATTGAACATATATCTGGCCAAAGAGACATAGAACTTTAATTATCTATACATAATTACTATCTCCTTCTGATTTTTCATCACCCAGGCTATTAGCCATATTTGACAATTGAACGTATTTCTGGCTGGAAGAGTCCTTGATCTTTCTATACATTCAGCCAAAAAATGATCCATAATTGGATCCAATAAATAATCTTTATTTCTCTATACATATTAATTGACTCCTTCTGATGTTACAATACAATTTTATTGTATTGTATCAGTATGACCTATTAAACCTATTTCTGACCAATGAGTCTATGAACATTTTTCAATACATACTCAATGACTCCTGATTTTACAAGAGCAATATAGTATTTAAAAATTTGACCAATTGAACATATTTCTGGCCAAAGAGACCTTGATCTTATTCTTTCTATACATACTCCTTCTGATGTTTCATCAGCCAGATAAATGTCCACAAATGACCTACTGAACATTTTTCTGCCCGAAGAGTCTATGAACTTGAACTTTCTATACATAATCATTTACTTCTGATGTTTCTTCAACCATACAGAAGTCCAGATTTGACATGTTGAACATATTTCTGACCAAAGAGTCCTTGATCTTGAACTTTCTATTCATAATTATAGACTCTTTCAGAAAGTACATCGGAGTACTCTTTACATCTAAATCATACAAAATACAATTGTCCATATTAATTATTAAACATATTTCTGGCCAACAAGTCCATGAACTTGAACATTCTGTACATGCTAATTGACTCCTTTTGGTGTTTCACAACTACCAGACAGTAGTCCATAATTTACCTACTGAACATATTGCTGGCCGAAGATTCTTGAACTTGAACTTTCTATACAGGCTCATTGACTCCTCCTGATGTTTCACAAGCAGACAATAGTCCATAATTGACCCTCTGAACATATTTATAGTAAAAGAGTCCTCTGTCTTGAACTTTCTATAGATTCTCAGTGACTCCATATAGATCATTGACCCACTGAACATATTTCTACCTGTAGAGTCTTTGAACTTGAACTTTCTATTCATAATCGTTGACTTCTGATGTTTCATCAGCCAGACAGCAGTCCATATTTGACCCACTAAACATATTTCTGGCAAAAGAGTCCTCGATCTTGAACCTTTTAAACATACTCATAGACTCTTTCTGGTGTTTCATCAGCCATGAAGTAGTTCTGATTTGACATAATGAACAAATTTCTGACCGAAGAGTCCTCGATCTTGAACTTTCAGATAGTACATCGGCCAGACAATTGTAGATATTGACTATTGAACACATTTCTGGCCAACGAGTCTGTGAACTTGAACTTTCTATATACATGCTCATTGACTCCTTCCGATGTTTCATCAAGCAGACAATTGTCAATATATTTCTAGTAAAAGAGTCCTCGATCTTGAGCTTTCTATACATTCTCAGTGACGCCTTATTTTGTTAACATGTTGAACATATTTCTGACTGAAGAGTCCTTGATCTTGAACTTTCTATTCATACTTATAGACTCCTTCAGATAGTACATCGGCCAGACAATTGTTCATAACTGACCTACTGAACATATTTCTAGTAAAAGAGTCCTCGATCTTGAACATTCTATACATGCTCATTGACTCCTTATGCTGTTTCTTTCTATACATACTCGTTTACTCCATCTGATGTTACATCAGCCATAAAGAAGTCCATAATTGACCCAAGGGACATATTTGTGGACAATCTTGAACTTTCTATACATACTCATAGTCTCCTTCAGATTCTTCATAAGCCATATTTATGTCCATATATGACCTATTATTATTTCTGGTCAAAGGTTCCTCAAAAGTTTTTAAACTATGTAAAATTATAGACTCCATCTGATGATAAATCAGACCAAAAGAGGTCAAATTTTGACTCTTGAGTCAATATGTAATAGAGAGTTAATGTTCAATGATTCTTTGGCCAAAAATATATTCAGAGGGTCACATATGGACACCTGTTAAAGTGATGTATCATCAGAAGAAGTCTATGAGTATTTAGTAAGTTAACTTGTGAGGACCTTTTTGAAAAAAATATTTTCAATTCGCCACATATGGACATCTATAAAGCTTATGAAGAATCAGAAAGAGTCAACGAGTATATATAGAAAGGTCAAGTTTAGACTCTTTGAAAAAAAAAAAATTCAGTATGTCAAATATGGACGAAGATATCAATCTGAATGTATAGTGTTAATCATTTAGGACTCTTTGGCCAGAAATATGTTCAGTAGGTCAAAAGGGGACCTCTGAATAGCTGATTTATCATCAGAAAGAGTCTATAACTTTATATAGTTTAAAAATTTTGATGACCCTTTGACCAGATATAAGTTCAAAGGTCAGATATGGATATCTATATGGCTTAAGTAGCATTAGAAGGAGTCTATGAGTATGTATAGAAAGTCCAAGATCGAGAACTCTTTTTCCATAAATATATTCCTTGGGTCAAATAAGGTAAGGTAAGGCTGATTTGTCATCAGAAGGAGTCGATAAGTTTATAATAGTAAAAAACATTTTGAAGATTCTTTGGCCAAAAATATGTTAAATTGGTCAAATATGGACTAGAGTCTTGATGATATAACATCACGAGAAGTCTGTACAGTACGACAAATAATGTATAGTAAGATTAACGTTCAAGGTCTCTGTCCATAAATATGTTCAGAAGGTCAAATATGGACTTCTGTATGGCTGATTTAACATCAGAAGGAGTCTATGAGTTTCTAAGAGTAAAAAACATTTAGAGGATTCTTTGGCCAAAAATATGTTAAATCGGTAAAATATGAACTACAGTCTGGCTGATATAACATCACGAGAAGTCTGTATAGTAGGAGAAATATGTATAGTAAGGTAAATGTTCAAGGTCTCTGTCCAGAAATATGTTCAGAAGGTCAAATATGGAATTCTGTATGACTGATTTAACATCAGTAGGAGTCTATAGTTTATGATAGACAAAATCCTTTTGAGAACTCTTTGGTCAAATATTTTTTCAATCGGTCAAATATGGACTACTGCCTGCCTGATTTAACATTACGAGAAGTCAGTCTATATGTATAGTGAGTTAATGTTCACAGACTCTGGCCAGAAATATGTTCAGTAGGTCAAAAATAGACTACTGGCTGGTTCCCTTACCAGTCAGGGATCACTGGTGATCCCGGATTATTGTAGTTCAAAATATGTTTGAGCTTATATATCTCAATATTAATAACAGTCTGGTTACTTTTGAGTCTTGAACTATAAACTCTCAAGGGTTGGCTTTCTAAATGTATGTGTGTTATGTTTCTATTCAGAATTACTTATGAGCAGTAACCTTTTTATTTTGGGTATGTCATGTATGCAGCACTTGCCAAAATTGGGGGTGATAAGGAAGGGGTTAATTTAACATCACAAGTAATCAATCTATAGTATAGCAAGATATTGTTCAAGAACTCTTTGGCCAGAAATATGTTCAGTAGGTCAAAAGGGGACCTCTGTATAGCTGATTTATCATCAGAAGGAGACTATAACTTTATATAGTTTGAAAAAATTTGAGGACACTTTGACCAGAAATAAGTTGAAAAGGTCAGATATGGACATCTATTTGGCTTATGAAGCATCAGAAGGAGTTGGACTATGAGTATGTATAGAAAGCCCAAGATCGAGGACTCTTTGGCCAAAAATATGTTCCTTGGGTCAAATATGGACTTTATGGCTGACATCAGAAAGAGTCAACGAGTATATATGGAAAGGTCAAGTTTTGAGTACTCCTTGGCCAGAAAAAAATTCAGTACGTCAAATATGGACTTTTGTCAGGATGATATAACATCTGAAGATATCAATCTGAATGTATAGTGTTAATCTTTTAGGACTCTTTGTCCAGAAATATGTTCAGTAGGTCAAAATGGGACTTCTGAATAGCTGATTTGTCATCAGAAAGAGTCTATGACTTTATATAGTTTAAAAACTTTTTTGAGGACCCTTTGACCAGAAATAAGTTCAAAAGGTCAGATATGGATATCTATATGGCTTCTGTAGCATTAGAAGGAGTCTTATGAGTATGTTTAGAAAGGTCAAGATCGAGAACTCTTTGGTCATAAATCTATGGGTCAAATATGAACTTCTGTAAGGCTTATTTGACATCAGAAGGAGTCGATAAGTTTATAAGAGTAAAAACATTTTGAGGATTCTTTGGCCAAAAATATGTTCAATCGGTGAAATATGGACTACAGTCTGGCTGATATAACATCACAAGAAGTCAATCTGTAGTATAGCAATATAATGTTCAAGAACTCTTTGGCCAGAGATATGTTCAGTAGGTCAAAAGGGGACCTCTGTATAGCTGATTTATCATCAGAAGGAGACAATAACTTTATGTAGTTTGAAAAATGTTGAGGACACTTTGACCAGAAATAAATTCAAAAGGTCATATTATGGACATCTATATGGCTTATGAAGCATCAGAAGGAGTTGGACTATGAGTATGTATAGAAAGCCCAAAATCGAGGACTCTTTGGCCAAAAATATGTTCCTTGGGTCAAATATGGACTTTTGTATGGCTGACGTAACATCAGAAAGAGTCAACGAGTATATATGGAAAGGTCAAGTTTTGAGTACTCCTTGGCCAGAAAAAAATTCAGTATGTCAAATATGGACTTTTGTCAGGATGATATGACATCCGAAGATATCAATCTGAATGTATAGTGTTAATCTTTTAGGACTCTTTGTCCAGAAATATGTTCAGTAGGTCAAAATGGGACCTCTGAATAGCTGATTTGTCATCAGAAAGAGTCTATGACTTTATATAGTTTAAAAACTTTTTTGAGGACCCTTTTACCAGAAATAAGTTCAAAAGGTCAGATATGGATATTTATATGGCTTCTGTAGCATTAGAAGGAGTCTTATGAGTATGTTTAGAAAGGTCAAGATCGAGAACTCTTTGGCCATAAATATATGGGTCAAATATGAACTTCTGTAAGGCTTATTTGACATCAGAAGGAGTCGATAAGTTTATAATAGTAAAAAACATTTTGAGGATTCTTTGGCTAAAAATATGTTCAATCGGTGAAATATGGACTACAGTCTGGCTGATATAACATCACGAGAAGTCTGTATAGTAGGAGAAATATGTGTAGTAAGGTAAATGTTCAAGGTCTCTGGCCAGAAATATGTTCAGAAGGTCAAAAGGGGACCTCTGTATAGCTGATTTATCATCAGAAGGAGACAATAACTTTATGTAGTTTGAAAAATTTTGAGGACACTTTGACCAGAAATAAATTCAAAAGGTCATATATGGACATCTATATGGCTTATGAAGCATCAGAAGGAGTTGGACTATGAGTATGTATAGAAAGCCCAAAATCGAGGACTCTTTGGCCAAAAATATGTTCCTTGGGTCAAATATGGACTTTTGTATAGCTGACGTAACATCAGAAAAAGTCAACGAGTATATATGGAAAGGTCAAGTTTCGAGTACTCCTTGGCCAGAAAAAAATTCTGTATGTCAAATATGAACTTTTGTCAGGATGATATAACATCAGAAGATATCAATCTGAATGTATAGTGTTAATCATTTAGGACTCTTTGTCCAGAAATATGTTCACTAAGTCAAAATGGGACCTCTGAATAGCTGATTTGTCATCAGAAAGAGTCTATGACTTTATATAGTTTAAAATTTTGAGGACCCTTTGACCAGAAATAAGTTCAAAAGGTCAGATATGGATGTCTATCTGGCTTATGTAGCATTAGAAGTAGTCTATGAGTGTTCATGTTCATAGAAAGGTCAAGATCGAGAACTCTTTGGCCATAAATAATATTCCTTGGGTCAAATATGAACGTCTGTATGGCTGAGTAAACATCAGAAGGAGTCTATGAGTTTCTAAGAGTAAAAAACATTTTGAGGATTCTTTGGCCAAAAACATGTTAAATCAGTCAAATATGGCTACAGTCTGACAGATATAACATCACGAGAAGTCTGTATAGTAGGAGAAATATGTAGTAAGGTAAATTTTCAAGGTCTCTGTCCAGAAATATGTTCAGAAGGTCAAATATGGACTTCTGCATGGCTGATTTAACATCAGAAGGAGTCTATACGTTTATGATAGACAAAATCCTTTTGAGAACTCTTTGGTCCATTTTTTTTCAATCGGTCAAATATGGACTACTGCCTGCCTGATTTAACATTACAAGAAGTCAGTCTATATGTATAGTGAGTTAATGTTCACGGACTCTGGCCAGAAATATGTTCAGTAGGTCAAAAATAGACTACTCTCTGGTTAATATAACATCACAAGAAATCAATCTGTAGTATAGCAAGATAATGTTCAAGAACTCTTTGGCCAGAAATATGTTCAGAAGGTCAAAAGGGGACCTCTGTATAGCTGATTTATCATCAGAAGTCGTCTATAACATTATATAGTTAAAAAAATGTTGAGGACAATTTGACCAGAAATGTTCAAAAGGTCAGATATGGACATCTATATGGCTTATCAGAAGGAGTTGGACTGTGAGTATGTATAGAAAGCCCAAGATCGAGGACTCTTTGGCCAAAAATATGTTCCTTGGGTCAAATATGGACTTCTGTATGGCTGACGTAACATCAGAAAGAGTCAACGAGTATATATGGAAAGGTCAAGTTTTGAGTACTCCTTGGCCAGAAAAAAATTCAGTATGTCAAATTTGGACTTTTGTCAGGATGATATAACATCCGAAGATATCAATCTGAATGTATAGTGTTAATCTTTTAGGACTCTTTGTCCAGAAATATGTTCAGTAGGTCAAAATGGGACCTCTGAATAGCTGATTTGTCATCAGAAAGAGTCTATGACTTTATATAGTTTAAAAACTTTTTTGAGGACCCTTTTACCAGAAATAAGTTCAAAAGGTCAGATATGGATATTTATATGGCTTCTGTAGCATTAGAAGGAGTCTTATGAGTATGTTTAGAAAGGTCAAGATCGAGAACTCTTTGGCCATAAATATATGGGTCAAATATGAACGTCTGTATGGCTGAGTTAACATCAGAAGGAGTCTATGAGTTTTTGGTACCATTGACTTCCATAGTAGGAAAAAAATATACTATGGAAGTCAATTTTTAAATAAACTGTTATGTAGAATATATATATATATTTAGTAAGTTTTAACTTGTTTTAAGTTTTTGTGGTGCTTAAACTAAAGAGTATGGAAAACTTAGACTATTTTGTATGTGAATTAAGTTTTTTTTATTAGAAATTCATAAAAACAAATTAAAATAAATAATTTAAAAAATGTAACTCAATTATCATGTTAGGAAAATGTATATTTTGTTCAGGTCAAATGGATTTTGGAATTTTTAAATGATTATTGAATTTTGTGAACATTGCTGAAAACTAAATTATATATTTTATAAAAATTATATAAAAATTGTGGTGGTGGGGGGGACAATCCTTGAATATATAGTAGCGGCCTAAATACTTATAATTGTCACAAAGTATGGCCCATAATCGCTACACTGATCTGGGCCACACACCTCCCATCCACAATCGGCCCAAATGTTGTCTGCCGTCATGCATGCAGTGCCATCATTGCCACACATGGCCCACTGTTGGCTGAAATGATGCATGCCAGTGCCGGCAACACGCCAGCAGTACCATGATGAGGCGACATTTGGGCCAAGTCTGTTTGCTATGTGGGTGGCTGGTTAATATAACATCACAAGAAGTCAATCTGTAGTATAGCAAGATAATGTTCAAGAACTCTTTGGCCAGAAATATGTTCAGAAGGTCAAAAGATGACCTCTGTATAGCTGATTTATCATCAGAAGGAGTCTATAACTTTATATAGATTGAACATTTTGACCAGAAAAAAGTTCAAAAGGTCAGATATATGGCTTATGATGCATCAGAAGGAGTCTAGAGTATGTATAAAAAGCCCAAGATCGAGGACCCTTTGGCCAGAAATATGTTCCTTGGGTCAAATATGGACCTGTATGGCTGACGTAACATAAGAAAGAGTCAACTATATAGAAAGGTCAAGTTTCGAGTACTCCTTGGCCAGGAAAAATTTCAGTATGTCAAAAATTTACTTTTGTCAGGATGATATAACATCTTTAAGGACTCTTTGGCCAGAAATATGTTCAGTAGGTCAAAAGCGTACCAATGTATAGCTCATTGTTATAACATTATGTGCTTTGCACAAACGATCTACTTGCATTGCATTGCACAAAAGAACAAACTCAATACCATGTTCATTGAAGAGATAACATATGTGTTGTTGCATTGCATTGCATTGCACACACGATCTAACGTTGTGCATTGAAGAATAACATAGGCATCACTTCTTGCATTGCATTGCACACCAGAACTAAATCAGTCCCATATTCATTAAAAAGGAATATGCATTGCATTGCACAAACGATCTAACGTTGTGCACTGAAGAATAACATAAGTTATGCACTTTTCGCATTGCATTGCACAGCAGAACTAACTCATTCCCATGTTCATTAGAGAGATGATATGTGTTTTGTTGCATTGCTTTGCATTGCACAGCATTGCATTGCATTGCATTGCACTAACGATCTAACGTTGTACACTGAAGAATAACATATGTACTTTTTGCATTGCATTGCATTGCACACCAGAACTAACTTAATTAACTAACTTAAACACAAGAACTAAATAATTCCCATGTTCATTAAAGAGATGACGTGTGTTGTTGCATTGCACTGCACTAACGATCTAACGTTGTGCACTGTAGAATAACATAGGCTATGCACTTCTTGCATTGCATTGCACACCAGAACTAAAGGATTCCAATGTTCATTAAAGAGATAATGTGTGTTGTTGCATTGCATTGCATCATATTGCATTGCATTGCAATTGCATTGCATTTTATTGCACTAACGATCTAACGTTGTGCACTGAAGAATCACATGAGTGTTGTTGCATTGCATTGCATTGCACGAACGATCTAACGTTGTGCACTGAAGAATAACATATAGGTTATGCACATTTCGCATTACATTGCATTGCATTGCATTGCACACCAGAACTAAAAATTCCCATGTTCATTAAAGAGATGACGTGTGTTGTTGCATTGCATTGCATTGCACTAACGATCTAACGTTGTGCATTGTAGAATGACATATATGTTATGCACTTTTCGCATTGCATTGCATTAAACACCAGAACTAACTCATTCCAATGTTCATTAAAGAGCTAATATATGTGTTGTTGTATTGCATTGCATTGCACAATCGCTCTAATGTTGTGCACTGAAGAATAACATATAGGTCATGCACTTTTTGCATTGTATTGCATTGCACACAAGAACTAAATCATTCCCATGTTCATTAAAGAGATAAAGTGTGTTGTTGCATTGCATTACATTGCATTGGATTGCATTGCATTGCATTGCACAATCGATCTAATGTTGTGCACTGAAGAATAACATATAGGTCATGCACTTTTTGCATTGCATTGCATTGCACACAGAACTAAATCATTCCATTGTTCACTAAATAGATAATGTGTGTTGTTGCATTGCATTGCATTGCATTGCATTGCATTGCATTGCACTAACGATCTAACGTGCACTGAAGAATAACGTGTGTTGTTGCATTGCATTGCATTAACGATCTAACATTGTGCACTGAAGAATAACGTGTGTTGTTGCATTGCATTGCATTGTGCATTGCACTAACGATCTAACGTTGTGCACTGAAGAATAACATATGCACTTTTCGCATTGCATTGCACACCAGATCTAACTCATTCCCATGTTCATTAAAGAGATAACATATGTGTTGTTGCATTGCACAAACGATCTAACGTTGTGCACTGAAGAATAACATATAGGTTTTGCACTTCTCGCATTGCATTATATTGCACACCAGAACTAAATCATTCCCATGTTCATTAAAGATATGATATGTGTGTTGTTGAATGTCATTGCATTGCATTGCATTGCATTGCATTGCATTGCACAAACGATCTAACGTTGTGCACTGAAGAATAACATATGCACTTTTCGCATTGCATTGCACACCAGAACTAACTCATTCCCATGTTCATTAAAGAGATAACGTGTGTTGTTGCATTGCACAAACGATCTAACGTTGTGCACTGAAGAATAACATATAGGTTATGCACTTTTCGCATTGCATTATATTGCAAACCAGAACTAAATCATTCCAATGTTCATTAAATAGATAATGTGTGTTGTTGCATTGCATTGCATTGCACTAACGATCTAACGTGCACTGAAGAATAACGTGTGTTGTTGCATTTTATTGCATTGCATTGCACTAACGATCTAACGTTGTGCACTGAAAAATAACATAGGCTATGCACTTCTTGCAATTGCATTGCACACCAAAACTAACTCATTCCCATGTTCATTAAAGAGATAACGTGTGTTGTTGAATTTCATTTCATTGTATTGCATTGCATTGCACAAACGATCTAACGTTGTGCACTGAAAAATAACATAGGCTATGCACTTCTTGCATTGCATTGCACACCATAACTAAATCATTCCACTGTTCATTAAAGAAATAACGTGTGTTGTTGAATTTCATTTCATTGCATTGCATTGCATTGCATTGCACAAACGATCTAACGTTGTGCACTGAAAAATAACATAGGCTATGCACTTCTTGCATTGCATTGCACACCAGAACTAACTCATTCCCATGTTCATTAAAGAGATAACGTGTGTTGTTGAATTTCATTTCATTGCATTGCACAAACGATCTAACGTTGTGCACTGAAGAATAACATAGGCTATGCACTTCTTGCATTGCATTGCACACCATAACTAAATCATTCCACTGTTCATTAAAGAAATAACGTGTGTTGTTGAATTTCATTTCATTGCATTGCATTGCATTGCATTGCACAAACGATCTAACGTTGTGCACTGAAAAATAACATAGGCTATGCACTTCTTGCATTGCATTGCACACCAGAACTAACTCATTCCCATGTTCATTAAAGAGATAACGTGTGTTGTTGAATTTCATTTCATTGCATTGCACAAACGATCTAACGTTGTGCACTGAAGAATAACATAGGCTATGCACTTCTTGCATTGCATTGCACACCATAACTAACTCATTTCCACGTTCATTAAAGAGATAACATATGTGTTGTTGCATTGCATTGCACAAACGATCTAACGTTGTGCACTGAAGAATAACATATGCACTTTTCGCATTGCATTGCACACCAGATCTAACTCATTCCCATGTTCATTAAAGAGATAACATATGTGTTGTTGCATTGCACAAACGATCTAACGTTGTGCACTGAAGAATAACATATAGGTTATGCACTTTTCGCATTGCATTATATTGCACACCAGAACTAAATCATTCCCATGTTCATTAAAGATATGATATGTGTGTTGTTGAATTTCATTGCATTGCATTGCATTGCATTGCACAAACGATCTAACGTTGTGCACTGAAGAATAACATATGCACTTTTCGCATTGCATTGCACACCAGATCTAACTCATTCCCATGTTCATTAAAGAGATAACATATGTGTTGTTGCATTGCACAAACGATCTAACGTTGTGCACTGAAGAATAACACATAGGTTATGCACTTTTCCCATTGCATTATATTGCACACCAGAACTAAATCATTCCAATGTTCATTAAATAGATAATGTGTGTTTTTGCATTGCATTGCAATTGCATTGCAATTGCATTGCAATTGCATTGCAATTGCATTGCAATTGCATTGCATTGCATTGCACTAACGATCTAACGTGCACTGAAGAATAACGTGTGTTGTTGCATTTTATTGCATTGCATTGCACTAACGATCTAACGTTGTGCACTGAAAAATAACATAGGCTATGCACTTCTTGCATTGCATTGCACACCAGAACTAACTCATTCCCATGTTCATTAAAGAGATAACGTGTGTTGTTGAATTTCATTTCATTGCATTGCATTGCACTGCACAAATGATCTAACGTTGTGCACTGAAGAATAACATAGGCTATGCACTTCTTGCATTGCATTGCACACCATAACTAAATCATTCCACTGTTCATTAAAGAAATAACGTGTGTTGTTGAATTTCATTTCATTGCATTGCATTGCATTGCACTAACTATCTATCGTTGTGCACTGAAGAATTTCATAGAGGTTATGCACTTTTTGCATTGCATTGCATTGCATACCAGAACTAACTCATTGCAATGTTCATTAAAGAGATAACATGTATGTTGTTGCATTGCATTGCACAAACGATCTAACGTTGTGCATTGAAGAATAACATAGGCTTTGCACTTCTTGCATTGCCTATGCAACTAAAGCAATTAGTGTGCACCATAACTAGATCATTGCAATATTCAAGAAATAACGTGTGTTGTTGCATTGCATTGCATTGCATTGCACTAACGATCTAAAGTGCACTGAAGAATAACGTTTGTTGTTGCATTGCATTGCATTGCACTAACGATCTAACGTTGTGCAATGAAGAATAACAGGTTATGCACGTCTTGCATTGCATTGCACACAGTAATTAACTCATTTCCACGTTCATTAAAGAGATAACATATGTGTTGTTGCATTGCATTGCACAAACGATCTAACGTTGTGCACTGAAGAATAACATATGCACTTTTCGCATTACATTGCACACCAGATCTAACTCATTCCCATGTTCATTAAAGAGATAACATATGTGTTGTTAAATTGCACAAACGATCTAACGTTGTGCACTGAAGAATAACATATAGGTTATGCACTTTTCGCATTGCATTATATTGCACACCAGAACTAAATCATTCCCATGTTCATTAAAGATATGATATGTGTGTTGTTGAATTGAATTGCATTGCATTGCATTGCATTGCATTGCACAAACGATCTAACGTTGTGCACTGAAGAATAACATAGGCTATGCACTTTTTGCATTGCATTGCATTGCATACCAGAACTAACTCATTGCAATGTTCATTAAAGAGATAACATGTATGTTGTTGCATTGCATTGCACAAACGATCTAACGTTGTGCATTGAAGAATAACATAGGCTATGCACTTCTTGCATTGCATTGCACACCAGAACTAACTCATTCCCATGTTCATTAAAGAGATAACGTGTGTTGTTGAATTTCATTTCATTGCATTGATTGCATTGCACAAACGATCTAACGTTGTGCACTGAAGAATAACATAGGCTATGCACTTCTTGCATTGCATTGCACACCATAACTAAATCATTCCACTGTTCATTAAAGAAATAACGTGTGTTGTTGAATTTCATTTCATTGCATTGCATTGCACACAGTAACTAACTCATTTCCACGTTCATTAAAGAGATAACATATGTGTTGTTGCATTGCATTGCACAAACGATCTAACGTTGTGCACTGAAGAATAACATATGCACTTTTCGCATTGCATTGCACACCAGATCTAACTCATTCCCATGTTCATTAAAGAGATAACATATGTGTTGTTGCATTGCACAAACGATCTAACGTTGTGTACTGAAGAATAACATATAGGTTATGCACTTTTCGCATTGCATTATATTGCACACCAGAACTAAATCATTCCAATGTTCATTAAATAGATAATGTGTGTTGTTGCATTGCATTGCATTGCACTAACGATCTAACGTGCACTGAAGAATAACGTGTGTTGTTGCATTTTATTGCATTGCATTGTACTAACGATCTAACGTTGTGCACTGAAAAATAACATAGGCTATGCACTTCTTGCATTGCATTGCACACCAGAACTAACTCATTCCCATGTACATTAAAGAGATAACGTGTGTTGTTGAATTTCATTTCATTGCATTGCATTGCATTGCACAAACGATCTAACGTTGTGCACTGAAGAATAACATAGGCTATGCACTTCTTGCATTGCATTGCACACCATAACTAAATCATTCCACTGTTCATTAAAGAAATAACGTGTGTTGTTGAATTTCATTTCATTGCATTGCATTGCATTGCATTGCACAAACGATCTAACGTTGTGCACTGAAAAATAACATAGGCTATGCACTTCTTGCATTGCATTGCACACCAGAACTAACTCATTCCCATGTTCATTAAAGAGATAACGTGTGTTGCTGAATTTCATTTCATTGCATTGCACAAACGATCTAACGTTGTGCACTGAAGAATAACATAGGCTATGCACTTCTTGCATTGCATTGCACACCATAACTAAATCATTCCACTGTTCATTAAAGAAATAACGTGTGTTGTTGAATTTCATTTCATTGCATTGCATTGCACACAGTAACTAACTCATTTCCACGTTCATTAAAGAGATAACATATGTGTTGTTGCATTGCATTGCAAAAACGATCTAACGTTGTGCACTGAATAATAACATGCACTTTTCGCATTGCATTGCACACCAGATCTAACTCATTCCCATGTTCATTAAAGAGATAACATATGTGTTGTTGCATTGCACAAACGATCTAACGTTGTGCACTGAATAATAACATATAGGTTATGCACTTTTCGCATTGCATTATATTGCACACCAGAACTAAATCATTCCCATGTTCATTAAAGATATGATATGTGTGTTGTTGAATTTCATTGCATTGCATTGCATTGCATTGCATTGCATTGCACAAACGATCTAACGTTGTGCACTGAAGAATAACATATGCACTTTTCGCATTGCATTGCACACCAGATCTAACTCATTCCCATGTTCATTAAAGAGATAACATATGTGTTGTTGCATTGCACAAACGATCTAACGTTGTACACTGAAGAATAACATATAGGTTATGCACTTTTCCCATTGCAATATATTGCACACCAGAACTAAATCATTCCAATGTTCATTAAATAGATAATGTGTGTTTTTGCATTGCATTGCATTGCACTAACGATCTAACGTGCACTGAAGAATAACGTGTGTTGTTGCATTTTATTGCATTGCATTGCACTAACGATCTAACGTTGTGCACTGAAAAATAACATAGGCTATGCACTTCTTGCATTGCATTGCACACCAGAACTAACTCATTCCCATGTTCATTAAAGAGATAACGTGTGTTGTTGAATTTCATTTCATTGCATTGCATTGCACTGCACAAATGATCTAACGTTGTGCACTGAAGAATAACATAGGCTATGCAATTCTTGCATTGCATTGCACACCATAACTAAATCATTCCACTGTTCATTAAAGAAATAACGTGTGTTGTTACATTGCATTGCATTGCATTGCATTGCATTGCACTAACTATCTATCGTTGTGCACTGAAGAATTTCATAGAGGTTATGCACTTTTTGCATTGCATTGCATTGCATACCAGAACTAACTCATTGCAATGTTCATTAAAGAGATAACATGTATGTTGTTGCATTGCATTGCACAAACGATCTAACGTTGTGCATTGAAGAATAACATAGGCTATGCACTTCTTGCATTGCCTATGCAACTAAAGCAATGAGTGTGCACCATAACTAGATCATTGCAATGTTTAAGAAATAACTGTGTTGTTGCATTGTATTGCATTGCACTAACGATCTAACGTGCACTGAAGAATAACGTTTGTTGTTGCATTGCATTAGATTGCATTGCACACCAAAACTAAATCATTCCCATGTTCATTAAATATATGATATGTGTGTTGTTGCATTACATTGCATTGCATTTTATTGCATTGCACTAACGTGCAACGTTGTGCACTGAAAAGTGCACTGAACATGTTGTGCACTAACGTTGTGCACTGAAAAATAACATAGGCTATCCACTTCTTGCATTGCATTGCACACCAGAACTAACTCATTCCCATGTTCATTAAAGAGATAACGTGTGTTGTTACATTGCATTGCATTGCATTGCACTGCACTAACGATCTATCGTTGTGCACTGAAGAATAACAAATAAGTTATACACATTTCGCATTGCATTGCATTGCATTGCACACCAGAACTAACTCATTGCCATGTTCATTAAAGAGATAACAAATGTGTTGTTGTATTGCATTGCATTGCACAAACGATCTAACGTTGTGCACTGAAGAATAACATATGCACTTTTCGCATTGCATTTGCACACCAGATCTAACTCATTCCCATGTTCATTAAAGAGATAACATATGTGTTGTTGCATTGCACAAACGATCTAACGTTGTGCACTGAAGAATAACATATAGGTTATGCACTTTTCGCATTGCATTATATTGCACACCAGAACTAAATCATTCCAATGTTCATTAAATAGATAATGTGTGTTGTTGCATTGCATTGCATTGCACTAACGATCTAACGTGCACTGAAGAATAACGTGTGTTGTTGCATTTTATTGCATTGCATTGCACTAACGATCTAACGTTGTGCACTGAAAAATAACATAGGCTATGCACTTCTTGCATTGCATTGCACACCAGAACTAACTCATTCCCATGTTCATTAAAGAGATAACGTGTGTTGTTGAATTTCATTTCATTGCATTGCATTGCATTGCACAAACGATCTAACGTTGTGCACTGAAGAATAACATAGGCTATGCACTTCTTGCATTGCATTGCACACCATAACTAAATCATTCCACTGTTCATTAAAGAAATAACGTGTGTTGTTGAATTTCATTTCATTGCATTGCATTGCATTGCATTGCACAAACGATCTAACGTTGTGCACTGAAAAATAACATAGGCTATGCACTTCTTGCATTGCATTGCACACCAGAACTAACTCATTCCCATGTTCATTAAAGAGATAACGTGTGTTGCTGATTTCATTTCATTGCATTGCACAAACGATCTAACGTTGTGCACTGAAGAATAACATAGGCTATGCACTTCTTGCATTGCATTGCACACCATAACTAAATCATTCCACTGTTCATTAAAGAAATAACGTGTGTTGTTGAATTTCATTTCATTGCATTGCATTGCACACAGTAACTAACTCATTCCCATGTTCATTAAAGAGATAACATATGTGTTGTTGCATTGCACAAACGATCTAACGTTGTGCACTGAAGAATAACATATAGGTTATGCACTTTTCGCATTGCATTATATTGCACACCAGAACTAAATCATTCCCATGTTCATTAAAGATATGATATGCGTGTTATTGAATTTCATTGCATTGCATTGCATTGCATTGCATTGCATTGCATTGCATTGCATTGCATTGCATTGCATTGCACAAACGATCTAACGTTGTGCACTGAAGAATAACATATGCACTTTTCGCATTGCATTGCACACCAGATCTAACTCATTCCCATGTTCATTAAAGAGATAACATATGTGTTGTTGCATTGCACAAACGATCTAACGTTGTGCACTGAAGAATAACATATAGGTTATGCACTTTTCGCATTGCATTATATTGCACACCAGAACTAAATCATTCCAATGTTCATTAAATAGATAATGTGTGTTTTTGCATTGCATTGCATTGCATTGCATTGCATTGCATTGCAATTGCATTGCATTGCATTGCACTAACGATCTAACGTGCACTGAAGAATAACGTGTGTTGTTGCATTTTATTGCATTGCATTGCACTAACGATCTAACGTTGTGCACTGAAAAATAACATAGGCTATGCACTTCTTGCATTGCATTGCACACCAGAACTAACTCATTCCCATGTTCATTAAAGAGATAACGTGTGTTGTTGAATTTCATTTCATTGCATTGCATTGCACTGCACAAATGATCTAACGTTGTGCACTGAAGAATAACATAGGCTATGCACTTCTTGCATTGCATTGCACACCATAACTAAATCATTCCACTGTTCATTAAAGAAATAACGTGTGTTGTTACATTGCATTGCATTGCATTGCATTGCATTGCAATGCATTGCATTGCATTGCATTGCATTGCACTAACTATCTATCGTTGTGCACTGAAGAATTTCATAGAGGTTATGCACTTTTTGCATTGCATTGCATTGCATACCAGAACTAACTCATTGCAATGTTCATTAAAGAGATAACATGTATGTTGTTGCATTGCATTGCACAAACGATCTAACGTTGTGCATTGAAGAATAACATAGGCTTTGCACTTCTTGCATTGCCTATGCAACTAAAGCAATTAGTGTGCACCATAACTAGATCATTGCAATATTCAAGAAATAACGTGTATTGTTGCATTGCATTGCATTGCATTGCATTGCATTGCATTGCACTAACGATCTAAAGTGCACTGAAGAATAACGTTTGTTGTTGCATTGCATTGCATTGCACTAACGATCTAACGTTGTGCAATGAAGAATAACAGGTTATGCACGTCTTGCATTGCATTGCACACAGTAACTAACTCATTTCCACGTTCATTAAAGAGATAACATATGTGTTGTTGCATTCATTGCACAAACGATCTAACGTTGTGCACTGAAGAATAACATATGCACTTTTCGCATTACATTGCACACCAGATCTAACTCATTCCCATGTTCATTAAAGAGATAACATATGTGTTGTTACATTGCACAAACGATCTAACGTTGTGCACTGAAGAATAACATATAGGTTATGCACTTTTCGCATTGCATTATATTGCACACCAGAACTAAATCATTCCCATGTTCATTAAAGATATGATCTGTGTGTTGTTGAATTTCATTGCATTGCATTGCATTGCATTGCATTGCATTGCATTGCATTGCATTGCATTGCATTGCACAAACGATCTAACGTTGTGCACTGAAGAATAACATAGGCTATGCACTTTTTGCATTGCATTGCATTGCATACCAGAACTAACTCATTGCAATGTTCATTAAAGAGATAACATGTATGTTGTTGCATTGCATTGCACAAACGATCTAACGTTGTGCATTGAAGAATAACATAGGCTATGCACTTCTTGCATTGCCTATGCAACTAAAGCAATTAGTGTGTTGACCATAACTAGATCATTGCAATGTTTAAGAAATAACGTGTGTTGTTGCATTGCATTGCATTGCATTGCACTAACGATCTAACGTTGTGCAATGAAGAATAACAGGTTATGCACGTCTTGCATTGCATTGCACACAGTAACTAACTCATTTCCACGTTCATTAAAGAGATAACATATGTGTTGTTGCATTGCATTGCACAAACGATCTAACGTTGTGCACTGACAGCCCGATCTCATCCCAAGTCGTCATATACTGACGCTTTGGACATTTCGTCTACATCGAACGCATATGGCACCCTTTAGCGTCAATATGAGACGCAGATAGATATGGGCCAGAAGGCGCCTCCTAGCGGTCTAACCCTAACCCTACCCCAGACCTAAACCTACCCATAACCGAACAAAGTTCTGTGCGTCTCATATTGACGCTAAAGGGTGCCATGTGCGTTCGATGTGTAAAAAGCGTCAGTATATGATGCCCTAGGATGAGAATGCGTTGGCACTGACGAATAACTCATAGGAATTGCATTGCATTGCACACTAGAACTAAATCATTCCCATGTTCATTAAAGAGATGATATGTGTGTTGTTGCATTGCATATAGCATTGCATTGCACTAACGCAAAAGAATCATCAAAGTTTAACTTACTGTTCATCAGAAGGAGTCGATAAGTTTATAATAGTAAAAAAACATTTTGAAGATTCTTTGGCCAAAAATATGTTAAATTGGTCAAATATGGACTAGAGTCTTGATGATATAACATCACGAGAAGTCTGTACAGTACGACAAATAATGTATAGTAAGATTAAAGTTCAAGGTCTCTGTCCATAAATATGTTCAGAAGGTCAAATATGGACTTCTGTATGGCTGATTTAACATCAGAAGGAGTCTATGAGTTTCTAAGAGTAAAACATATTTAGAGGATTCTTTGGCCAAAAAATGTTAAATCGGTCAAATTTGAACTACAGTCTGGCTGATTTAACATCACGAGAAGTCTGTATAGTAGGAGAAATATGTATAGTAAGGTCCAAGGTCTCTGTCCAGAAATATGTTCAGAAGGTCAAATATGGACTTCTGTATGGCTGATTTAACATCAGAAGCAGTCTATACGTTTATGATAGACAAAATCCTTTTGAGAACTCTTTGGTCAAATTTTTTTTAATCGGTCAAATATGGACTGCCTGATTTAACATTACGAGAAGTCAGTCTGTAGTATAGCAAGATAGTGTTCAAGAACTCTTTGGCAGGAAATATGTTCAGAAGGTCAAAAGGGGACCTCTGTATAGCTGATTTATCATCAGAAGTCGTCTATAACTTTTTGTTATAGTCAAATAACACTTTTTTAAATGAATTTTCATAGATTGAAAATTTTTGAGGACACTTTGACCAGAAATAAGTTGAAAAGGTCAGATATGGACATCTATATGGCTTATGAAGCATCAGAAGGAGTCTATGAGTATGTATAGAAAGCCCCAATATCGAGGACTCTTTGGCCAAAAATATGTTCCTTGGGTCAAATATGGACTTCTGAATGGCTGACGTAACATCAGAAAGAGTCATATATGGACATTTGTCAGGATGATATAACATCCGAAGATATCAATCTGAATGTATAGTGTTAATCTTTTAGGACTCTTTGTCCAGAAATATGTTCAGTAGGTCAAAATGGGACCTCTGAATAGCTGATTTGTCATCAGAAAGAATCTATGACTTTATATAGTTTAAAAACTTTTTTGAGGACCCTTTGACCAGAAATAAGTTCAAAAGGTCAGATATGGATATCTATATGGCTTCTGTAGCATTAGAAGGAGTCTATGAGTATGTATAGAAAGGTCAAGATCGAGAACTCTTGGGCTATAAATATATGGGTCAAATATGGACTTCTGTAAGGCTTATTTGACATCAGAAGGAGTCGATAAGTTTATAATAGTAAAAAACATTTTGAGGATTCTTTGGCCAAAAATATGTTCAGTAGGTCAAAAATAGACTACTGGCTGGTTGATATAACATCACGAGAAGTATGTATATTACGAGAAATATGTAAAGTAAGGTTAAAGATCAAGGTCTCCGTCCAGAAATATGTCAGAAGTTCAGATATGGACTTCTGTATGGCTTATTTAACATCAGAAGGAGTCTATGGAGTCTATGGTCTAAGGAGTCTTTTACTAAGAGTAAAAAATATTTTGAGGATTCTTTGACCAGAAATAACTAAGTTCAAAAGGTCAGATATGGACATCTCTTTCGTAGTTTTGATAACTGCACCGCTTGGAAAACGCTTGGGGGGGACAATCCTTGAATATATAGTAGCGGCCTAAATACTTATAATTGTCCAGTACACAAAGTATGGCCCATAATCGCTACACTGATCTGGGCCACACACCTCCCATGCACAATCTGCCCAAATGTTGTCTGCCGTCATGCAGTGCCATCATTGCCACACTTGGCCAACAGTTGGCTGACATGATCTGGGCCACACACCTCCCAACCACAATCGGCCCAAATGTTGTCTATGAGTATGTATAGAAAGCCCAAGATCGAGGACCCTTTGGCCAGAAATATGTTCCTTGGGTCAAATATGGACTTCTGTATGGTTGACGTAACATAAGAGTCAACTAGTATATATAGAAAGGTCAAGTTTCCTTTACTAAGTTTACTAACTCCTTGGCCAGGAAAAATTTCAGTATGTCAAAAATTTACTTTTGTCAGGATGATCTTTAAGGACTCTTTGGCCAGAAATATGTTCAGTAGGTCAAAAGCGTACCTATGTATAGCTCATTGTTATAACATTATGTGCTTTGCACAAACGATCTAACGTTGTGCATTGAAGAATAACATATAGTCTGTGCACTACTTGCATTACATTGCACAACAGAACTAACTCAATCCCATGTTCATTAAAGAGATAACATATGTGTTGTTGCATTGCACAAACGATCTAACGTTGTGCATTGAAGAATAACATAGGCTATGCACTTCTTGCATTGCATTGCACACCAGAACTAAATCAGTCCCATATTCATTAAAGAGATAACGTGTGTTGTTGCATTGCATTGCACAAACGATCTAATGTTGTGCACTGAAGAATAACATATAGGTTATGCACTTTTCGCATTGCATTGCATTGCACACCAGAACTATATCATTCCCATGTTCATTAAAGAGATGATATGTGTGTTGTTGCATTGCATTGCATTGCATTGCACTAACGATCTAACGTTGTGCACTGAAGAATAACATATAGGTTATGCACTTTTTGCATTGCATTGCACACCAGAACTAAATCATTCCCATGTTCATTAAAGAGATGATATGTGTGTTGTTGCATTGCATTGCATTGCATTGCACTAACGATCTAACGTTATGCACTGAAGAATAACATATAGGCTATGCACTTCTTGCATTGCGTTGCACACCAGAACTAAATCATTCCAATGTTCATTAAAGAGATAATGTGTGTTGTTGCATTGCATTGCAATTGCATTGCGTTGCATTGCACTAACGATCTAACGTTGTGCACTGAAGAATAACATATAAGTTATGCACATTTCGCATTACATTGCATTGTATTGCATACCAGAACTAACTCATTCCCATGCACTTGCAATGCAACAACACATATGTTATCTCTTTAATGAACATGGGAATGAGTTAGATCTGGTGTGCAATGCAAGAAGTGCATAGGCTATGTTATTCTCCAATGCACAATGTCAGATCGTTTGTGCAATGTAATGCACTTCTTGTTATCTCTTTAATGTGTTCTGATGTGCAATGCAATGCAATGCAAGAAATGCATAGCCTAAGTTATTCTTCAATGCACAACGTTAGATCGTTTGTGCAATGTAACAATACATATGTTATCTCTTTAATGAACATGGGAATGAGTTAGATCTGGTGTGCAATGCAATGCAGTGCAATAATTGTATAGCCTATATATTCTTCAATGCAAAACGTTAGATCGTTTGTGCAATGCAATGCAATGCAACAACACATATGTTATCTCTTTAATGAACATGGGATTGAGTTATTTCTGGTGTGCAATGCAATGCAAATTTGCCTAGTAAAAACAGAGTTTGTGTTGTTGAATCATATATTTTTTTCTAGTAGGCTACATCTTAAAATATAGAGCTCATGACAAATAAATGTTCCAGATGGACAAACATTAACTGCAAAAACCAGTGTGAAAAACAATATCTTAAAATAAACTAGAAGTGCGGATACACAGATATGGCCTATTTATGAATTAAATCCATGCATTTATTTGTCATTTAAACTGATGCAAACAGGGAAAGAGAGAAGAAAACACTTATTATCCTGTCGCCCCCTCTAGTGGACAGCATTAAGTATTACGGCCTTCATTGCTCAGAGAACGCAAGTCAATGGATTTTTTGGGGTGTCTTTTACATTTTTTTATTATTATTAATGTTTATTACAAACTCTCGTGGAGACAACAGCAAAAAAAAAAAGGCAAGGCATCTACAAAATGCAGATTTGACAATGAAAAAGATAAAAAATAAAAAAAAATAAAAAAAATAAGGCATTGTTCTCAAATAAATAATATGTGTTACAGGATCAAAAACATTTCAGCAGCATAACAAATAGCTTCTACAGTTTGTTTAGAATTTTTTACAAGGTTCAAGGAGGATAATAACATACGAAATTCATTTTTAAAAGAGTTTACATTTGGCAATTGTTTTTTCCATTTATTTTTGTGAATGTGGTATTTACGGATGATAAGGTTAATCAAAAGTGAAATGTCCCTCGTCAGTTTAGAATTATAAATAATAATTCTATCTTTTAGTAAATAATAATTACTATCTTCGATTGTAAATCGTTCGTTCACAAATTTTATTATTTAACCAGCTATGTGGACATCTTGCCAGAACTTCCTACTAACTGAGCAAAGGAAGAATAAATGTTCTGTTCGTTCTGGGTTTTCATGACAAAAGTCGCAAGGGTCAACTTCAAAACCAAATCTACCCCTCAGTGTTTCCGCAGATGGATAGTAGCCTAGTTGTTAAGAATTTTAAATTGCATTTCTTTTACTTTGGGTGCAATTGGCCATTTTATAAATTTCCTATGTTTTTCTGCAATTGTTGGATTATCTAATATTTTAAGTTTTATCTTCCTATCATAATATTGTGATAAAGTTCATTATTTTCCCTAATGTAATGATAAAAATTTAACTTTCATATATTTTAGATTCATTGCACACCAACTGAAATATTTCAGGTCTTTTATTGTTTTAATACTGATGATTTTGGCATACAGCTCATGAAAACCCAAAATTCCTGTCTCAATAAATTAGCATATTTCATCCGACCAATAAAAGAAAAGTGTTTTTAATACAAAAAAAGTAAACCTTCAAATAATTATGTTCAGTTATGCACTCAATACTTGGTCGGGAATCCTTTTTGCAGAAATGACTGCTTCAATGCGGCGTGGCATGGCCGTAATCAGCCTGTGGCACTGCTGAGGTGTTATGGAGGCCCAGGATGCTTCGATAGCGGCCTTAAGCTCATCCAGAGTGTTGGGTCTTGCGTCTCTCAACTTTCTCTTCACAATATCCCACAGATCCTCTATGGGGTTCAGGTCAGAAGAGTTGGCAGGCCAATTGAGCACAGTAATACCATGGTCAGTAAACCATTTACCAGTGGTTTTGGCACTGTGAGCAGGTGCCAGGTCATGCTGAAGAATGAAATCTTCATCTCCATAAAGCTTTTCAGCAGATGGAAGCATGGAGTGCTCCAAAATCTCCTGATAGCTAGCTGCATTGACCCTGCCCTTGATAAAACACAGTGGACCAACACCAGCAGCTGACATGGCACCCCAGACCATCACTGACTGTGGGTACTTGACACTGGACTTCAGGCATTTTGGCATTTCCTTCTCCCCAGTCTTCCTCCAGACTCTGGCACCTTGATTTCCGAATGACATGCAAAATTTGAGCAACCACTGAGCAACAGTCCAGTGCTGCTTCTCTGTAGCCCAGGTCAGGCGCTTCTGCCGCTGTTTCTGGTTCAAAAGTGGCTTGACCTTGGGAATGCGGCACCTGTAGCCCATTTCCTGCACACACCTGTGCACGGTGGCTCTGGATGTTTCTACTCCAGACTCAGTCCACTGCTTCCGCAGGTCCCCCAAGGTCTGGAATCGGTCCTTCTCCACAATCTTCCTCATGGTCCGGTCACCTCTTCTCATTGTGCAGCGTTTTTTGCCACACTTTTTCCTTCCCACAGACTTCCCACTGAGGTGCCTTGATACAGCACTCTGGGAACAGCCTATTCGTTCAGAAATTTCTTTCTGTGTCTTACCCTCTTGCTTGAGGGTGTCAATGATGGCCTTCTGGTCAGCAGTCTTACCCATGATTGCGGTTTTGAGATATGAACCAGGCTGGGAGTTTTTAAAAGCCTCAGGAATCTTTTGTAGGTGTTTAGAGTTAATTAGTGAATTCAGATGATTAGGTTAATAGCTCGTTTAGAGAACCTTTTCATGATATGCTAATTTATTGAGACAGGAATTTTGGGTTTTCATGAGCTGTATGCCAAAATCATCAGTATTAAAACAATAAAAGACCTGAAATGTTTCAGTTGGTGTGCAATGAATCTAAAATATATGAAAGTTTAATTTTTATCATTACATTATGGAAAATAATGAACTTTATCACAATATGCTAATTTATTGAGAAGGACCTGTATATCCTTTGAAAGCTTTATTTAAATATTTGTTGTCACATTTTTTGTCCGTAATGTTTAATTCCCCTAGCGTTAAGTTTGGAAGTTTGATTTGGACATTAGAAAAACTAATTGTGTTTTTTATCAGCTGTATCAAATTCACTGGGATAGATTTACAGATGTTCTTATATTCTTTAAGAGAACATTGAATATTATTAATTTTTTTAAAATCTTGTAACTGTAAGATTTCACCGTTTATATCTAAAATGTCATGTACAAAGATAATGCCTTGGTCAAACCAAAGCTGGTTTACCACAATGGGTAAAGTTATGGGTAAATACCATCTTCCAATGATGCAAAACTTGTTTATGAAACTCTGAAATTTCTAAAATACCTTTTAAATTTTCTGTCACATTTCACGTTTAACCCACCGAACATCTTGAAAATACTTTTTGGAATGTGAAACCATATTGAAACCGGCTTCAATAGAAACTCTTTCAACCACTTTATTTTAAATGTTCCTAACATTGCCTCAAAATCCACTGTTTTGATACTGCTATTATACTCTTTAACCAACTGAGATTTTTTAACATAGTACTTATTTCTCCATATAAATTTATATGTAATGGAGTTAATTTTCCTCACGTTTTTTGGAGCAATGTAAGGAGAAATGTAAAAACGACATGGATAAATCAGTTTGGATATACCCTTAGCCTTGGACAATAAGTTACGCCCAAAAATGGAAAGATCTCTACTAAGCCAGTGGTTTAAGGATACTTGTATTTGATAAATTTTTTCTTTCATATTAATTTCCTCTCTTTGTTTTTCATCTTTAACCATCCAAGATATTTAACTTCTTTTTTAACAGGGATTGACATTATTTCTGTATCTATACAGTCATATAACGCAAGTAGTTCACACTTTTTCATATTTAAACGAAGACCTGAAGCTTTGGAAAAAATGTGACTGAGGCGAAATTCGTAATAAAAAAAATTTATACCCTGAAAATTTGGATGATTTAATATCAGATATGCTAGTAGCTGTGTACATAAAATGAACAACTTGGGACTAATTGGACATCCTTGTCTTATTCCGCAAGTTATATTTATTCTAAGTGTTAGTCCTGGGTTTAAGGAGATATAAATGTAAATATCAGTATAGAACATTTTGATCACTGAACAACATTTTTTGTCGAATCCAAAATTTTCTAAAGTAGAAAATAAAAAATCGTGTTCTATAGAATCGAAAGCTTTGAAATAGTCTTTAAATAAAATCAGGCTTTCCGATTCCAGAATAGACCGATAGTCCAGCATGTCCAATATTAATCTCACATTATTATGTATACTTATACCTTTTATAAACGCAGACTGAGTTTCATCTACTATTTTATCAATTACTGTTTTCAATCTCTCTGCATATATTAACGCTAATATCGTTGCAGAGCAACGTAATAGGCCTCCAATTGTCTAAATTTGTTATATCTTTTTTTGTTTTGGGGAATAGGGTTATTATACTAGTTTTCATTGTTGGAGTAAGACATTCGATAAATGCATTCAATAACAATTCTTTGATATCTTCCCAAAAAAACGTAAAAAATTCCGAGGTCAACCCATCAATTCCCATTGATCATTTTTTTCAGGACATTTTCTATTTCTTGCAGATTTATTTTGCTTTCTAACCGCTCATTGGAAATACGTTACTCTGACTACATTTTTGCAGAACCTGAAATACGTACCTCCTGGTACGTTTCCCTGCACTTTTCGGGTGAAACGTCCACTAGAGGCGCTAAGGGGTATAATTTTTTCTCCGTTCCAGATGCGTGTTTATTAAAAGGTTATAAAAGCGAAAATATGAGTAAATTATGTTCAGACTTCTCAGTATACACTCATTTTAATATAAATTAGGAATTATTTCCACGCTTTTAAGGTGCCACAACAACCCAGTCTCACGGCAGTTCTTGAAATGGTCACGTAATTTAGTCTATTGATTCGTGACACGGACACGTTTATTTCGTTATTTTCGTGATATCAGGATGTTTTTTAAACTAATATATTTCAGTGTGAAGCATCTTTCGTGATCACAGCACGATTCTTTCTGCCTGTCGGGCGGCAGCAGAGAAGCTGTTTAATCAACATTTATTCACGAGATCTTATGTTATCATGGTTTATGTATTTTTATTGATATTTTTTAAAATAATATTTTATCAGTAGGAAATCGCGCTGAAGAAGTCTCGTTCCGATTCTTCGCGATATTTGGCATCAGTTCACGTGTGCCAGATGTTGGTAAGTAAATACGCTGTTCTAATAATGTTTGATACAATGCCTTTTCTGTTTGTCGATATTAATCAGATTAGCTCACGTTCTGCATTATATCTGTCATCGCCACGGAGGCTTTGCGTTTCATTGCTTTCTAATTCAAAACAGGGTGATTAAACACTGTCTGTCACGTGACGTGCTATAATATAAGCCTATAACGTTACCTTCAATCAGTTAATCATATTCATATCAGATTTAAAGTAGTACA
Organism: Leuciscus idus; assembly: GCA_021554675.1. Classification (NCBI taxonomy): domain Eukaryota; kingdom Metazoa; phylum Chordata; class Actinopteri; order Cypriniformes; family Leuciscidae; genus Leuciscus; species Leuciscus idus. The sequence continues at coordinate 10,352,212 of CM038639.1, read as the reverse complement.
ATTAGTTCCAAAGTTGTATTTGTAGTAGAAGCACAGTAAAAACAACACTTACCATCCTTTTACCACAGTAACATTAGTTTTACTGTGATAAGTGTACTAAAAAGACAGTAATCACAAAACTTACCATGCTTTTACCACACTATTTGTAGTTTTAATGTGATACACTTATTGTAAATGCACAGTAACCACAACACTTACCATGCTTTTACCACAGTAACCCTAGTTTTACTGTGAAAGTGGTAAAAGGACAGTAATCACAAAACTTACCATGCTTTTACCACAGTATTGATAGTTTTAAAGTGATATTTGTTGTAAACGCATATTAACCACAACACTTACCATGCTTTCAATGCTTTATAATGTAACATCTAATATTTGTAAGGTAAATCAGTACTTTTTCTTTTAAATAATCCTATATATTATACATAATGATATTTTATTTTCTCTTTTTTCAGCTGAAAAGACCAAAAGGACCTTTCGGACTCAGTCAGCCCATTATTGTTTGATGACAAGTAAACGGAGGAGACGGACAGCTGCAAAGGCAAATATTCACAATGGTATGTATGTGTTGGTTTTAACCCTAAATCAAACATTTTATCAAGCATTTGTTGTTTCTTACACCTTTTCTCACAAAACCCATAGCCCAATCAGTACAAACATAGTCCGAAAGCCTTAATAATTCACAAGATTTGTACGATACTCGTACGTATTTGTAGCCTGGGAAAACCCAGACTACTTCCGGCGAATTTTAATTCTCTCTCCAGGATAGTCTGGAGAAGAGCCCATTCAAACTCATTTCTGTGCCGCCGAAATCGCGGCACCAATCAGAAACGTTTGGGGAGGGATTTACATGATGACGACAGCGCAGCGACGCTGAAGGAGATTTCATTACAAAGATGGATGCCGCCGTGGAACATCACTCGTTCGAATCATAGACAGTATATAAACGAATCAGTTATCGCGTCTGTTTTGAGCGATTTAAACTTACCGTTTTCGTTAAAACCGGAGCAAAGAACAACACTCGAAGCATACGTCATCTCCTTCATCGATCTGATTGGTTTTATGACTATCCAATTGCGCCCAGAGGAATTTGAGCTACGTCGGTTGGTGACGCCCCTTTGGAAATGATTTGTCTACATAGCTTCGCCAGTCCCTACACTCAGTTTCAACTGAGAAGGGTCTGGTTTTAACCAGGCTAACGTATTTGTATACTCGTACACAATCTTGCAGCTTTTACTCCTAGTGCTGTCATTGGCTAGTGCCTCAATTCCTGTACATATTTATCGCAATAATTGTAAATCAGTTGCGCCCCTTCTTGGAAAGTAGTCGGATGTCCCTCACACTGTCAGAAAGTTTATATTAATTTCATTGTATTTATTACAATTATTACAATTTGGTCCCTGTCTGTTCATGTTCCAATGATACATGATGTGTCTCCACACCTCATAACCTTCCTCTGTTTGCAAGAGTGGAAAAGCTTATCTGACTTGTCACATGACATCACATACTCGATTATTTTGTCATAATCAGACAGTTACACTGCTGATAACTGTCCCGTTTGCATGTTAAGCATGTTATTTTGCTTGCATATGATTATTGCTTGCTATTAAAGACATACTTTTATTCATAGAAATGCCCACATATCAGTGAACTTATTACATAAAAATGCTTTTAACATTTAATTATGCAACACTCTTTACAGAAAACATATCCCACAGTTATGGATAAACTAACAACATCATCATCATCAAGTGCTGTGCTGGGCACATTGGGCAACAAGTGTCCTCCAACGTATTCGATCCGTGGCCAAGTTCTCCACATCTTCCCATGGGACACTGACATTCTTCAGGTCTTTGTGAAACATCTGTCTCCGTGTCTTCCTTGGTCTTCCCTGTCTCCTGCATCCTCCTGGCGGTGTCCACTTCATCATTGTGTTTGGGTGTTGTTGTTTGGGCATGCGTAGGATGTGTCCAGCGAGGTGCACCCTTTGCTTTGTCAGTTTCTGAAAGTCTTCATGTGGAGTCCCACTCCTCCTCAGGATCTCTATGATATATGCAGAACCAACATTGAAAATAGTGATTTATCTTTTTCCATATGTTAAAGCATTTTGTTTTCTCTTTCAGCTTCATAAACTGTACTTGATTTCTGCCTAATGCCTTTATCAAAAAAGTGTCAGTGCTCTTCAGGTGTTTTGCTAAAGGACATATTCATTGCATAGTTATAATAAAAGTGACCAATAATCACAAGGATATAGAATGAAAGTTGAGAATGTAAAATGTTGTGCTTACGTTTTTGCCTATTTGTTCTTTAAAGCGAAGAAACAAATGTAGTAATGTAACAAAGTTGAATCTCATCTCTTGGTTTGTAAAAATATAACTTCATCATAGCAAATTTTTTTTAACGTTACTGTATGTGTCACTATAATGGATTACCCCTGTATCTGGATATTTTTAATTAATTGATTTTTATACTGTTGTGCAGTAGTTTTGGCGCTACATTTGTCTTTAAACAGTTTGGCATTAAATATTGGAATAAGCTTTCAAAATTGTGTCCATTCATTGTGCTTTTGTTACATTTATTTGAATATAATTGATATACCTTTGATATACTATACATACACTGTAAATGTTAGAAGCACTTTAGTAAATGTAATCATCTTTAATTAAAATACTGCAAAACTACCCCTGCTTTAGGCCATTGCTTAGAAAAAAGTTTCTCTTTCAAATTTATCCATAAGCAAATTTGTGTCATTGATCATGTGAACTCGTTTTTGGATGGTAACCACACAAAGGCGTCTTTTGTTTTTAAATATGAGTTTTATAATTTAATTAGAAGGAATACATGTTTAACAGCCTAAATATAAAATATTTAAGGTATCTATCCCTGCAGCCGGAACCAGAAGAGATCTGTCATCATTTACCATAAATGGGCAAGTAAGTGTGACGCATCTGTTCAGCTGGGTTGTTATTGGCTGTGACTTTATCGCAGAACTCGCTGTGATTGGACAATCGTTTAACCCATATAAAACGGCGCTTCATGTTCCAAAGTATGTTTTGGTGGTATTATTGCGTTAGTTATACAATAAGTTAACTATAAAGTGTCTCTATGTTGTGATAAATTACTCCTTTACCGAGATCCTAACCCTAACCCTAAGCCTAAGCATGTCTGCACATTGCAATGAACTACAGTACCATGCTTCCTGATCCACTGATAGAATGACAGAGACATGTGGGTAATGTAGTTTAAAACGTTTAGTAATGAAACAATAAATGTTAGAATAAATAATATCTTTAATGGACAACTGGATATATAAATGTGTTCATTGTGCAAACCTTTATGACATAATATGAGGGACAGGCTGAAATGTGATATTTTACTGTGAGCACTTTAAAAATAACCTTTATGCCAGCTTTCCATATATGTCTGAAAACTGTGGCCAACATTATTTATTAAACATAGCATAAGCAGTTGTCCAGCCGATTTTCTCTTTGATACACTAACCAGACTTTGAGTTACAGCCATTTTAAATGTGCATTTGTTTGCTCTTCTGGGGGCCGTTGCTTGGCCCCTGGGGGTGGAAGGGCAGTACAATCTACACATATCTACACACACTATTACTATTACACAATGATAATGCAACATTCAGTAAAACAACCAAAAACAGTGCCAACATTTCCTTTTCACCCCCTCTGATTGCTGCTTATATGCCTGACATCAGTAATGTCTATGTTTTCATTTGAAATGCAGTAGTAGATGTGCTAGAATGATCATCTTGGATCATCTTCAATTATGCTTGAAGTGTTTATAGCAAGATAGCCCACTGCAGCCTCTTGTTATTCAGTTTCCCTTTATTTTACTGAAAACTGACATACATGCAAGTATGTGCAACTTATGTTGCATTGTTGTCCCAAATATCATTAACCAGATAAAATGTTTTATGTCCTAAGATAATCATGGTCATTAATTATATGTAATTGTTTTTAAATTATGAACTAAACTAAAGAAATAAGAAATTTAAATTTCTCAAATTAAAATTTCTATTTACTGTACCAAACACCACTTTCAATACACAATATTCACCATACTTTATTAAACAACACTTTATTGGAGGACAAAGCATAAAGTTGATAAAGTAGCATAAAGAAAAATGCGATTCAAGATAAATAAAAATGTCTTCAAAAATACGTTCACATCATATGAATCCATTCACAGCTGCTGAAGCCACAAAACGAGTGCCAGAGAATCATATTCAGTCACCTACAGAAAACAGATTTGATATTGTGTTGGAAAATAATGATTCATTATCACAGCTAAACTGGTTTCTTGCTCTTCCCTGTCCATGTCTCTATCGTGTTTGTGTTCTTCTTCCTCGTCTAAACAGTTTGTTCAGTTGTACCCTACAGTATAACAGATGAACAGAAGATGTGATCACTGATGTGGTGTAGCTTTTTCTCAACCAGAGGAAGAAGTCTCAACATCCCATTGTCAGGCGTTCTCCAGTCCTGGTCTGAAAGTAAAACAAAAAACACAAACCATTCAAATGAATTTGTTTAATGGACAGTCAGGTCAGCTTATGTTCTGCGTCATTTAAAGCAGTGATGGTTTACTCTGGCCCTCAGCGTCCACTGTCCTGCAGATTTAGCTCCAACCTCAAATCCACTAGCCTATTGTCTAGAAGTAAACCTGAAGACTTTGGTTAAAATTTTCAGATGTGCTCGATTAGGGTTGGAGGTTAACTCTCAACTTCAAAAAGTAGATTGCAAAGGGCCAGAGTTGCCTCACTGTTCCTTATTTAAATTTACAAAGCAGCAGTCAGTACATTATATATAATATACACATTGAAGTATTATATAAAAAATAAAATAAAAAAAAGATATATATATATATATATATATATATATATATATATATATATATATATATATAATATTGCAGCACATAATATAAGCTAAGTACTGAACAAAAACAGTTTTACCCATATCAACAGCAACCTATTTTAAAAGATCTTTAAGAAAGGCATGGTCTCTTTTGAGCCTTTGCTAGTGATGCTCGATACTTTCCAGACAACATACTCTTCTGTCAGTTGTTTCAAGAGCTTCACTTGGTCAAAAACCAAAAATTGTCATCAAATTATGTACTAAATATTACAGCATTGTTTCAATACAAGACATACCAATGGACTCGCGCAGCTTTCTGTCTTCTTTGGGCACCAGATGTTCCTTCCTCACCCGAAACAAAGGACTTATTCGATTAGCTTGCGTTGATATAAGGACTGGTCTTCCTTCTCTGCTGTAAAACAAGAAAGTCTCGACTTACTCTATGTGCAATTACTATTGTTCTTTAAACATAAATTAAGACAGTTATAAATAAGCTAATTTATTGACGATTCAGGAGAGAGCATTTGATGAGTAAATACTGATTGAAATATTCTAGAAACTTTACCTGGGAAGGGCTGATCACGGCAAGATTCGCTGCGACTCACTAGTAGCTCTTAAAAGAGCTGTTGAGTTTGATATTGTAGAGGTTTAAAAAAAAGGACTAAGTAATCCTGCAAAACAGAAAGGAAGGTAATTTTAATACATTACTTGCAAATAGTCAGTTTATCCATAACTGTAGGATATGTTTTCTGTAAAGAGTGTTGCATAATTAAATGTTAAGCATTTTTATGTAATAAGTTCACTGATATGTGGGCATTTCTATGAATAAAAGTATGTCTTAATAGCAAGCAATAATCATATGCAAGCAAAATAACATGCTTAACATGCAAACGGGACAGTTATCAGCAGTGTAACTGATCTGATTATGACAAAATAATCGAGTATCTGATGTCATGTGACAAGTCAGATAAGCTTTTCCACTCTTGCAAACAGAGGAAGGTTATGAGGTGTGGAGACACATCATGTATCATTGGAACATGAACAGACAGGGACCAAATTGTAATAATTGTAATAAATACAATGAAATTAATATAAACTTTCTGACAGTGTGAGGGACATCCGACTACTTTCCAAGAAGGGGCGCAACTGATTTACAAATATTGCGATAAATATGTACAGGAATTGAGGCACTAGCCAATGACAGCACTAGGAGTAAAAGCTGCAAGATTGTGTACGAGTATACAAATACGTACGAGTATCGTACAAATCTTGTGAATTATTAAGGCTTTCGGACTATGTTTGTACTGATTGGGCTATGGGTTTTGTGAGAAAAGGTGTAAGAAACAACAAATGCTTGATAAAATGTTTGATTTAGGGTTAAAACCAACACATACATACCAATGTGAATATTTGCCTTTGCAGCTGTCCGTCTCCTCCGTTTACTTGTCATCAAACAATAATGGGCTGACTGAGTCCGAAAGGTCCTTTTGGTCTTTTCAGCTGAAAAAAGAGAAAATAAAATATCATTATGTATAATATATAGGATTATTTAAAAGAAAAAGTACTGATTTACCTTACAAATATTGGATGTTACATTATAAAGCATTGAAAGCATGGTAAGTGTTGTGGTTAATATGCGTTTACAACAAATATCACTTTAAAACTATCAATACTGTGGTAAAAGCATGGTAAGTTTTGTGATTACTGTCCTTTTACCACTTTCACAGTAAAACTAGGGTTACTGTGGTAAAAGCATGGTAAGTGTTGTGGTTACTGTGCATTTACAATAAGTGTATCACATTAAAACTACAAATAGTGTGGTAAAAGCATGGTAAGTTTTGTGATTACTGTCTTTTTAATACACTTGACTTATCACAGTAAAACTAATGTTACTGTGGTAAAAGGATGGTAAGTGTTGTTTTTACTGTGCTTCTACTACAAATACAACTTTGGAACTAATTGTACTACTTTAAATCTGATATGAATATGATTAACTGATTGAAGGTAACGTTATCGGCTTATATTATAGCACGTCACGTGACAGACAGTGTTTAATCACCCTGTTTTGAATTAGAAAGCAATGAAACGCAAAGCCTCCGTGGCGATGACAGATATAATGCAGTGACTGAACGTGAACTAATCTGATTAATATCGACAAACAGAAAAGGCATTGTATCAAACATTATTAGAACAGCGTATTTACTTACCAACATCTGGCACACGTGAACTGATGCCAAATATCGCGATGAATCGGAACGAGACTTCTTCAGCGCGATTTCCTACTGATAAAATATTATTTTAAAAATATCAACAAAAATACATAAACCATGATAACATAAGATCTCGTGAATAAATGTTGATTAAACAGCTTCTCTGCTGCAGCCCGACAGGCAGAAAGAATCGTGCTGTGATCACGAAAGATGCTTCACACTGAAATATATTAGTTTAAAAAACATCCTGATATCACGAAAATAACGAAATAAACGTGTCCGTGTCACGAATCAATAGACTAAATTACGTGACCATTTCAAGAACTGCCGTGAGACTGGGTTGTTGTGGCACCTTAAAAGCGTGGAAATAATTCCTAATTTATATTAAAATGAGTGTATACTGAGAAGTCTGAACATAATTTACTCATATTTTCGCTTTTATAACCTTTTAATAAACACGCATCTGGAACGGAGAAAAAATGATACCCCTTAGCGCCTCTAGTGGACGTTTCACCCGAAAAGTGCAGGGAAACGTACCAGGAGGTACGTATTTCAGGTTCTGCAAAAATATAGTCAGAGTAACGTATTTCCAATGAGCCTGGGTTGCACTTCTGTTTATCCCCCTAGCCCTGAATCCACTGTGGTTGGTTCTATTTGTTTTTCAATACATAAATCCAACTATAAAATCAGGTCATTATTTTTGGACCCTGTTACTTCAATTCCTTCCTCCATTTCTTATTGGAATAACCTTTTTGATGATATTAAATGGTCATATATTTGGTCACTTCCTCAGAAATTCTTTCTAACAAATAAAGTTAAAGAAATATCCTATAAAATTATTCAAAGATTTTATCCAGTTAAATACTTTTTAAAGAAATTTAGAAGTGATATTGATACTTCCTGCTCTTTTTGTGAAGCCTCTTCTGAAACTGTTGATCATTTGTTTTGGGAATGTCCTTTTGCTCGGTCTTTCTGGAATAATATTGATGCTCTGATTGTCCAAAAGGTTTTTTGTAACTTTTCTTTATCATTTAGACACATTCTTTTTGGGTTTTATGTCAAAGACAAGAATCTAATTAATGCAAGTTTTTGTATAAACCTTCTTTTATATATTGGAAAGTTTCATATCCATAAATGTAAATATATGAAAAGTAAACCCCACTTTAGCTTTTTCAAAGAAGAATTGAAGATGTATTTAAATACAATTTCAACATCTGTTAACAAGAAAGCAATGAAAACATCCAGAATTTGTGCCATGTTTAATATTCTCCCTTAATATGTTTTTCTTTTTTTGTGCCCTCTTCTTTCTTTTTTCTTCTCTTCTCTCTTTTTCTTTTTTAAGACTATTGTTGAATAGATTTAAATGTCTTTCACATTTCCTCTTTTAATGTATACTGAACCATAATTTCTCTTTTGTTTTGAAAGATTGTTTATATTTCTTGTATGTATCGACTTGTTCTGTTTGTTAAAATTGCAATATAAAAAATAAATAAAAAAAATAAAACTTTTTGATCATTTCATTTCCTGTTTGGAATGGAATAACGAGAAATGAAAACCTGCTCGTTTATTTATTTTTTTTAGTTTAGTTTAAAAAACGAAAAATGAGATTTTGGCTCGATTTTTCATTTTTCGTTTATGGTTTACAAATCGGTTTATGGGTTCAATATTTCATTTGCACACATGGGCGGCGCTGAAACGTCCCTTTCATCTGATTGGTCAAACCGCTCCGCCTTCAGTAAGCTACGAGCTTTTTTTTGTTTCTGTCAGGCAGAGTAAGAGTCAGTACGAGTGCGGCACTGACAAATGCACTTTAATAAAATAATGTCTGAAACCACCACTCACTGTTAACTACGCACAATATTTGAAGCAGAAATATGTTGCTGGTCACGTAATTCGTGCTGCTGCGACTTGCAAGCGACCCCAATAATGTGAACTACAGTATGACAGATTATTTTAGCATGATGTATTTCCCATTGATAAATACAGTGCAAATAGTTCCGTCTCTTTGGATAAAAGGGAAGTGGAAATAAAAATCAATAATAGGCTGAACTGTACCATGATAATATGTCCGTAACATTTACCACTCTCGTCTTTTATTTATATCAAAAGGCAGGTAGGCGTGTGTGACATGTAGGCTATAAATAATTTTGAAAATTGAATAGAAATAAAGTTTATATTTATGAATGTAAGCATGTGTAGCCTACTCAGTTCACATGAAAAGAAAGAGACAGAAAAGAAAGAAGCTAGAATCAGTGAACGTACATTAATACTGACAAAATGACCAGGTTTGGGATTCATTAAAATCATGTAAATTGAAGAGCACGGCAAATTTTTTAAATGTTATTAGTTTTATTATAAAACTAATACAATTTTATTACATACTGAATTGGTCGATGTTTCTCTGAATTTTCTTTATTATGTTGGCTTAAGAAAGCCAGCATATTTGAATATTATTATTATTTATTATTATTATTATTATTATGAGAAATTGACTCCGCCTAGAACTTTAATGCTTCACCAATTTCAGCTCAGACCTTAAGACTGGTCTGACTCGCTTATATCTTTTCTAACTGGTCAGACTTATTTTCCAAAAAAATCCATTGACTATTTATATAAGACTGTTATCTGAGCAATGAAGGCCGTACTACTTAATGCTGTCCACTAGAGGGGGCGACAGGATAATAAGTGTTTTCTACTCTTTCCCTGTTTGCATCAGATTAAATGACAAATAAATGCATTAATTTCATTCATAAACAGGCCATATCTGTGTATCCACTCTCTAGTTTATTTTAAGATATTGTTATTCACACTGGTTTTTGCATTTAATGTTTGTCCATCTGGAACTTTTATTTGTCATGAGCTCTATATTTAAAGATGTAGCCTACTAGAGAGAAAAAATAACACAAACACTGTTTTTACTTGGCAAATTTGTTTTCCTTTCAAGTAGGCTATAGCCTACAAGTTATCCTGCTTTTTGCCATGGCTTTGCCATACTGCCCAGAACAAACAATATTTTCTCCACACGAGATGTTTAAAAACCCTGCATGTAGTTTTTGTGAAGACGAGCGCATATCTTACAAAGGCGCATCTATCTATCTATCTGTCTCTCTGTCTGTCTGTCTGTCTGACTGACTGACTGACTGACTGAGCTTCCTTTGAGAAAAATAGCAGACCACCTTTTTTAAACTGTTATTTAAAACAGTGGTCTGCTATATTTCACAAAGGAAGCCCATTTGTGCGGTTGTTGGCGTTATACGAAAAGGACATTCTGAATTATGAGCCTACTATAAAATTAGCTGGCTTAAAAATGTGGATTGATCAGTGCAGAGTTATTCCAGACGCCTCCCGGTGCTATTTGTATTGGAATTGTGTAATCACAGATTATGAACAGATTTTTATAGAGGTGGACAAAGTACACAACTTCCTTACTTGAGTGAAAGTACAGATATACTGGTCAAATATTACTCCGTTACAAGTAAAAGTTGTAAAGACCGATTTTTACTTAAGTAAAAGTACAGAAGTAGCCTACTCGTTTTTAAAAGTACTTAAGTATCAAAAGTAAATGTCAATGCATTGTTTTATTATTGTTGCATTGTTGTGTGTAATACTTACAGTAGGCCTACCTTATGCCTCTGAATCTACGCCTGCCTTTCTACCCTCATATCAACATCAAATTTATTTCTAGAACACAGTTCCAGTAATGGGATTTAATGTTTTTTGGCTTTTAGTATGAATATGTTAGCCTTACTGTTATCTATAAGCCAAAACAATGACAACATTTGCATTTAGAAGACCAAACCCAACGTTGAAAATGAAAATCAATTTCAAGTACAGTAAAAGTAAAGTAGCCTACAGATACTCAAAAAGTGTACTTAAGTACAGTACTCAAGTAAATGTACTTTTTTACTGTCCACCTCTGGATGTTTTACGCAATAAGGATATATTCCCATTGGGTTGTTGGGTTTTCATGTTTAATGGGAACTTGAGACATAATGATTTTTATACTGTACAAACTGTGTCATCCCCTAACTCTAATGTAACAGTTATGGGTAGGTCATCTACGGACATCTAATATTACGGACATATTATCATGGCACAGTTCAGCCTATTATTGATTTTTATTTCCACTTCCCTTTTATCCAAGGAGATATTTGAACTATTTGCACTGTATTTATCAATGGGAAATACATCATGCTAAAATAATCTGTCATATAGGCTACATGGCTCACATTAATGGAGTCACACTTGCAAGTCGCAGCAGCACGAATTACGTGACCAGCAACATATTTCTGCTTCAAATATTGTGCGTAGTTAACAGTGAGTGGTGGTTTCAGACATTATTTTATTAAAGTGCATTTGTCAGTGCCGCACTCGTACTGACTCTTACTCTGCCTGACAGAAACAAAAAAAAGCTCGTAGCTTACTGAAGGCGGAGCGGTTTGACCAATCAGATGAAAGGGGCGTTTCAGCACCGCCCACGTGTGCAAATGAAATATCGAGCCCATAAACCGATTTGTAAACCACTAACGAAAAATGAAAAATCGAGCCAAAATCTCATTTTTCGTTTTTTAAACTAAACTAAAAAACGAATAAACGAGCTGGTTTTCATTTCTCGTTATTCCATTCCAAACAGGAAATCAAATGAACAAAAAGTACACCGCTCCGCAATCCGTGTATCATTCGTTCAGTCGTTTTTTGAATTAATATTGAAAGTAGAAAAATTTGAAAACAGTTCCTTTTTCGTTTTTTCGTTTTTTCCAAAAACCGAAAAACAAGAATTCAGCTGGATTTTTCGTTTTTCGTTCTCAGTTAGAAAAACGAATAAACAGCTTGAATATTCGATTTCTACACGTGGGCGGGAATTAAACGCCCCTTTCCTCTGATTTGTCAGCCGAAGATCAAACTGTTCCGTCATCAGTTCTGCACAGCAGAATAAGAGTCCTCCGTTGTGCGGATTCTTAACGCATTTATTGCAACTACATTTAATCTTTTTCTCATCAAACCACCAGACTAACGAATGTCTCGACACAACCCGTACCGGGGAATAGACTAGATGGGGCTTTCTTCTGTGTAGACCAGGAGTTCTCAAGTGCCAGGGGGTCCGTGAAATAATTTGCTATTTTCCGGATTGTAAAGTCAAGTCCCGTTTTTTTTTTTTTTTTTTTTTAACATGAAGCACGCTGTGATTAATCTTAATGTTGACCTTCAAAAATATATAGGCGCGCCAAGAAGGCTATTGGCTGTAGGCTATTTTGGTTGATTTTTGGTGTGCGCCAGAAAGAATATAATAATCATTTATAATAATAAGGGACCGTTCGGTATTTATGGAAGGGGCCACCGGAGGAAAATAGGGGAGGGTCATGTCTTTTTATTCTTTGTTGAGGGGAGGGTCATCCAATTTTTTTTAGTCTAGGGGGAGGGTCACCCAACTTTTATATTCATGAAAACAGCAACATTTCAAAGTGGCTATTTGTGTGTTTGGTGCTATTTTTTCCCATTTAGATCGATGTTGATCTCGCGTTATCAGCCCCCCTTCGATATCAGATGGGTCTGACCCAACAAAAATCCAGTTTGGCGCTGTTTGACAGTGCGCGCGCACTTCAGTTCACGCTTAGAAAAAGTGCATCATGTCAGAACAGAATGCCAATGAAATGTTTACCCGGCAAAGCTTTAAAGCACGAGCAAATAATGAACTTTTGTGATTGCGAATAAGTGCACAGTGTCCTGTGAGTGTAACTCTACCACTGCATTAACATGTTGTGAACGTAGGCCTACGTCGAGTTTTACAGTATTGGGACTGAGGCGCATACTACCATATTTTAGTTTCCGTTCTTATTTTGTTTCCACGATGTGTAAGATATAGGGCTACCACATCTTTAAATTACTATTAGATTTATTTAAGTTAACATAAATACGTAGACCTACACCACAAAAACTAGTTGAGGGTAAATTCGTTAAACTTGGGCGATTCCAGTGTTATGGACGTGACATTTGCAGTCAATACGTGAAATATAAATTCTCAGAAAATGCATTTAATACCAATATTTTGAAACGTCTGAAAGGAGTCAAGACATTAGAAAAATATCAGTCTACACATGCGTTTTATCTTTAATATGAGGGAAATACACATGTGACGTGACACAAAAAATCTTTAACTTTTAGGTGGCAAAATATTTTTTAGTAATTCTATAAATTACACTGTGCAAACCAAAAGATATATACCCACCGGATGAATAAAGATCGGCCTCCACAGAACATAACATATTATTTTTATTTTATTTTTCGTGGTCGCATTTATGTGAAAAAACAAAAACAATGTTACAGTGACAGTTCTCCATTACGGACATGACTGCTCTGAAAGCGACTTTAAAAATTTCACAGAGACCTCAAACAGAAAGCACAAAGCCTTTCTTTAAAGTGAATTTCGTTTTTTTATTAATTGTATCTTAATATTAATCAATGTTTTATCTGGATTTAAATAGCCTAAGAAGTAAATATAGTAGAAAATAGATAATCATGACACGGAGGCGCGGGCGAGAACTGGACTCTTGTCTCATAAATGAACCGAAACTCAGCGTAGGGTAGCCATGCTACTTGCCTCACAGACCTGAGAAATATAGGCTATAGAAAGCTTGAAATGTCTACTTTTAAACAGAACAATTCAAAACGAAGGAAAACAGACTGCTTTCTGCTTATGAAATGTGCATTTCTCTCTGGCGCGTTCTGAGAAGATCGCGACGCATCGTCAACTTCATCTTTGCAGTCGACACAGAAAACACGTTTATTAATAAACAATTAAAATGTCTCCTTGCTATATTTGACATATTCATAATAATTACTTTTGCCGGTTCTTTGTGACAGCTTTTAGATGCTTTGTTGGCAGCGCCACCCACATGTTGAACGAGTCACACCGCATCAGCACCAAAAACATGATTTTTTTCAAATCTAAAATCAAAAATCGTGATACGAACCGAATCGTAGGTTTGGTCTATCGTTACAGCCCTATAAGATGAGAAAGCAAGAGTTTATGGTTTTAAAAAACAAACAAACAATGGCTATCTGAACATCTTTGCCAAGCGCAGTACAGAAGTAGACTAATCAATAAATTATCGGGGAGGGTCATGCCTTTTTTCACAATCATTTTGGAGGGTCATAGAAAAATGTATTGCTGGCGAAGGGAGGGTCATGTCTTTTTTGACAACAGATCTCAAAACTCCTCCGGTGGCCCCTTAAATAAAAAACGAACAGTCCCTAATTATTCTTATATAATAATTTCAAAGGCATGATATGTTGTAGTCATTTTGAAAGTACACAAATAGGCATATAAATGTTACTGTTTCGAATGAGAGTATTAAACGACAGTAGCTATTAAATCCCCTGTTGAGCAACACATCCAAGTGATGTTGCGTGTCGCAGCCTTTTCGTTATTAAAATAAAACACAGTCAACCAAACATATAAAACGTTATTCTGCTTAATTGGTCTGTTGACATTCCAAACTAATTTCCCTTGCTGTGGAGATGCTGATTTACGTGTAGGCCTATATTGGGACTCGAATGAAGTACGAAGCCTTCTTTACATTATTAATTATCATCCAAATGTTACATTGCAAATATGGATAGGCTATTGGACGAATGAGAGATGCCCGAAACCAACGTCTGCTCTGTACAGTTTCAGTTTCTCGTTAAAATACGCATATTATGTTATTAATAGTGTTTATAATGTTAATGTTGTATTTTATTTACCGGTCTTTTACACTATTTATGAATATGCTTTTTTTACAACGATGTGACGCGCGCGTTTCCCTCTCAACATGACCCGGCGCGCCACGCACAAGCGCGAATAGAGATATAAATTATAATACATTTTAATAAAACACAAGGCCTACATCAACTTCTCCAGTTGTTAGATAGGCTAGTCAGTCTGAATGACAGTTTATACGTTAACGTTAATATAGGCCAATTATATAGTCAATGCATTATTCTTTTCTTTTTGTATTAGTGTTAAAAATATTTAATTTACAACTAATTATATTGATTTATATCTTAATAAAAAAAATAAAAATAAAAATTACTGGGCGAGGGCGACAATGATAGGCTAAAAGCCGTCATTTATCCTGCCCATATAGCCAGCTGATGCAAAGCGTAGGTGAATTTATATACACAGAAGAAAGCCCCATCTAGTCTATTCCCCGGTACGGGTTGTGTCGAGACATTCGTTAGTCTGGTGGTTTGATGAGAAAAAGATTAAATGTAGTTGCAATAAATGCGTTAAGAATCCGCACAACGGAGGACTCTTATTCTGCTGTGCAGAACTGATGACGGAACAGTTTGATCTTCGGCTGACAAATCAGAGGAAAGGGGCGTTTAATTCCCGCCCACGTGTAGAAATCGAATACTCAAGCTGTTTATTCATTTTTCTAACTGAGAACGAAAAACGAGAAATCCAGCTGAATTCTTGTTTTTCGTTTTTTTGAAAAATGAAAAACGAAAAAGGAACCGTTTTCTCATTTTTCTATATTCAATATTAATTCAAAAAACGACTGAACGAATGATACACGGATTCTCCGCCTTCAGTAAGCTACGAGCTCTTCTTTCTGTCAGGCAGAATAAGAGTCAGTACGAGTGCGGCACTGACAAATGCACTTTAATAAAATAATGTCTGAAACCACCACTCACTGTTAACTACACACAATATTTGAAGCAGAAATATGTTGCTTGTCACGTAATTCGTGCTGCTGCGACTTGCAAGCAACCCCATTAATGTGAGCCACAGTAACAGATTATATTAGCATATTTCCCATTGATAAATACAGTGCAAATAGTTCCGTCTCTTTGGATAAAAGTGAAGTGGAAATAAAAACCAATAATAGGCTGAACTGTACCATGATAATATGTCCGTAACATTTACCACACTAGTCTTTTATTTACATCAAAAGGCAGACGGGCGTGTGTGACATAGCATATGGGCTATAAATAACTTTGAAAATTGAAAAGAAATAAAGTTTATATTTTTGAATATAAGCATGTGCAGCCTACTCAGTTCACATGAAAAGAAAGAGACAGAAAAGAGAGAAGCCAGAATCAGTGAACGTAAATTAAATAGCCTACTGACAAAATTACCAGGTTTGGGATTAATTGTTATTATTATTATGAGAAATTGACTCCGCCTAGAACTTTGATGCTTCACCAAACTCAGCTCAGATCCTCAGACTGGTCTGACTTGCTTATATCTTTTCTAACTGGTCAGACTTACTTTCCCAAAAAATCCATCGACTTGCGTTATCTGAGCAATGAAGGCCGTCATTACTTAATGCTGTCCACTAGAGGGGGCGACAGGATAATAAGTGTTCTCTTACGAGAGGTTCTCTCATATTGCGTAAGTTTAGCTTACGCTACGGGTAAAGTCATCTTTTCTCGAGATATGAAGCAAAAAAAATTTATCCTTAATTTTTATATCTTGTCAACGCAGTGCGGCAGCAAGCAGACCTAGAGCAGGCAATCTAGCGTGCTCATAGGCTGCTCTGCGGCAACTGCAGCAGCCTATCACTGAGCCCTTGGCGTGACGTCACGCCCAATGAGCGCGAGCAGCGTGCCTACGCGTCACGGCCCGAGGCGGGGCGTGGCAGAGGGTATAAATATGGGCTGAGAGGCTGCTTTCACTGATTTTTGTCTCTTCAGCGAAGCTCTAGGCATCGCTGATCTCTGAGGAAGCCGCCGTTGAAACCAGCGCCTTGCAAGCCGAGGATTCTGCCTGAGGAAGCCGGCCGCCTTCGCCGCCTTCAGCTATCCCTGCCTGCTTCGCTATCCGGCGAATATATCCTTTATTTGCTCTATGTGTGTGTGTTGTGTGCTCGCCCCGCGACACACTTTGCATCTATAAGAGCGCGAGGCGTTGTTTCAAATGCCTCGCTCATCCTGTGGCTCGTGCAGAGCCACGCTCAGCGACGGAGACCGCCTTGTGATTGCGCTCTCTGCCTGGCCTTCTACCCGGACGGCTGCGTACAGCGAGCCGGGTATGACAGCTGAGCGCTCGCCGGAGCCCCTCCCGCGAGCCTCGCTCTCTCCTTCTCCCCCGCCCTTCACCGACGCGCAGCGGCCGGCCATTGCCCGCACTGCCGTCGCCTCAGGGGACGAAGCAGATGACGTCAGACCCCTCTGTCAAGCCGCGCAAACGGCGCCGCTCACAAGGGATGTCAGAAACGGACGGTCTCGGGCTATAGCTTCCTTTACGTTACAAGAAAGCTACCCCCCCGTCACTGGCTAAAGGAGAGTAGAGTGTTAGCGGACTAACCTCCATTCCTGACATATTTCTCAGTCCCCTCCTAAGCTCAGGCGACTGGAAATACATATATTGCAGTAACGAGCCTGTTTTTATGCACGCACGCCTGCAAACTAACGCTACGCAAAACATGACGACGCTCGCCCTTCCTGCGCTCTCCCCCTCTGTTCGAGCCGCGCAAACGCGCCGCTCACAAGGGATGTCAGAAGTAGGCGGTCACGGGCTGGCTTCCTTTACGTTATAAGAAAGCTACCCCGCGTCTCGGTCGTGCACGTCACCTACCGGCCACCTACATTTCTCAGTCCCCTCCTAAGCTACAGGCGACTAGAAATATCTATGTTGCAGTAAACGAGCCTGTTTTCATACACGCACGTCTGCAAACTAACGATGTCACAGCACATGATGACATCTTCCCGCTCTCTCTCCCTTTGTCCGAGCCGCGCAACCGCGCCGTTCTCAAGGGATATCAGAGCGGACGTCACGAGCACCGGCGAAAAGAGGAAGTCCCACCCAGGTCGGACTAAACTCCGTTCCTGACATATTTCTCAGTCCCCTCTAAAGGTCAGGCGGCTGGAAATACTAATACTGCAGTAAACGAGCCTGTTTAATACACGCGCGCCTGCAAACAAACGCCGAAACGAAACACGACGCTCTGTCATATGCTCGCGCTAACTGAGAGCTTATGTGTGCCCCTGTGGCTCAGTGGCAGAACACTAGGCTTCCGCGCGGGAGACCCGAGTTCGAATCCGACTCTGGCGGCAGATAAATATATTTTTTCTGCTGGCTTCTCCGAGCTCGCGGCAGCTTTCTTACATACAGAAAGTGAACCCGCATCTCGCACCCTCCCGCTCACAGGATGGTGCTTGAGTATTTATGAGCGTCTAAACATATGAGCCATCAAAGCATTCGCTCTATCAGTTTCCTATAACGCCAATGGTGTTATAAGTGTAGAATATGTGCCCACTCCCGCGTGCTCACTGCTACACACAAACACGGTCTCCCCGGTAACGCTCACAGAGCGCACTCTCATAGCGGGCATGCGCCGCTCGAGTGCTAAGCGTAGAGAATGTGCCCACAATTCTGTGCCCACACCTACCCACTGCCCGCTCTGTTACACAGTTACCCCGGGTTGCAGATCCTCCAAAGCTCACAAACATTCCGGCTCTGGCCGAAGGTGTCATAAGTGTAGAAAATGTGCTCACCACTACACACAAACACTATCCCCATGGTAACACGCTCAGAGCGCACTCTCATAAAGCGGACACACGCTCGAGTACCAAGTGTAGTAAATGTGCCCACAACCCTGTGCTCACAACTACCCGCTGCTTGCTCTGCCACTCAGTTACCTCGGGTTACAAAGCTCCCAAACACTGGCCGTGTTATAAGTGTAAACTCTGCGCCCGCTCACGAGCACGCGCACCCACTTTCAGACATGACAACCCCCACGCCGCTCTCGCGCCAGGGGTGTTTAGCAGCAAAACGCGCTCCATCCGTAGCGATCGAGCCATCATATGCTGTACAGCCAGTCAGCACTGTTTTCCAGCCCCCGTGTTCGAGCACTGGCGGCGCGTCGCCGCCCCATCCTCTCTGATACAGGTTCCCCATCCCGCTCAGCGCGGCGATCTGAACCCAGAGACCATTCGACCCCTAGCTATGCGTGCAAAAGCATGGGAAGCTATTCAGGGCGCGTCAGAATGGGTGCTGAATACTATATAACACGGCTATTCGCTTCAATTCGCTCGTCGCCCCCCGCGCTTTCTAGCGCAGACGGAGACAAAAGTGACTTTAGAAGCAGCGCACCTGCTTCAAGCAGAAATAGCGAAGCTGCTGCGCAAAGGGGCTATAGAACAGGTTTATCCTTCTCTGAGCGAGTCGGGCTTTACAGCCGTTACTTCCTCGTACCCAAGAAGGACGGAGCGCTGAGACCTATTTTAGATCTGAGACATTTGAACAAAGCTCTCATGAGACGGCCGTTCAAAATGATCACAACCAGACAAATCCTCGCGCAAATTCGCCCGGGAGACTGGTTCATCTCTCTCGATCTAAAGGACGCATATTTTCAGATTCAGATAATACCCCGTCACAGGCCATTCTTGAGATTCGCCTTCGACGGTCGGGTATATCAGTACACCGTCCTGCCGTTCGGTCTATCTTTAGCACCCCGTACATTTACGAAGTGCATGGACGCGGCTCTCTCTCCCCTGAGGAGACAAGGAATGCGGATACTGAATTATCTGGACGACTGGCTAGTCCTCGCGCAGTCAGAGGCAGAGCTTTTGTCTCACAGAACAGCGCTTCTCAGCCATCTGGAATGCTTGGGTCTCTCGGTCAACTGGACCAAGAGCTCATTACTGCCCCGCCAGTCGACTTCCTTTCTCGGAATAGAACTGGACTCGGTGGCTATGACGGCCAGATTGTCAGAGCAGCGCGCGCGCCGCATTCGACATCTCGCCGCGTCTTTCCAGACGGGCAGTCAGGTTCCGCTGAGGACATTCCAGCGAGTCCTGGGGCATATGGCCTCAGCTGCAGCAGTGCTCCAGCTGGGCTTACTGCGCATGCGCCCGCTTCAACGCTGGCTGAAAGCGCGAGTGCCTCACCGAGCCTGGACGGCCGGCCGCTTACGAGTCAGAGTGGATCATGGCTGTGTTTCAGCCCTGCAGCCCTGGCTAGCAGCCGAATGGTATCGCACGGGAGTGACGATGGGAGTTGTCTCGCACCGGAAAGTTGTCTCGACAGATGCGTCCAACCTAGGTTGGGGAGCGCTATTAGAGGGCAGACCGGTCTATGGCCCTTGGTCAGACCAGGAGAGTCACCTTCATATAAACTGTCTAGAGATGCTGTGGCGGTCGAGAAAGCGCTCAAGCACTTCCTCCCATACCTACAGGGCCACCATGTACTAGTCCGCACGGACAACATGTCAGTGGTAGCCTATGTGAACCGTCAGGGCGGTGTCAGATCCAAAACACTCTGCGCCCTGGCGGAACGCCTCCTTGTGTGGGCTCAGCACTCACTGCGCTCGCTGAGAGCCGCGCATGTGCCGGGTCTCCTGAACGAGGGTCCAGACAGACTGTCCAGGGACAATGTTCCCCTGGGGGAGTGGTCTTTGCATCCCCAAACAGTCCAGTCACTGTGGCGCCGTTTCGGCAGAGCGGAAGTCGACCTCTTTGCGTCAAAAGACAACGCGCACTGCCCACGGTTCTTTTCCAAGAGCGAGGACGCGCTGGCCCAAACCTGGCCCAGCGGCCCGCTTTACGCTTTTCCCCCTGTCTCTCTGCTGCCACAAGTCATCGGGAGAATCAGGGAAGCGCGCCACACGGTGCTCCTCATAGCCCTGTATTGGGAGAATCAAACGTGGTTCCCAGATCTAATACGGCTGGCGGACACACCCCCCTGGCCGATACCGGTGAGAAGAGACCTTCTCTCTCAAGCCCGCGGCTCGATCTGGCATCCTCATCCAGAGCGCTGGTCTCTGCATGTATGGATAGTCAACGGATACCCGTTGACTTGCCAATAGGGGTTGTGAACACGATCACACAGTCTAGAGCTCCCTCTACGAGACGGCTCTACACATCTAAATGGTCTGTGTTTAATAAATGGTGCACCACCCAAGGGCTGGATCCACAAACATGTGAGGTGTCGCGTGTGCTTTGTTTCCTCCAAGAGCTGTTGGACATGGGCAGGTTCCCCTCCACGCTCAAAGTATATGTTGCGGCCATATCAGCTTTTTCCGACTCGGCGCTGGGCCGCGCATTAGGGAGGAATGAGTTCATTATCCGCTTCCTTAGAGGAGCTAGGAGGATGAACCCCCCGCGACCCCCCTCGGTTCCTATTTGGGATCTTTCCCTGGTCTTAGAGGCCATGAAAGCGCATCCCTTTGAACCCATGGAAACTGTGGATATGAAATACCTCACGCTCAAAACCGTTTTTCT
Organism: Leuciscus idus; assembly: GCA_021554675.1. NCBI lineage: Eukaryota > Metazoa > Chordata > Actinopteri > Cypriniformes > Leuciscidae > Leuciscus > Leuciscus idus. The sequence goes on along the minus strand of CM038639.1, from coordinate 10,330,917 downwards.
GATAGCCCTGTCTTCAGTCAAACGTGTGGGTGACCTGCATGCGTTATCAGTTAACGCGGCATGTCTCGAGTTCGGACCTAATGACTCTAAAGTCATTCTCAAACCGAGACACGGTTATGTCCCCAAAGTGTTGGGCACACCCTTCAGAGCACAGGTCATTTCTCTCTCAGCTTTGCCGGCTACCGGCAGCGAAGTTGACAGTAATCTCCTTTGCCCTGTCAAATCGCTGAGAAATTACATTACGCGCTCCGCCGCCATGAGGCGCTCGGAGCAGCTTTTCGTTTCGTTTGGTGGGCGCACCAAGGGTCTCGCCGCCTCGAAACACACTCTGTCCAGATGGATAGTGGACGCTATTGCAGCTGCTTATGCGTCTAAAGACCTGCAATGCCCTTTGGGCATCAGAGCCCACTCTACTAGAGGCATGGCCTCGTCATGGGCTTGGACTAGCGGAATTTCTATTCATGACATTTGTACGGCGGCGGGCTGGGCCTCCCCGTCTACATTTGTTAGATTTTACAATCTAGAATTGCTCGCGCTCATTGGGCGTGACGTCACGCCAAGGGCTCAGTGATAGGCTGCTGCAGTTGCCGCAGAGCAGCCTATGAGCACGCTAGATTGCCTGCTCTAGGTCTGCTTGCTGCCGCACTGCGTTGACAAGATATAAAAATTAAGGATAATTTTTTTTTGCTTCATATCTCGAGAAAAGATGACTTTACCCGTAGCGTAAGCTAAACTTACGCAATACTCGTTCCCTCTCTAGAGAGAACAGAGGTTACGTTAGGTAACCGAGTACGTTTTCTACTTTCTTTCCCTGTTTGCATCAGTTTAAATGACAAATAAATGCATGAATTTCATTCATAAATAGGCCATATCTGTGTATCCACTCTCTAGTTTATTTTAAGATATTGTTATTCACACTGGTTTTTGCATTTAATGTTTGTCCATCCAGAACTTTTATTTGTCAAAACGGAGCGTCTAACAGAAAAGTTCTGACTGCTGACTGAACATTGGTCAGTGAGCGTCTCCCGCTCGGCGCTGTCAGCAGATTTAACTCCGCACAGCTAAATAAAACAGGCTGGTGGCAGACTAATAATTAATATTTATGATGTAAATATTTCTGTGAAACGTGTAAAGTTGCACAGAAGAAAGCCCAATAGGACCTGCCCTGTACAGTTTAAGAATCTGTAGCCATAGTAGAGGACTATTATTTTGTTGAGCAGACCTGACCTAAGCGACAACTGATGACGTCACATGCTCAGATTTGCTTGACCAATCGGCGGAAGGGGGCGTGTCAGGCCGCCCACATGTGGAAAACGAATTTTGAAGTCATTTATTCGTTTTTTGCCTGTGAACTAAAAAACGAAAACTCAAAGCGAAATCTCGTTTTTTCGAAAAAACGAATAAAGGGGCCGTTTTCCTCGTTTCTGCTTATTTCATTTCAAATTTGAAAACAAACTATCAAAACGTACACGGACCTAACCCCACTAGACCTCTAGGTTGAAAAATCGTCAATGCAAGTGAATGTGAGAAAATCATTATTTTCTGGTCTCGTTTGAATTTTGCCATGAATGTGAACATATGTCTGTGAATTTTTAATATAATTTTTCGTGTGAAGAATGCTACAATTTAGCGGGTAGAAGTTTGATACGGTTAGACTTTGTGTGAGAGCACTTTGTGGACTACAACTCTTCGCTGCTTTCGACGCGTTTGATATACGTCACCACCACTAGTGGATCCAAAACACACACGGATCCAAAACACGGGTACAAAACACACAGGCATCTCGATCTGTCTCCATAGATTATCGCAGCATTAGCACCGTGATTTGACAAGTGGAGGGAAAATGTGTTATGGGGTGACGTCACATAGGCGACATGTAGTCTTTCTCGTTATGTCTTTTCCACAACTGCTAGCCAAAGAATCATAAAGTATACTGTCAAACTCGTAACATGAAAAATTATATAAAAAATTCACAGACAACATATGTTCACATTCATGGCACAATTCAAACGGGACCGGAAAATAATTATTTTCTCACATTCACTTGCATTGACGATTTTTCAACCTAGAGGTCCACTTGGGGTTTTACGGATGGGCGGGACTTACCAGCTCTATAGGCTGAACTGTACCATGATAATAGGTGTGTTCGACATCGGCTGCGGCTGGATGTAACCATAGGATGTAACCGATCGGCGAGAGTAGCCGTGTGCAGGCGGGGAGGAGCTGCAAACGGAGACGTGAAGCCGGACACTTTCTGGTTCCCGTAGTGACCGCTCACGTGGTGTTTGCATACTTTACCACAGCTGCAGTGAAATAAATGCAGTATTTGCCAAATAATACACAGATGTTTCAGAGACATTTTCATTCAATACTTTATGTACTGCTTCATACAGCGTCTGTTTGAACAAGAATAAAGTTCAACATAAGCTACTATCAATGAACTGGAGTCTACGTACGTTTTTTAAGCAGTTTTAATTTGTTAAACATGACACAACATAACATGAAAACGACATGAAAAGAGTGTTCACTGTTATAATAAACTGATTTGAGAGCTTTAGAGGAACTAAAGGTGTTCGAATAAACACGAAACACACGTGATCGTTGTCATGCGGTGAATCCGGCCAATCGTGGAACAGCTGTGTCGTCATCAGCCCACGTGCAGCCCAGTGCAGCCGCTCTTGAGAAGCTGCGCTGGCTGAGTTCTCCCATAGATAGAGGCTGCGTTCGAAACCGCATACTCAATGAGTAGGTACTTAATTTCAATAAGTACTTACTTAACGAGCGCTAAAAGAGTAGGTACTTTATAGCCAGATCTCGTTGAGTATGAATGCGAACCGGACATCTGCCATGTTGACGTTATCACACGCAACAACTTAAAAGATTTGAACGACACGTTTAAATATCTATCTGTAAATATCTTGATATTGATTAAACTTGCTCATTTTGTGGTCTTTTTGAAGAAACTGCTGCCCATTTATTTTGTTTTTATTACATTTAGGGTTGATTTAAGTTCTTATATTTAATCCTTCTAATGTGACCCACCGTTTTATCCTTAACGATATTTATTATTTTTATTACGAAATCCCCAAATTGTCATCTCTTTAATATGTTGTTAATTTCTTTATTTTATATCCAAACATTTTCATCTACAAGCAAAAGTGGCTAACTGCTTTATGTTTTCCTCTTTTTCTTGTTGAATTTAACTCTCGTTTCATCCCTCAGGCCTAGGCCTATAAATAACAAAAAAAGCTTTTTTTAAAATGTATTATAATGAATCATTTAAGAAAATATATATTAAGATATTCAACCTTGTAGGTTATTTTTTCCTGTGTAAAAAATCTCATATTATGTATGCAAACCCATTTTATATATATATATATATATATACCTCATAACATCAGTAACTCGACAGCCCTACCTAGAATGGTTTTCCTCAGCGTTTGTAATGTCTGCACAAAGGGCAGCTGTGCGAATATTCGCCTTTGGAAAATATTACACCAGAATGAATTGCATTGCTATCCCACCCCAAAACATACAACAATATCAACGATAAATGCTGACCAATACTTAATTATATTACTTTTTACTGAAAATGATATAATTCAATAAAACAAACAAAATGTAATGTACATAGCTATGCATGATTGAATACACTCTTGATGTGTATATAATGAACATATCTACATTTTCATTCAAACAATTAAAACATTAATTAAATAATTATATTTTATTTACTGACAACAATGAGAAATATTAATAAATTAGTAAAAGAATGAATGAAAGTCACCATCACACAATAAACAAATGTATATACAAATCAACACATGAAACAAAGCTTTATTCAAATTACAATCATGTATGTAGACTACAGGCGCTGAACCCCACATCCTTCTGCCATCTCAGCACAGCGGCTCCCATTCTGAGGCTTTATTCTGATGAATCAGCTGACCGCCAGAGGTGAGCCGTGCCTTCGTGCCTCAGGTTGTTGCGTGTTGTGTTGTGCTTCACAATCTTGAGGCAATAAGGGAAGGTGGAGTGATGGAGGGACTCATCCATGGCACCATCTCCAGGATTCTGCTCTGGCCTCCTCATCCTCAGTGCTCACACCAGTCTGCTGCCATTGCAGATCCTACAAAAATGCACAAACATAACACAAAAGCAGTCATTTTAACCGCACAATGTCATTTGATTTCAGTATTATTTAGAAGACAAAAGCGCTTTTTTTCACAAATGCCGCCATCATCTTCCCTCGCAGGTCCTGCTCCACCACAAAAGCTGTGTGGCAAATGCACAGAAATCAAGAATCAGAAAAGTGATGTAGCTCTGTTTGAAATTACAATAATTAAAATAAACTACAACTTAATATTTAAATAGTTGTTGTTATTCATTTCTGTAGTATACTCACTCAAAGCCTTTGATGGCTGCATTCAGCTTCATGAGCCTCTCCTCCACTGGATAAACACACATCTGTTCATCTGTTCCTGTAACATCCAGACAAGATTCACATTACCTCTGTGATTTATGAGCTCAACACTACATTTACATGTTGAGGTTGTTTTAACTTTTTATCCAACATAAATGTTCCTCAATTTATCAACTACTAATGGACAAATAAAATAGATAACTTATGTTTAGTTACTTTATAGATTTGTTCTACATAATAGCACACATTCATCACTCAGATCATGTCAGATGTCTATTTCATGTTGTGATATATCAAGATTTTCTTGTCAGATGTAAATAGACATTTAAAATAAGCGTCTTTAAGATGTATATGGTTTATGTAAATCCACTTTAGAGACGTAACTTACGTGTCCTTACTGGAGCTCCCCTGTTAGCTATCGTTATACATAATAAAACGTGTTTTTACTGCAAAATCACAACTATACTACACTGTGTAACGTCTTTACACCTTCAACAATTCAACAGTTTACTCTACAGTAGTTCAACACATGCAATTTTAACACAAGGAACCATGTTTACTCACATTTGAAAGCACCCGCGTTGCTGATCTCTGCGATGTTTGATAATGACGTATCCTCTCGCGTGGCCTCCTGGGATAGAAGAGTATCCACGGATCAGCACTCAAAAATCTGTGTGGAAGCAGTAAGCCATCCGGGAACTTCTCGCCTACTCTTTTATGAATACTGATGTTTCGAACGTACTGCTTCCTTCACGTACTGTTTTCGCCTACTATATAGTAGGAAAGTAGGCATATTCGAACGCACTTAAGTCCGAATCTCGCGATAATTAGTACGTCACCCAGGTAATTCTCGCCTACTCTTTTTGATTCGTACATACTTTTTCGCTCGCCTACTCTTCTTCCCATACTAAATAGTAGGGAAGTATGCGGTTTCGAACGCAGCCATCATAATATAAAGGCTAGATGTCTCGTGCGCGCTGCTGGCCAATGGAGGTCGACGTCCGCACGTGGCGGCCATCTTGCCACAGTGTGCTCGCTCACTCGTTTAATGGTGCATGTACTTTTAAATAACCATAACTTGCTCAATTTTCAACCGATTTTCAAACGGTTTGGTTTGTTATAAACGTCAGAGATGTAGTTATGACACTGCATACATACACTGCATACATATGAATACTTATAACATACACGTTCAAGCATTCGGAATTATAGCCACGTTAATAACGTTTCTAAGAAACCAAACCGTTTGTAAATCCGTCAAGATTTCAGCGATATAAGAGGATTTGTGTGCATTCTGATCACTCACCTTAATTCACAGCTTCACTGTGACAAGATGGCCGAATGGTGATGCCGGAAGTGACTGCGCCATAAGACATCTAGCGTTTAATATATGATATCTATGAGTTCTCCGGCTATTCTCGAATTGCTCTCGCGGTACTTTGATGGCATACGTCACAGTCACGTGGCGTCGGCGCTGTATCAAGTCGGACAAAATTTCTAACCGGCATGCACTGCTTTAAGTCAGCCGCCGATCGGTCTGCGCAGAGCTGCATGAAGTTGGACAAGCCTAATATGTCCGTAACATTTACCACTCTCGTCTTTTATTTACATCAAAAGGCGTGTGTGACACATGTAGTCTATAAATCATTTTGAAAATTGAATAGAAATAAAGTTTATATTTATGAATGTAAGCATGTGTAGCCTACTCAGTTTACATGAAAAGAAAGAGACAGAAAAGAGAGAAGCTAGAATCAGTGAACGTACATTGATACTGACCAAATTACCAGGTTTGAATTGGGATTAATTAAAATCATGTCAGTTGAAGAGCACGGCATACCTTTAAAATGTTATTAGTTTTATTATAAAACTAATACAATTTTATGTTGGCCAGCATATATTTAAACATTATTATTATTATTTATTATTATTATGAGAAATTGACTCCGCCTAGAACTTTAATGCTTCACCAAACTCAGCTCAGACCTTCAGACTGGTCTGACTCGCTTATATCTTTTCTAACTGGTCAGACTTTCCCAAAAAATCCATTGATTTGCGTTATCTGAGCAATGAAAGCCGTAATACTTAATGCTGTCCACTAGAGGGGGCGACAAGATAAGTATTTTCTACTCTCTTTCCCTGTTTGCATCAGTTTAAATGACAAATAAATGCATGAATTTATTTATTCATTTATAAACTCTGTAGTTTATTTTAATATATTGTTATTCACACTGGTTTTTGCATTTAATGTTTGTCCATCTGGAACTTTTATTTGTCATGAGCTCTATATTTTAAGATGTAGCCAACTAGAAATAAAATATGATTCAACAACACAAACTCTGTTTTTACTCGGCAAATTTGTTTTCCTTTCAAGTAGGCTATAGCCTACAAGTTATCCTGCTTTTTGCCATGGCTTGCCATACTGCCCAGAACAAACAATATTTTCTCCACACGAGATGTTTAAAAATCCTGCATGTAGTTTTTGTGAAGACGAGCGCATATCTTACAAAGGTTCCAGTTCTGTTTAGGCTATTGTAGTTTGTAATGCTTATGTTCCTAAATTTATATAGGCCTAACACATTTAAACTTCTATCTATCCATCCATCCATCCATCCATCTATCTATCTGTCTGTCTGTCTGTCTGTCTGTCTGTCTGACTGACTGAGCTTCCTTTGTGAAAAATAGCAGACCACCTTTTTTAAACTGTTATTTAAAACGGTGGTCTGCTATATTTCACAAAGGAAGCCCATTTGTGCGGTCGTTGGCGTTATAGGAGAAGGACATTTGCCAACATGTGCCTACTGTAAAATTAGCTGGCTTAAAAATGCGGATTGATCAGTGCAGAGTTATTCCAGACGCCTCCTGGTGCTATTCGTATTGGAATTGTGTAATCACAGATTATGAACAGATGTTTTCAGAGGTGGACAAAGTACACAACTTCCTTACTTGAGTGAAAGTACAGATACTACTATTACTCCGTTACAAGTAAATGTTGTAAAGACTGATTTAAGTAAAAGTACAGAAGTACTTGTTTTTAAAAGTACTTGAGTATCAAAAGTAAATGTCAATGCTTTGTTTTATTATTGTTGCATTGTTGTGTGTAATACAGTACCTTATGCCTCTGAATCTATGCCTGCCTTTCCTACCCTCATATCAATATCAAATTTATTTCTAGAACACAGTTCCAGTAGTGGGATTGAATGTGAGATTGAAAAAGTGCACTCAATAATGTCCACAATGGTTTGACACCCAAATGTCTGTTCCCTCAAATAGTGCCCTATTTAAAGTTTTTTGGCTTTTAGTGTGAATATGTTAGCCTTATGTTAGCCTTAAATATGAATATGTTAGCCTTAAGTTAGCCATGAATATGTTAGCAATATGTTAGCCTTAAGCTAGAGAGTGCACCAAAACAATGACAAAATTCGCATTTAGAAGACCAAACCCAACGTTGAAAGTGAAAATCAGGTTGATGTCAGAATCCAACGCCAGATTGACATTAATCTCCAACATTGGACAGACGTTGTATTGTGGTTGAAAACGAAAATCGGGTTGACGCCAGTAGTTTACTGTAAAATATTTTTTGTAAAATACTGTAAAAAAAGTTTTTTTGGGTCACTCTTTAGTTATTTACAACACCACTGGTCACTATATGATAAAAGTGTAGAAACTATTCATAAGAAGTTTATATAAGTTCAAGTTTGCTCTGTGTGGATGTATTGTTCTGTTCCAGTTACGTTATGTGACTAAACCTTGAAGGGAAAAGATATCACCTATGGGGTCAAAGCCTATTCTCCAATGGTCTCTGCTGAAGCCTTTGCAAGAGGCATATAAACCCCTCGGATCCCAGCAAGTTTTCACCAAGGTGGTAGGACCCAGCGATCCATTGCGCCACTTTGCATACCTTGTTTATTCGTGGTGTAGCCTGCCCTCCAGATGATAAATATGCACTTGCTTTGCAATTCATCCGTTGGTCTATTATGGAATCAAACTAATCAAGAGTTCTAGACTTTGACGGGTTCTTCTTATTTGTTTTCATGTTGCTGTTCTCATGATTGCTGTATGAGATTTTTATAGACAACTATGCCTAGGGTCTTGAAGTTCTATCACACCACATGTAGCCACTTACATGTATGCTTACTTGGTATATGTAACTCTTTAGGTATTTACAACACCATTTTACAACTAAATTAATCATAAGAAGAAGTTTATATTAGTTCAAGTTTGCTCTGTGTGGATGTATTGTTCTTTCCAGTTACCTTATGTAACCATAAGGTATTGTTCTGTTCCAGTTACCTTATGTGGCCAAAATCAGAGCAACGGCCTAGGAGGTGTACGAAAAAAGTAGGTTTTTCGGAAAATTCTAAACGCCGGAAACATTTTCATGGCGGAAAATGACGTCATATGGTGGAAAAGGAAAAATAATTTAGTTTCTAGCCCTTATGGTTCAAAAGTTATTAGCTTAAACATGAGTGCAACTTTGGACAGTTGGTGGCACTAGAGGGATTGAGTTAGAGACTCCAAATTTGCTCTGGTGACAGTGCAGACTCTATCAGTGTGCCAAATTTTTGTCCTCCAAATTGTGTGCCAAATAACTTTCCCTCAAGCGGTTCTATGGGGTGCCATAGACTTCCAGAGTGGAATAATAATAATAAATATAGCTGCAAGCAGCAATTATCGGGGCCAAGCAAAATAAGACGACAAGACGTGTCAGACCAACTCCAACAATGAGCAATTAAAGACATTTAAAGAGGATTTTAGTCGAAATGGCTGAAAAATCAGATAAACAGTAATACAAAATATGATTTAATTGATTATCACTTTCGACCAATAGGTGGCGCAGTTACAAAACTGATGTGATGTGGTCAGAGTGAAGTGACAATGACACATACAAAGTTTGGTGTCAATATGTCAAGGCATTGCAGAGATAAAGCCTGAATAGTGCTTTTGGCATCATGCCTCAACTTTGCTGCTGCACTATACGAAAACGGTTTAGTCTATCGACACGAAATCCATAACTTTTTAGTCGGCACGGTCTGGAGATGATACGATTCGATTTTGGTGAAAATCGGACAAACGCTCTAGGAGGAGTTAGAAAAAGTAGGTTTTGAATGAAAATCAAGATGGCGGACAGGAAGTTCGGCCAAATAAGGAAAACTTGGTATCTATGTTCTCGGCTTGACCCAAGCAATCTATTAAGACCAGTGGCATTTCAATAGGCAGATTTATTCAAAAGTCTTTTTGGAAATTTTGTTATAACTTTTGACCACTAGGTGGCGCTGGTTCGAAACTTCTCACGCTCCTTCAGGGCATCGTGCTGATGACCCATACCAAGTTTCGTAACAATCCGTTCATGCGTTCTTAAAATACAACATTTTAGCACAAAATTCAAAATGGCCGACAGTCAAAATGGACGATATGGTAAAACTGGATATCAGTCGACTCGGCATGCTGCCCTGAATCTAACGAGACCAATTTTATGATTTTTGGACAAACTGTTCAGAAGTTATAAGCAAAAATATCCATTTTTCATATCTCCGGACCAGTAGGTGGCACTGCGCCAAAACGCAGCATGTAGCCTCAAGTCATGCTTGTGATGACATGTACCAAGTTTGGTCTGAATCCGATAAAGCGTTGCGGAGATACAGCCTTACGTCTGTTTTTGCAAGCACTACATAAAATTTGTTCGTGGGTTTATCGAAAACGGTTTGACGAATCAACTTGAATTCCATAACTTTTTGTCGGCATGGTCTGGAGATGATCTGGTTCAATTTTCGTGAAAATCGGAGCAACGGCCTAGGAGGAGTTCGAAAAAGTAGGTTTATCGGAAAATTCAAAATGGCGGAAAAATTTCCATGACGGAAAATTACGTCATAGGGTGCAATCGAATTGTCTTGAGCTAGGGAATCAGAGGAAAAAAGAATTTTGTTTCTAGCCCATGTGGTTCAAAAGTTATTAGCATAAACATGAGTGCAACTTTGGACAGTTGGTGGCGCTAGAGGGATTGGTTTTAAGACACCAAATTTGCTGTGGTGACAGTTTAGACTGTCCTCTATCAGTGTGCCAAATTTCATAACTTTCCCGCAAGCGGTTCTATGTTAATATCAAGCGTATCTTAACATGACTATTGCTACTGAAACAGACAAACATTGCTAATGGAGGAGACATTGAGTAATATAAGATTGTATTGTCATCATTTAATACTCGTCATTTTCACATTTTTATTGTAAAGAACATTTAACTGTCATGAAGATAAAATAGGTTTCATTTTCTATATGAAACAGTCTCTTAATTTTCTTTAATTCTTTATTTTTTTTGGTGATATTTGTCCCTGTACAACTTGTACAAATCATTTCAAATAAAATAAAACACTGACAGTCATATTACAAAATCTCCACCAAGATTAATTCTTCAGATTTTTCAGGGGTTTGCTTAGAAGAGTGACTGCTTCATTTTTTTTTTCAAATCAATGTCAATTATCAAAGTCTGTGCTTGCATCACTATCCAAGGTGAATTTAACAGCAAAATAAAGAAAAAGAAAGCAGTAGCAATATGAAGTTCTACCAAAAAGGGCACCTAAAGAGAAGAGAGAGAGAGAGAGAAAAAAAAAAGACTTTAAGCACACAACACTACATAGGATAAAATAACACTTTCTTAAAAAAAAAAATAAAAAAAACCATACATTTAAATATCTGTTTTACACTCTTTACAATTTCTTAAAGGTTGTATCAGCGATTTCAGGTCCAAACATAAATGATCACATTCATCTAATCTTTCCTAACGATCCGCTAGCTGCCCGCCCCAAAATAAATAGTGTTCCAACCAATCACCGACAGGGGGTGGGTGATTGGTTGGAACACTATTTATTTTGGGGCGGGCAGCTAGCGGATCGTTAGGAAAGATTAGATGAATGTGATCATTTATGTTTGGGCCTTTTTTGGGCCTGAAATCGCTGATACAACCTTTAAGCAAGACAATAAAAACGCATACCATCCAATGTAACACTGGCACAGGTTTTCATGCGAAGTAGCTTGTTTGATGAGCAGCTCCACTTGAGTAGGTACATCCAGGGTCTCATCATGGGAAAAGTCTCGTCCTAGAAGTAAAAGACAATCACATGAATCCATTAATATTTGTTTCACAGCTATTGATGTTTGATAATGTACTTATGTTAGTGCTAGAATCGTGAATTAAGTCACTTAGAAATGTGTGCTCAGTCTTCTGTGGTCTAAAAGAGAAAAGGCCAGAGTTTTGCTTACCAGTTAGCTTGTCCCGCACCCTGTTGATAATTTGGATGGCTTTCTTGTTCAAGGCTTCAGGTTGCACAAGGCCATCTCCAACTGAAGGAATAAAAAATGAAGCAACAATGTCAATGACAAACACACAGCCTGAAATCTGATTCTTTGTATGAATACAGTAAGCATTTTTTTTTTTTTTATGAATTTCTTTGTATAAATACGCCAGAGTAAGCAGATTCTTTCTTTTAAGACTTTATTATTGGCTTGAGAAGCCAACATACTGATCTACTATTTCAATTCAAAATGATTATTAGTTGTGCTAGCAGAGCAAGCATATCATATAAGTGTTTCTCGTATTTTAGATAATTACACATGAAACAGGTGTGCATTTCTATTTATCTATACTACGGGGCTGTTCAATGCTTGATTCTGATTGATTGACAAACGTTCCAAGGTGTGCAATTATTTCCAGGGTAACGCACGGCAAAATTAGAAAGCATAAACTCTTTCTCCCGCTCTCTCTCTCCCTCAAACGCACACACATACAGTACGGACACACACTCGCACAGTAACGTGTTGTAAGTGCTGTTTTGAAGATTTTATCAGTAAAATAGTTTAAAGGTGAACTAAGTAACTTTTTTACCTTAACTGAACAGCTTCGGAGTCATTGGAATGGTTATATTACTTATTTCGGGTTGAATGGTGGTCGTTTCGCACCCCCCTGGTGCCCGTGAGCGGGAAATCCGCACTTGCAACTTTGAGCCGGCGGGCCGCCGGCCGCCGCGTCAGGAAGTATCGCGTGATATCAGGTCTCGCAATGTAAACAATTGCTTTACGGCCAAATGAAATCTGCTAAAATGCTGTCATTATTGTGCTCCCTCACGCTGTTCGAACCCGAATGAAGAAGACGTTTTAAAGAATGTCCCTGCTTTGATGTCGTTGATCTACTAGCCTCTGGTGTCTGAGAATCGCCAACGAGTTTTTACAAAAGTGTTGTCAAATATCTATTCCGAAGCTGTGGGGGGAGCTCTAGAGAGAAACCTGCGAGCAAAAAGCGAGAATACAGCGAATAAATCCCGAAACTACTGAGCCCTACTTTAAAAGCTAGCCTACATGACATTTCTCACAAGCGAGGTAATAACGGCATTTCTTAGAGCAGATGAACTTACAGTTTCGCTAGCCTATTGGTCACCTGTCGTCAATTATTCCTTACATAATTGAATCCTATTTTCCTTGCCATACAATAAAAATTATAGGAATTTCTCTGCATGGCAGAATTAAGAGTAGTGGCTTAGTTTTCTAATACATAGATTAGTATATTTTGTCAATATGATGACCACATTATTTAATATTTCTCACAAATACATTTATATAAAATGTTTAAAATTCATAAAAAAAATTAAATAAGGCGAAGCACTGCTACTTCTGCGGAGTGATTTACTCCAACTCTGAGCGAACTCTCTGCTCCTCACCACGGGGCTTCTCACGTGCTGAGAATATAGTTCCCAGTATGTATACGGTTAGAAGATGGCTGTGTCTCATGTGACCTTGTTATTTGTACACGCTGTGAGTATATACAAAACGCACCATGTAAATAGGAAAATGTTGGTGTTATTTTGTCACTTATTGGGAGCAGTATGCTAGCTGGAGTCGTTTACCTCCAGTCTTTGTGCTAAGCTAGGCTAGCGGTGGGTGCGTCAGACAGAGTTATGGCACACACGGAGATGAAAAGGGTATGGATTTATCTAGGACTTATCTAACTCTGGGGGATACGGTGAATAAGCTAAAGTCCCAAAAAGTCGGCGTGTTCCTTTAAGTCAAGCCCTTTTTATGAATTCCTTTATTTTAGTTAAATTGTGAGCATGTTGTATTATTAATTCCCTTGATTTAATTAAAGCAAACCAAAGGAACAAATTAAAACAAGGGATCTAATAAAATACCATAAAAAACAAGGGATCTAAAATGAAAGAACAAATTAATAAAATGTTGTCATGTTTGAACTTAAACGAAAGACTAATTAATAAAACATGCTTGTAAGTTCATATCATGTTTCTGCGTATCATGTGCTGGGCTTCGTGAATTACACAAAAGTATAATAATTATGACCGCCGCTAGCGTAGCTAGCGAAAGCGGTCATATAGGGATTGTCAAAGGTTTTTTTTTTTTTTTTTTTGTGTCACCTTACTGAATTTTTCGTCAACGATACCAGGGACACCGAAGCACCAGGGAACATGAAATTTGGTGGGCATGTAGCCCCACTAGACTTCTAAGGAAAAATTTCGTTTGGTCCCCGGGGGCCACTCCCCCCCCGCGCTGGGCCCCCCCAAACCCCAAAAAATGCAGTTTTTCCTAAATAACTACCTGAACCGTGGCACCGAGGATGAAGACATTTTTATGGTATGTTGGTCTACTAGACTTTTACGGAAAAATTTCGTTTGGTCCGCGGGGGCCACTTCCCCCCCGCGCTGGGGCCCCCGTAAATTTTTCGTCAACGATACCAGGGACACCGAAACACCGGGGAACATGAAATTTGGTGGGCATGTAGCCCCACTAGACTTCTAAGGAAAAATTTCGTTTGGTCCCCGGGGGCCACTCCCCCCCCGCGCTGGGCCCCCCCAAACCCCAAAAAATGCAGTTTTTCCTAAATAACTACCTGAACCGTGGCACCGAGGATGAAGACATTTTTATGGTATGTTGGTCTACTAGACTTTTACGGAAAAATTTCGTTTGGTCCGCGGGGGCCACTTCCCCCCCGCGCTGGGGCCCCCGTAAATTTTTCGTCAACGATACCAGGGACACCGAAACACCGGGGAACATGAAATTTGGTGGGCATGTAGCCCCACTAGACTTCTAAGGAAAAATTTCGTTTGGTCCCCGGGGGCCACTCCCCCCCCGCGCTGGGCCCCCCCAAACCCCCAAAAATGCAGTTTTTCCTAAATAACTACCTGAACCGTGGCACCGAGGATGAAGAAATTTTTGTGGTATGTTGGTCTACTAGACTTTTACGGAAAAATTTCATTTGGTCCCCGGGGGCCACTTCCGGGGACCAAATGTTTGGGGGGCCCCCGCGCTGGGCCCCCCCAAACCCCCAAAAATGCAGTTTTTCCTAAATAACTACCTGAAACGTGGCACCGAGGATGAAGAAATTTTTATGGTATGTTGCTCTTAAGGGCCCACATCAACCTAGCCCATAATCACTCATTTGTGATTTGCGCCCCTCCCATAAAAAATTAAAATGCAATATTATTCTGCTTTAATCGCCCCATGTTCAGAACTGCACCATATTTCATGTGTATGATTAACTTGACATCCTCTGGGGGTATCCTCTGCTAAGTTTTGTAGAATTTCATCCATGAATGAAATTTGGTGGGCATGTAGCCCCACTAGACTTCTAAGGAAAAATTTCATTTATGTGCACATTTAGTGACTGTACACTCATCGGCCTGTAGATGGTGCTGTTGAGCGAAGGGTTGCTGGTTTAGGATGATACTGTCACACACACACATGCAGGAATACAAACAAACGCAAGCATGCACACACACTGACATCCACACGCACAGACACACACCCATACACACACATACAAATCCACATGCACAGACACACACACACAAACACACACGCGCACACATGTACGCACACATACATACACGCACAGACACACACACACACACACACACACACACACACACACACACACACACACACACACACACACACACACACACACACACACACACACACACACACACACACACACAAACACACACACATACACACACACATACACACACACATACACACACACACACACACACACACGCACATACTATTACTTTTTTTAGGTATATACATAAACACGCAATACAGCCAAATTACTCCACGTCATTTATTTTTGTGGAAAGCCAGTGCAGGCCTGAGCGGCGGTCATATCTTGTACCGCGATGCGGTACATCTAGTTACTAAACTATTTAACTAGGGGTTCAAGCGCAATGCACAGAAATTTCAGCAACTGAAACGGTCGCCACAGCAATTAAAAACGTGAAATCACTCATAACTCCGAGACCATTGGTCGTCGATGGAATTGGAATCCTTGGCTCAAGACAAATAATAAATGTCCGATTTCATTTCTGCCATGACATTTTTTCAGTCATTTTGGATTTTGACCAAAAGCTACTTTTACGAACTAGCCCTAGGTTTTTAGCCCAATCGGAACCAAACCAGAGCAGAAATATGCTCTTGAGTATAAATATCTATAATTATCAATAAACAGTTAAAAATTTCGATTCACGTTTGCAACAGAGCAAAAAAAACAAGATGTTTTAAGTGGGCGGTGCTACATTTACTAAAATGGTTATAAAAATGGTACACATATGTAAGAGCTCAATCTGAGGTCACAGCAAAAAATAAAATAAACGATTGTGGAGATGGCCTCTTGGTGGCGCTATAACATAAAAAACAAGAAAATGGCTATAACCATGGGCCTAGACCCCAAAAGCATTGATGTCATAATGAACTCGATGCTTGAACCCCGATAATTGCTGCTCGCAGCTATATTTATTTTAATGATTGTCGTTCCAAACCAATAAGACTTTCATTCATCTTTGAAAAACATTTGAAGATATTTAATTACATTTTTTTTTTATTTTTAATTTTTATTTAATTTGACCAAGATTTAAACCTGTTCACACTGGTGATTTAACCCACTACCTTTCGACTATAAATTCACATTCACTAATAATAAAATAGACACATCGCAATACAAGTCACAATTAAATACATTGTAATGTTTCAGTGACAATATCATAATTGGACATATATAAACTGCAATAGAGAGAAATAGAAACTGGGCCAGAGAGCATGTCCGTGCGAGTGAGAGAATCTGCGGATTCTGTGTAAATATCTCTTGAGCAGGGGCAGAAAAGAGTATCAGTAGTTTATGGGACGTTACATTGAAATGTTAAAGGTTTGTTTAACTATACTTGTACTTAAACCAACAGTAAACATTAGCTTTCCTAATAGGATGCCTGTGTTGCTAAATTTCTTAGTTGCTAATCATTTTACAATTAAGTTCTTATAATTTTGAATTTATGTTGATGAATTGCATTTCGTGAGGAGTTGGAAGAAATGTTGAAGAAAAATAACACAATTTTTAAGATTAACGTTCGTATTGTAATTTTAAGAATGATAAATGCATGTTGATGTCACATAGCAATGTGTAAAATACTTTTTCACAAGTGGTTATAGCTAATTTATCAAATAATATTTTTATTACGAGTATAGTACATTTTATAACTCTATAATTTTTTGTATAGTATCAAAATGGCAAAAATGTATATGGTAACTACTGGGATAATTACAAATATTATGAGTTTTACCATTTATCTTTTTCCCCCTGATATTTTTGATTATCGCCTATTAAGTGACTGCTGCAGTCAACATTGGGACACTTGTGAGATATCTTCAATATACTTTTTATTGTCATATCATCCAGCCCTACAGTATGTGCTAGGGATGTACTCGAAGCTGAATACCTTATTCAGAAATGAACAGATAATGACTGACACGTTCAAATGAATAATGCAAAAAGTATTCGTTAGATGCAGTCACTTCTTGTGCTTACTAGATAACAAGTGAGCCGGGTGACAGCACAACATTTTACAACACAAAAGTGAGTGTTTAAAATAAATGAGGGTAACACTTTATAATAAATCATTAACAAACATTATATAATGCTTAACAGATCATTACTTAATATATATTCACATAGCTAGAAATATGAGATAATATTCGTGTTAATGTTTACTAATGAATTTATTAAACATCACATGTTGATTGATTAACAGATCATAATTTACAGTCAAACCAAAAATGATTCAGACACCTGATATAATTTTTGATATTTGTTTACTAGTGGGTGCAGGACACTATAGTTCATTTATGTAAGTGAGGCTAGCAAAATAAAGTAAACTGTGACATATTATACCAGCAAATTCTTTATACAGTGGACTACCAGTAAAATTAATAAAAAATTTAAAACCAAAAATTATTCTGACCATGTTTTGCTTAAGTGTTTTTTCTTTAATTGCTAATGTGACCTTTTTTACACCACAGATTGAACAAGATTAAGCATTGCTGGGTAATTGGTTGACCTAAATTGGTATTATCTAATTGTGTACTTAAATTAAACAGCTGACAGATATTCAACATAATTCATTTGTGAGACAGTCTAACCACTGGCCGAAACCACTGAAATATCATCTGATTGGAGTTCTTGTCATATTTTATTACCATTTTCTAAACTATAGCAAATAAACTGTGATAATAATAATAATAATAATAATAATAATTCGTTATATTTATATAGCGCTTTTTCTGAGACCTCAAAGCGCTTTACATAGAAGGGGGGAATCTCCTCAACCACCACCAATGTGCAGCATCCACTTGGATGATGCGACGGCAGCCATATTGCGCCAGAACGCCCACCACACAACAGCTTACTGGTGGAGAGGAGACAGAGCGATGAAGCCAATCAGTATATGAGGATGATTAGGAGGCCATGATAGACAGATGCCAATGGGCAAATTTGGCCAGGATGCCGGGGTTACACCCCTACTCTTTTTTGAAGGACATCCTGGGATTTTTAATGACCACAGAGAATCAGGACCTCGGTTTAACGTCTCATCCGAAGGACGGTGCTCTTTTGGCAGTATAGTGTCCCCGTCACTATACTGGCCTGGGGCATTATGACCCACACAGACCACAGGGTGAGCACCCCCTACTGGCCTCACTAACACCTCTTCCAGCAGCAACCTGTTTTTTCCCAGGAGGTCTCCCATCCAGGTACTAACCAGGCTCAGCCCTGCTTAGCTTCAGTGGGCAACCAGTCTTGGGCTTCAGGGTGATATGGCTGCTGGCTAAGCTGCTGGATAAATGTTGAAGGTGTCTGAATAAATTTTGGTTTGACTGTAAATTAAAATGCTTTCAAATGCTATTAAACTTCAGTTCAGGCCATCAGGCCACTGGCCATCGGGAGCACCGGGAGTATTCCCGGTGGCCTGCCGACTAATTTGGCCTGCTGCCAGCCAGCGTTTTTTTGTTTTTGTTATATATATATATATATATATATATATATATATATATATATATATATATATATATATATATTTAAATCTATTATTATAAAAAAAATTATACTACTACCTTTACCAGTGTCGCAGTGATCATTTTCGAATTCGTCATTCAATAAAATTATCATTATAAAATAAAATCATGAATCTGTTAGTCTTGACTGGCAAGGCTACGATTCCACTTAAAGCCTCAGCCAAAGGGTTAAACAGAAAATGCGAGCAGCACCCGATGATGGAGATAAAACAGCCAGGTGGAGCAGAGAGGGAAAGGACAACGAAAAAGAAAGCACTCAGAGAACAAGCAGCAAAATGTTGCAAAATGAATGACCTGTTCAGGGCTTCAAGTGCAGGTCAGTTTCACCTGTAAATACTGTACTTTTTTCTTCGTTAACTTAGTATTGAAATGCTAGCAAATGTTAGCGGTAGCACCCCTATTAGTCACTCAAAATACTGTATGCTCAAGGAGATTAATATTATTTAGTGTAAAGTTACATTAGTAATTTAGCAGACAAATATTAACGTTTATGTGGTACTGGGAGCAGGGAGACAGAAGTGATAGTGCAGACATCAACAAAAAATAATGCAATAATATTTTATTAGACAATTTAGAAAATTATGTCTGCCCATTTGTGAGGTTTATTTTTTTTTTAATCATATGAAGGTGAAGACAGTCAACCTAGCACTAGCTGTGGTGCAATGATCACACATTCAGCCAGGGAGTGAGATGACATGTAGAAGCAAAATAAGATTTTTTTTTTTTATTTTTTTTTTACATATTGTATGAAATATAGCCTAGTGTTGCTAAATGTTGGATATTTAAGTAATTTTAAGATGAAAACAACTACATTTTGTCATACATATAATACTTAGATTTTTTACTAACATAAATGTAGATTCTGGGCAAAAAAATTACAATAAGGTGGTTGTTTTACTGTGGAGGACAGTTCTGTTTGTAACATGAGGCCAGAACAAGTGACAGGTACAAGAAAAATACACACACTTTATACATGCATACATACACACATATATATATAACACTAGTATTCCACTTAGATATTAGGGTAAATGAAGAGAAGGAAAAGGGAAGTGAGGATACGGTTCAAGAGAAAGCCTTTAATTATTTTACACGGCCCCAGCCTAAGGATTTAGACCAATAAATGTCATTTAGGAAAAAATAGGGTTGTCCGTGTTTCTAAATTTTATTTGGGTCCATGGGATGGCCTGGATGGGTGTGGGATTTCCCGGCCTGAAATTGTGTGCCAGTCCGGCCCTGCTTCAGTTCATATTACCAAATGCACTTTTTTTAGATTTACAAAAGTACAAATGCAAAAAGGTGCTTGGTAGCTATGAGTGATCCAGATGTTCAACATAAAATTGAACAATATAAGAATGACTGGTCCCACTTTATATTAGGAGTCTTTAACGACTGTGTACTTATGTCAAAAAACACTGTACAGGGTCAGTTTGATTACTTTTGGGGAAAATGGTTCAAACTGTTTATATTACATTGTTTTAATAAATGAACAAGTATTTTATTGAAAAATGTATTTGTGTTGAGGCAGTAAAAACATGTTACAATTATGTGGTGTTGTTATGTCTTTAGAATGCATTAAGCTAAACTTAACTAACCAGTAGCTAAAAGTCCAATGCCCTTACAGGTACTAAATGATTAATAGTTATAAACATCTACAAATAATGAATAGTTTAAACTTTAGATTGGGTATTGCAAAAACAGGACCAAATAATTAATAAATGATTTGTAAAAAAAAATACATACAACAAACGAAGACTGGATGTATGACCTTTTCAGACTGTGGTTATGAGTTATTGAATAATATGGTTTATTTCAGGTGCAAAAAAATTACTAATTAAACTTTTTTTTCACAACATTTGTAAATGTAAAAAAGTGCATTAGGTAATATATGAATCAAAGTTAAATTATATCTTTTAGTATTTTATTTACATTAAATAATGATCTGTTAATCATTTATGTAATGTTTAATATGTTTATTTAAACATTAACAAGCATGTTATCTTATACCTATTTGAGTATATATTAACTAATGATCCGTTAAGCATTATAATATTTATATAATGTTTGTTAACTCAACCTTCCCTCGCGGGTCATTTCATTTCATTTCATTTTGATAATTTTTCTTTTGGAGATTTTTGTTATTTTTTCTTTTATTTAACTTTAAATTTCTAAATTTGATCAATAAATAATAAATAAATATTAGTAATTTAATAATTTAAGCACATTCCATTTTGAACTTAAATTCAAAATAACTCACAATTTAATGCATAAACCTTTTAATTCAGCTCAAAATATCTTACATTGGATGTCTTTGCCGACCTCTTGTGGAAAAATATAAAAAATATATAACATGATATTTCATGACTCTTGCCACTAGATGGCATGTTCTGCTGGGTCCTAAAATCAGTTTACTTCAGTAGGCATTCAGATACACATGTAAACATTATAAAAACAATTTTTGGGTAAAGGTTTAGCATTTTTAGTTAGAATTTTGAGCATTTTTGGGGTTTTCTATGTGTACTGAAGCATTCCTTGCATTCCATTCATTCCTATGGGGGTCAAATTGACCCGCGAGGGAAGGATTTGTTACTTTTATCAATTTTAACCACAAAACTCCTCGAAATCTTTTTTTGTGTGTATTCGTGGTTCAAGTGCGACAAAAGTCCTGGGGTCTTGGACACTCAATATAACACTGTATGAACACTCAATAAAAAAATAAAAAAAGATTCCGGGTCAAAATGCCCTGAGGGAAGGATGAGGGTTAATCATTGTACAGTAAATAGTAATCACCTGTCAAAATCATTTGTAGACTTTTTAAAAGTGCATGATCATATGAAATGAAAGTTTAATGACATTTGTAAGCATTTCTATTTACATTAAATAATGATCTGTTAATCAATATTTAATGTTTAATAAGTTCATTAATTAACATTAACAAGCACATTATCTCAAATTTCTAGCTATGTGAATATATACTTACTAATAATCTGTTAAGTATTATATAATGTTTGTTAATGATTTATTCTTGAAAGTTATTATAAAGTGTTACCTAAATGGGTGTACAAATGCTGAAGCGTGTCATAACAACTAGATACATTGCACGCAGTTTTCCTATTAAGGCCCAGATCTGAAATACCTGACCAACTGTAAACTGTTTGCAAACATTCCTATGTTGCCTATGCTGTTAGAAGTGGTGTTTTATTTATGGTTTATTTGTGCTACGCTTACCCAACAAACACAAGAATGAGAAAAGTGTAGTAGAGAAAGCATCTGATCATAGGGATGTAGGTATGTTTGCACCGGCTCTGCAATTCGGCACTCAGATCAAGTCATGTCACGTTTATTTCGTTAAAAAAATAAAAAAATAAATAGAACAGAACAATTCCAGGGTCCTCGCACCATTCAAACCAAAATCACTTTAGATCATAATCATGACTTCTGAGTTTGTAAATTGGAACTAGCAAGGAGGACTAGAAAGCAGCATAACTTTAAGGAGTGAAGTTAAGTTCTCAAGGACTTACTGAAGGAGTGAATTGACTCAGGCACTGTAGTTCCTGGCTTTTTGTGGGTTGTTTCTCCCAGGTCAATACCCTCCATGGCTTCTACATGAAACATACCAAAAACATACCACAAAATTAAATCTATTACCATGAACATGCATTAGTTTTGATGGAAATTCTGGATGAGTACATTAGATGCCATTTCATAATGTCACTTAAGTCTTTACTGCTTGGGAGTTGTTTGTGAATGAAAGCATTGTACTGTATACGGGAAAGCTCTGGCAGTGTGAAAAAAATCATGCAATGCCAGAACAGTTGCCGGAACAACTTCTCAGTACATATTCTGTAATTTCTGTGTGAACAAGACTTTAGCTTGAGGTCATCTATATACTACTCTGCTTCTAAAAGTAAAAAAAAAAAAAAAAAAAGGAAGACACTGGTAGCAAAGTGGCAAATCATGGATCACTGCTGTGATGTAAATGAAAGGCTACTGGCTACCTTTCCAACTTCCTATTTCAGAAGGAAATAAGACGCATGAAAGAAAACTGGGTTTCACTTTATTTTGATGGTCCCTTTAACATTCTGTTGACTATAAGTATTGTTGCACCTACATGTCTACTAAATCTCATTAGAGTGTTAGTAGACTGGTAGGGTTAGGGTGGGAATAAATTGACATGTAGTTGCAAAGTTACTTATAGTCAACAGAATGTTCAAAAGGGACCATCAAAAAGTTTTACCGAAAACTGTGCTTGTCAAGGTGTTTCATAGGGGAGTTTAACCTATTATGGTATTGGTAATTAGAATGGGTTAAAGTCAAGACTCACCAACAGACTGTCCTGCTGTATAGGAGTCAGTTCTGGTCCTGGAGCGCTTGTTTCCTTTAGTGTTTGCTGTAGGAGAGAACAGAAACATCCAGTTACTTAACATTCACAAACATCTGAGGATTGACTGTCAACCTAACATCAATATTTTAGGTTAAAAGAAAGAAGAAAAAAGAATAGTGTAAGTGTGGTAACACTTTATAATAACGTTCAGTTGTAAGTCATTTATAAGTGGTTAGTTAATGATGAACTAATCATTTACAAAACATTCATAAATGATTAGCAAGTGATATACTAACATTTTATGTATGTTTTGTAAATTCCATTACAAGTCATTTACAAGTGATTAGTAAATGATTAACTAATTATTTACGAAACATGACTATGCGTTCATAAATGATTAATAAGTGATATGTTAATTATTGTATGTATGTTTTGTAGATTCAGTTAAAAGTCATTTACAATTGATTAGTTAATGATTAACTAATCATTTACAAAACATGAATATGCGTTTCATAAATGTTTAAGTTATTTTTTTTGTATGTATGTAGCAATTAGAGGGTGCAGAAAGTGTTGTAAATGCCTTGTATACATGTACAGATAATTTTTAACAGGTAAGTAACAGTGTTCAACACAATGATGTGTAAACGCATGAATAAATCATTTACAGCACTTTCTGCATCCCCTAATCTAGTGTAAACTATTCATCACTTGTAAATGTGTTACACATCATTAAGAATCAATAAGGCATAAGATCAACGAATCTTATCTACGAATGATGTGTAACACATTTACAAGTGATGAATAGTTTACACTTTAGATTAGGTGATGCAGAAAGTGTTGTAAATAATTTATTCATGCGTTTACACATCTATAACAGGTGTTGAACACTGTAGTGTGTACTGCAGTGTAAGGGCTGACTGGTGAGGGTATAAACACATGGAGTCTTTAACCACTGTGCACCTGATGTAAGCAAAACATACAAAAAAATATAACAATTTATTAAACATTTATGAAACGCATAGTCATGTTTTGTAAATGATTAGTTAATCATTAACTAATCAAATGTAAATGACTTATAACTGAATCGACAAAACATACATAAAATAATGAACATATCACTTATTAATCATTTATGAATGCATAGTCATGTTTCGTAAATGATTAGTTAATCATTTACTAATCATTTGTAAATGACTTGTAACGGAATTTACAAAACATACATAAAATGTTAGTATATCACTTGCTAATCATTTATGAATGTTTTGTAAATGATTAGTTCATCATTAACTAACCACTTATACATGACTTACAACTGAACGTTATTAGAAAGTGTTGCTGGAAGATGATCCAGTACAGTAACACTATTTTACAGTGCTTGTTATTCATGTAACATGTACTTACTATAGTAATAAAAGTAAATTAGGCATAATAAGCAACTAAGTAAAACAAACCCTAACCATATAGAGCTATCCAAAAGCAAATATTGTACGTTTTGTATTTTGTACACTTTTTCAAAGCATAATCTTGTTTTAAATTTTGAATAAAAAGTTACCAAACGTATCTTCATATTGTGTTCTGACACAATGTCATTAATTGAGACAATCAAGTTTTTCTGAAACATTTGTTTTACCGCGATAGACATACATATTGTTAATTATTATTATTCAGCACTTCTTTGTGTTGAATTCTAACCTTAACCCTATCCCTAACTTCTAACCCTAACTTGTAACAATGACACATTAAAATAGTGTGTTTATCCATCCATTCTTCAAACACTTGTTTAATTATTGATAAGCATGGCATCTACTATGATATAATGAAATAGGTTGTTTGCAAAAAAAACAACAAAAAACAACAAACAAACCTGAGACTCAAGACTCAACTGGCTCAAAGGGAGGTCTCTGAAGTGCGGTCAGCACCAGAGATGAGTCCCAAGAGGGTATGGAGGGGATGCGAGGCGGATTTAATCTCCTTGCTCCCCTAAGGAACCTGACGACCAGATCGTGCTTTCTCACGGATTTCCCATCCACTGCATCGTGATGTGCGGCCATAGAGGCAACATACACTTTGAGGGTGGAGGGAGACAACCTTCGCTCCAACCCCTCTTGCAGGAAAGAGAGCACGGTCCTGATCGAACATCTTCGGGGGTCTTCTCTGTGAGAAGAACACCAATCAACGAACAGGTTCCACCTCAAAGCGTAAGCCTGCCTCATAGAGGGGGCTCTCGCAGAAGCGATGGTGTCTACGACTGATTGTGGTAGATCACCTAGAACCTCCGCGTCCCGTCCAGGGACCAGACATGAAGTTTCCAGAAGTCTGGGTGCGGGTGCCATATGGTGCCCCGTCCCTGAGAGAGAAGGTCCTCCCTCAGAGGAATGGGCCAGGGAGGGGCTGATGAGAGGAGTACAAGTGCCCTTGGTCAGGGAATAAAACAACTGGCAATGGGACGCATCCAGAGAGGCAAACAGATCGATCTGTTCGGCTCCGAATTGGTCCCAGATCAGCTGAACCACCTGGGGATGAAGTCTCCACTCTCCAGGGGCCACATGCTCTTGTGAGAGCTCGTCGGCGGCACGATTGAGCAGGCCGGGGATGTGAGTGGCACTAAGTGTCCTCAGATGCTTCTGACGCCATAAAAGGAGGTGGCGGGCGAGTTGTGACATGCGACGGGAGCGTAGACCACCTTGATGGTTGATGTACGCAACATTCGCAGTGTTGTCCGTACAGACCAGTACATGCTTGCCGAGCAGCCGCATTTTGAGGCGTCTCAAAGCAAGGTCTACTGCCAACAACTCGAGGCAATTGATATGCCAATGCAGATGGGGGTCTGTCCAGAACATGCCCATTGTACGTGGCGCCCCAGCCAGTGTTGGAGGCATCTGTGAAGACCACAGCGTGCCTGGACACTTGTTCTAGGGGCACTCCGGCCCGGAGAAACGAAGGGTCTGACCACGGGCTGAAGGGCGGCAGGTTCGAGTGATTGTCATCCGTAACGTGTCGCTCTGCCATGCACCTCGGGACTCGGCCATGAAGCCAGTGGTGAAGTGGTCTCATATGAAGTAAGCCGAGTGGCTTTACTGCCATATGCCCCAGGAGCCTCTGAAAGAATTTCAGTGAGACCACCGTCCTGCTCTTGAACACGTTCAGGCAGTTCAGCACCGACTGGACACGTTCCTCTGTGAGGCGTGCCGTCTGTTTGACCGAGTCCAACTCCATACCGAGAAAAGAGATCCTCTGCCCGGGGGTGAGTTTGCTCTTTTCCCAGTTGACCCGAAGACCCAACTGGCTGATATGTTGGAGCAACAAGTCCCTGTGTTCGCACAGTTCGCACAACTGTTCCCAAGACTGAGCTAGTATCAGCCAATCGTCGAGGTAGGACACGAACACCACGCTCTCTCATGGGAGCAAAAACGCCTCTGCGATCTTCATAAAGACGCGGGGCGACAGGGACAGCCCGGAGGGTAGGACCTTGTACTGATACGCTCGACCCTCGAGCGCGAAACGCAGGAATGGCCTGTGTTGCAGCAGGATGGAGACATGAAAGTACGTGTCCTTCAGGTCGATCGCTGCGAACCAATCTCCAGGACGAATGCATTCGAAAATGCATTTCTGCGTTAGCATCTTGAACGAAATCTTGTAAAGGGCCCGATTCAAGACACACAGGTCCAAGATTGGTCTTAACCCACCACTTGGGTACAATGAAGTAGGGGCTGTAGAAGCCGTACTTCATTTCGGCTAGTGCAACCGGCTCTATTACATCCTTCGCCAGTAGGAGTGCAATTTCCGCACGCATGACAGGAGCTCTTTCACTCGACACCGAAATGAAACGAATGCCTCTGAACACGGGTTGACGCCGGACGAACTGAATCGTGTAGCCGAGTCTGATGGTGCGGAGAATCCAGCTGGACGGATTGGAAAGCACTTTCCAGGCTTCCAAAAACCGCTCCAGGGGAACCAGAGGCACTACAGACGTATCCGGGGTGGGGCAGCGAAATGGAGAGCAGGGACCGGGCTCGGAGGGCCCAGGGGCAGTCCAGAGCGGGGTCTGAGTGTGCAATGCAGCACTGACCTGTTTCCACTGATCGGCATTGGGTACGGGAGAAGGCGTACTCGGGTCCACCAATGAGGCTTCGCACACCATCCAGAAACGCACGGGCGGAATGGCATCTTGAAAAAGACGCAAACGCACCTGTGTTGCTCTTTCAGGAATTAAACACTCTCACCAGTGCCGGAGCACACAGCGGAATAATCGCAGCAACACTGACAGGGATAGTACAGCCTGTACCAGTGAAGCACTCAGTCTCTTCGCCCTTAACCGGCCGTCAGACAAACAAACACAAATAAAGACTGAAAAAGCCTGAAAGCTCAGTTGAAAGCTTAGAAAACTCACGATCACCGCTGTCATGCGCTGTAAATTC
The DNA here is from genome assembly GCA_021554675.1 of Leuciscus idus. Taxonomy (NCBI): domain Eukaryota; kingdom Metazoa; phylum Chordata; class Actinopteri; order Cypriniformes; family Leuciscidae; genus Leuciscus; species Leuciscus idus. Next base: position 10,303,356 of record CM038639.1, on the reverse strand, counting down.
CAGCACTGGAAAAGACTTCCTGAATAAGCACCGACACACTCGCTCGTTGTAATACAACACACTCTTCAGAGACATCGACATGAAGACCGATCGGCTCCGAAGCGAAAGACAACTGGTGCGTGCATCCACTTCCGGATTTATACCTGCGCTGCGGGGCAGGGCGTGTGATGCGATTCACGCACGCCTCGTTTTTACAATACCCGAAGATGACAGGCTCCCTAGCGTGATCCCAATCAGTCGACTACGTCGAACGTGCCCGACTGAAAGGGAACTACAGACAATTTAGTCTCCAATTCACCTATGCCGCTGTATGTTTTTATATTGTGGGGGAAACTGGAGCACCTGGAGGAAACCCCCACAGACACGAGGAGAAGATGCAAACTCCATGCCTCCTGGCTAAGCTGGGTCTCGAACTGGGCACCTTCCTGCTCTGAGGCAAAAGTGCCACCCACTGTACCACCATAGCCGTGTTTCCACTGCTTGAGTTTATCAGAGTCAGGAGAGGGTCAACACCGCTGCTCATTTCCCATGCTTTCATATCAAGCTAACCTCGACATTTAAAATAATTTTCACCTCAAAACACCAGCACATGTGTGAAAAAAACTTCCGATTGCGATCAGATGTGGATTCTGATCACCGTATGAGGCAGAAATATACATTTATATGTGATAAAAGCTACTTATGCTAACCACTGTCATAACACATACACATGAGATTGTTTGAAGAACTTAGAAGAACAAAGCATATAGGGGTGAATTCAGGTTGATTGGGACACTTTTTTGCCATTGAGAAGATAGGGAAAAAAATGTCTCAATCAACCTGAATTCACCCCATTATGATAATTGTGTATTTATTTGGTTTCATGTTTTCTGCCTCTTCCCTGTGCCTTTGTTGATTCCAGACTTCTGCATCCGTAAATGTCATATTACGCTCTGGTTAAGTCATATAACTCATAACTCCTGTTTTCTGTCCATGAGCTCCCTCTGTTGCTCTGATCCCTCAGACTGCATAATTTCATGAAAAATGAATAGAAATGGTCATTCTCAGAAATCCCATCTCTCCCGGAAGCTCAGTGAGTCTCTTCATAATGGCTCCTTGATGAGCGTGCAGGAGAGGTTTCCACCTGGTTTTAAGATGTGTTGTGTGTGATCCCATCACAAGTGCTCAGCTAAGATGCATTGGCCATTTTCACCTGGTGTTATCATGCGTTTCAAATGCGTCGCCTGTGACCAACTCCATTCAGATTTTCTATTATTTTGTCACACTACAAGATAACACTTGTGGATCCAATGATAAGGATCATTAGTTAACTACTTTAGTTAACATGAACTAAGAATGAACAATACTTCTACAGGATTTACTAATCTTAGTTAATATGAATTTCAACATTTACTAATACATTATTAAAATCAAAAGTTGTATTTGTTAACATTAGTTAATGCACTGTGAACTAACATGAACAAACAATGAACAGCTGAATTTGTATTAACTAACATTAACAAAGATTAATAAATACTGTAACAAACGTATTGCTCATTGTTTTTTGAGCATTTGCTCATAACAAATGTTAACTAATGAACCTTATTGTTAAGTATTACTCACTACACTATTATTTTGGCACACGAATACTGTTGAACGAACAAACTTGTGTTAGGCAGCCTATGCGACTTTATAATATAATATAATAATTAACAGGAGATATAATATATAATATAATTAACAGGATAATATATAAACAGGAGTCTTAGGTCTTTAAGTAAAAACCCAAACGTCCACTTCTGTCATGTTCATTTTACGATCTAGCTAGTTTTCAGTGAGCTAGCTTCCCCATGCACATCCGGGATGTGAATTTCAAAGGGGGATGGCGCTCAAGTTTAAATTGGTTGAATTCTTGGTTGAATTGGTTGAATGTAAGGTGGGCGAGTAGAATAATAGGTGTAAATCAAAGGAATTTAGGATGTATTTATAAAAAACAGCTGTATCGGAAAGCAAGTACTGTCTTGAGTGATCTGTCGCATCCCTTACGTATTGATTTTAAGTTACTTCCGTCTGGTCGCCGGTTTGCAGCCTCAAGATGGAAAACAAGACGGTACAGGAATACTTTTGTCCCAGCCGCAATTGAAGTTTTAAATAATATTAGTACGAGAGAAGTTTTAGGATTTGTAAATTAATATGGATAGTAAAGATTTATGTGTTGCGGTGCAGTTTGTCATGATGCTTACTTGTAAATTTGTATGTGTATTAGTTGTATGTTGTTATGTCTATTATGTGTGGACAACTGAATTCTTTTTTACTGCATAACAAATTTACCTACGGGTATGAAATAAAACTACCTAACCTAACTACCTAACCTAACCTTCTTGAATTCAAAGGAAATTTCTATCCATTACTCTCCCAATAGCCAACGAAAGCGATACCAATTTAGCACAAAAACATAGTTCAATAAAACTGCACAATTATTCATTAAAATATCTCGATTCAAACATCCACACAATCTTAGGCCGGTGACACACTGGCTGCGTGGCGTGAGCGTCTCAGCTGCGTGGCGTGTCCGTTTTTATTTCGGCTCCCATGTTAACAGGTTAGAGCTTGCACACTGCCTGCGTGACACGCAGGCGCGTCTCGAGCCGCGCGGAAAACGCGTGCATGCTAGAAATAGAACCAAGCGTGTTGGAAGCGTTTCCAGGCAAAATAGAATAGGAAAAGATGTTTATATGTCATTTTGACATGAATACATATTAATAAATAACATTTTGATGTTTGAAAGTCTCTAGGTTTTGACATAAATGCAGATATAAATGTAATTTAAAAAAAGAATATCTATTTTCAAATATTGCACCTGTCAATACAGAACAAAATATTCTGTAGCCTATTTTGAGTCAATACTGCCGACGTTGTCTTTGCTGCTATATATTTATGTTTAACATGAAGTATAGGCCTTCCACAACTCTCTCCCCATATGTCGAATATATCACCAATGAGGCTTATCATATGTCACCTAGCAGCAACAGCGTCGCGTCAGACACGTTTCTGGTGTGCAAAGACATGGAAAACGCCACGCAGCCGCCACGCAGCTGACACGCAACAGAAACGCCACGCAGCCAGTGTGTCACCATGGCAGCAATTCGGCTGTGTCCATTTATCCTTTGACAAGTACGATCACAGCAAACATTCAGATCTGTGTTGGCGCTGCCGCTGAGCCAGAGAGAGCAGTTTTGTCATGTACAGATATGAAACAGCTTCACAAACAGTATTTTTAACCATTCAGGATCATTTCTTCAGTACTGGGAAAAAAAGTGTATAATACTGATGTCTAAGGTATAAACACTGATGTCTAAGGTTGCGATCAAAATAGACTAAATCAACTTCTGAAAGTAACTTGATGCTTCAAATAAAGATTGTATCAAATACACTCACCTAAAGGATTATTAGGAACACCATACTAATACTGTGTTTGACCCCCTTTCGCCTTCAGAACTGCCTTAATTCTACGTGGCATTGATTCAACAAGGTGCTGAAAGCATTCTTTAGAAATGTTGGCCCATATTGATAGGATAGCATCTTGCAGTTGATGGAGATTTGTGGGATGCACATCCAGGGCACGAAGCTCCCGTTCCACCACATCCCAAAGATGCTCTATTGGGTTGAGATCTGGTGACTGTGGGGGCCATTTTAGTACAGTGAACTCATTGTCATGTTCAAGAAACCAATTTGAAATGATTCGAGCTTTGTGACATGGTGCATTATCCTGCTGGAAGTAGCCATCAGAGGATGGGTACATGGTGGTCATAAAGGGATGAACATGGTCAGAAACAATGCTCAGGTAGGCCATGGCATTTAAACGATGCCCAATTGGCACTAAGGGGCCTAAAGTGTGCCAAGAAAACATCCCCCACACCATTACACCACCACCAGCAGCCTGCACAGTGGTAACAAGGCATGATGGATCCATGTTCTCATTCTGTTTACGCCAAATTCTGACTCTACCATCTGAATGTCTCAACAGAAATAGAGACTCATCAGACCAGGCAACATTTTTCCAGTCTTCAACTGTCCAATTTTGGTGAGCTTGTGCAAATTGTAGCCTCTTTTTCCTATTTGTAGTGGAGATGAGTGGTACCCGGTGGGGTCTTCTGCTGTTGTAGCCCATCCGCCTCAAGGTTGTGCGTGTTGTGGCTTCACAAATGCTTTGCTGCATACCTCGGTTGTAACGAGTGGTTATTTCAGTCAAAGTTGCTCTTCTATCAGCTTGAATCAGTCGGCCCATTCTCCTCTGACCTCTAGCATCAACAAGGCATTTTCGCCCACAGGACTGCCGCATACTGGATGTTTTTCCCTTTTCACACCATTCTTTGTAAACCCTCGAAATGGTTGTGCGTGAAAATCCCAGTAACTGAGCAGATTGTGAAATACTCAGACCGGCCCGTCTGGCACCAACAACCATGCCACGCTCAAAATTGCTTAAATCACCTTTCTTTCCCATTCTGACATTCAGTTTGGAGTTCAGGAGATTGTCTTGACCAGGACCACACCCCTAAATGCATTGAAGCAACTGCCATGTGATTGGTTGATTAGATAATTGCATTAATGAGAAATTGAACAGGTGTTCCTAATAATCTTTTAGGTGAGTGTACATCGTTGCACCAGTAGGTGGTGACAAGTGACTGTTAAAAATGTATTTGTCACTATTTGTTTAAAATCACTGATTCATCCAGTAACGAAACAAGTGACGTCTTTATGAGCGATTCATTGAATCATTAATTCAAATTGATAAAAAATAAATAAAAATTATAATAATTAATTCATAAAAAAAAAAAAAAAGATTAAAAAAACTGCACCAACTTTTGGACAGCATCATAACTTCATGTGATAAAACAGGTTGTGAGGAGGAGGGGGATCAACTCATTTATTGGCTACTCTTTAAATTCAGAAAAAAAATAATAATTCAGTAGTTGAAATTATTTCAGAGAATTCTTTTATTACGATAGAACTACATGTTTAGGCACAAAACAAATATTTTATGTAGCTTCTGAAGGGCAGAACTACATGAAAAAAGGATATTCATAAAATATAATTTTTGACCGATCATCCTGTTTACTCTTACTCTTTTCTTAGTTAGTTCCTCAATTGTACTAAAGTACTATCACTGTTGGAAAGGGTTCAAATATGCAGACGATGCTAGAAGACCAAAGAATGTGCAGGACCTGGATGATTTTTTTCTGAAGAACAGTGGGCAGTTTAACTGCTCAGGACAAATAACAGTACTTAATGAACAACTACCACAAAACAAAGTAGTAGATCATCCAGATAACACCACAACATTAAGGAGCACAACACAAGCATATGTAAGTTTTTATGAATTTAAATATAACTTTTGATTTACCATAATGCTCATCAGAACGTGTAAATCAGTGGAAAATTAATAGAAAGTATGACTCTGTCTAAAGAAATATGAAGTAAATGTGTAAACATATCAATATTTCTCCAGATTTTGGACACTTTTGGACTAAAAGCCCTACCGTTCAGTGAAGCTATGTGAACACAAATAAACCGCAGCGGAAGTGACTGAATATGAATGCGTGTTGTTATTCTATTCAAAATATCAAAAATTACCAATTTGATTATTTTGCACTCCTGTCATAAATTAAGAAATTAATGTTACTGCAACTAAGTTTTCAACTCAAGCAGAGGTCCCTGGCTAAAAAAGTTTGATAAAGTTTTTTTTTTTCTGGTGAAAGAAATACATAAATGAAGAAGGAAGCCAAAATATTAAATGTCATGAATATATATTTACTAAGCAATTCACTGTTTTGTTGAGGGAGGTCAAAATTACAATTTTCACCTGAGATTTGGACCTAAATTACAGAGGGTAAAATGGCTTTAGAAAGATGGCAGCATCATTATTTTATTTTAAAATGGAGATTGGTAGGTCTAATAATGAAATATTTTTACTTTAGCAATCTTTGCTGCATTATATACCAATGGTGACAGTTCAAAAAATGGGAAAAGCACTTCTTGTGTTTTTTTGCCTGTAACTCAAGAAGTATTAAATATATCTTAATATCCTTTTAGATTCTGGTTCTTAAAAAACTTTTCTTTTGGTATCTTAATTTTAAAGTCCCTATATGGTTCAATCCCAGAGATATTGAGATCTTAATGCAGTTCCAAGAGTAAATTGGTCAATTGTACACATTTTTAGTTGTCGGAAACCAAATGTCACTTTGCATACAGTTGACATTTTTTTCTTTTAAAGAGTGAAGACTAAAATTTTCATGTTATTTTTTAGTATTCATTTTCTTTATTAATTTTCATAATAATTTCATAATGTATTTTGTGAAGTCAGAGAATGTTGTACATGTGCACTGAGCAGAGATGTTCCACTGATGATGATACAGCAAATGTGTACAGTTGGCATATTCTTTACAAGGAAAGGAATGTTTTGACTGATGCAAATGTACCACAAATGTATACACAGAGGGATAGTTTCTTAACATGGAAAGTGGATTGTGCCATGTGTAAGCATGAGGTATACGTTCCATTTTAAACATAAGCAACTTGTTTTTGCTATCTTTACAAGGAAGTTGTAAGTCCATCAGTGGCATATATAAGCTCAATCTTGAAGACAATTTTTTTTACTGTTTAATGTTATTTTTTAGTACTGTTTTTCTTTATTCGTTTTCTTAATTTCATAATGTTTTTTTTTGTGAAGTCAGACTATGTTTGTACATGTGTGCTGAAGAGATCTGGTAGATTTATATTTTGCTTAGAGGTATGCAATGTTCACTTAGCAGAGAGTTCCAATGATGATGATACTTCAACTGTGTACAGTTGGTATGCTCTTTGCAAGAAAAGGAATGTTTCAACTGATGCAAATGTACCATTTGTATACCACTAACATACACTGAGAAATAGTTTCTTAATGTGGAAAGTGGATTGTACCATGTGTAAGCATTAGCAAATACTTTCCATCTTTAAACAATATGTTTTTCTACCTTACAAGGAAGTCGAAAGTCGCTCAGTTGTGTATTTAAGCTCAATCTTACTGTACTACGGCAGAGAAACACAGAAACACATAGACCTGGCATGAATATAACATCTTCTCAGAGTTTCTCTCCTGACATATAAGAATAAAGATTTTTCTTGGTAAGATAACTGGTGTCCGGTCCAGTGAATCAAATAATAACGGGGAAAAGGCTTAATTCCAAGTCTACAATCCTTATAGTGTAGCACCCAGAAAAACAAAGGCATGAGGGGGTGAGGGGAGAGAAACACAGAGAAACATATACAGCTGGCATGAGGGGGGTGAAAGGAAATAGATGGGGAACAGAGAAATCTGGAATTATGACCACCTCTCATATAACCTCCCTCTTCTTCTATGCCTGTTTCTCTCATATGTCTGAGACATGTATAAATATAATAAATAAGAGATCTCTTGGCAAAGTAACTGGCGTAGCTTCCGTGATTCAACCATAACGGGGAAAAGCTTGATTTTCAAATCTACAAGAGGAATATCTGAACAACAAATAATGTTGAAACTAGAAACGCATCTCATTTTTTTCCATTAAATATTTTTTTAATGCCATAAATATTATTTTCCAAAGTTTGCATGGCTGTAACTCTAAAAGTATTAAAGATATCTTAATAACCTTCTAGATTCTAATTCTTAGTAAACATTAGGGGTGTAACGGTTCACAAAATTCACGGTTCGGTTCGATACGATACACTTGTGTCACGGTTCGGTTCGGTACGTTTTTGATACAGCAAAAATAAATAAATGCCAGAGAAATTTTTTTAATTCTTTTTTATATTAAAACTAACATCATAAAGTATGATTTTTTTTACTTTGAGCAATTCTAGAGCTATAATTGACTCTTCTTATGAGCATATAAAAACAAAATAGCTCCTTGGAAAAAATGAAATGTAATATTGTAGTAGTTATAAACAAAGGTTTATTTTAGTTCAGATTAACATTTGAGGGCAGCAATTGTATTCATAATGTCAAAATAAAACCGACGTAATGTTACTTGAAGGCATTATAGCCTACTATTCCTGCCAAACTTCCATGGTTGCAGTTAGTGTTACTACAGTAAATCCATGGTAAATGTTGCTGATCTGTGGACACTGGATAGTTCATTCATGGCACAATGTTTGTTTAAAGAGGAATGTCTGAACAACAAATAATACTGAATTTGGAAATTATCTTTTTTCCCTTGTATCAAAATAATTGCATACAACATAGCCTACCTCTCTAAGTGCCAATAAAATATTTTTCTGAAGTTTACATGCCTGTAACAGCAGCTTCAGAAGCTGTTAAAATGAACAAAATCCCTTCTTCCAAATATCCTTGAAACTGATTCAAATATAGATTCATATAAATACACTTTTGACCATTTCAGTGGATTTTTGGCACTCAAGGAGGTATGCTGTATGCAATTGTTTGGATAGAAAAAAACATGTTGCATTTCTAGTTTCAACATTATTTATTCTTCAGACATTGCCTTTAAATGCAATACGAATAAGCTGGAGCCACATTGAGATCTATGGATTTGATCTATGTCACCGTTATTTTCCGTTAAATTGTCACCGTTATTTTCTACAAGATGCACATTTATTGCATGGACAGAGCCAAAACATAATGTAAGTGTTTAAAATGAATTCACACAGTTCCGTTGAATGATACATGAAATTTAATCTAATGTCGTTGAACTGAATGTATAAAGTAAATCGCTGAACTAACCAGAACATTAACAACAACACTGAAATAAGTTGTTTTTCTTTCAGAATCATCATTGATGTAGAAAGGAAAAGTGAAATACTGTAGCACTTTTTTAATGAAGATAAAGAGCTTTGCGTCATGCAGATAAAGAGAACAAAAAGGGCTTTTCTTCCAATTCCAAAAAAAAAAAAAAAAACGTTTGTTAATTGGGAACAATTATTATTAATTAATTAATGTACCTGGAACTAACAATACTTTTAAAGCCTTTTAAATTTTTTGGCTTTTGTAAATTTCTACATAAAAGTATTCCACATATTTTTTTATAGGCTATTAAAATAAAGTTATATAGCATCATTATGAACTAACATCTAACAATGGACAAACATTTTTTGTTGTTGTTACCCTTACTCTTACTGACCCCATGAAGGTCGCTGTGTAATTCACACCCTAAGACACATTAGAGGATTAATTCGATCAGAATCGAATCGCAAATGACATTTTATGACATTCAAAACATTTTTATGACATATTAGCATATTAAAATTCAAAATGGCTGATGCCCAAATAATACTGATATGGGAAAATTAACCATTTAGTAGGTGGCACTATGCCAAAACGCTGCAAGTAGCCTCAGTTCATGCTTGTGACTGCAGGTACCAAATTTCGTTTCAATACGCCAAACTGTTGCAGAAATACTACCTCACATTCATTTTGGCGTGCTCTTCATCATATAAAAGTGGTGCAGGTTTGACATCAGAACCTGGAAGACTAATTCGCCGCTGGTATAAGCATTTAATTTATTCTGTAATAAGACGACATCCCGCCCACGTCAATGGCCTAGAAGCCTGAGGCTGAGATGCTGGCTCACAGGACTGAGGTGGCGACGGGGACTCGGCTGACCAGCTTGACGACCCAGTGGCGCCGACGGATTCAGGGGACTGGCCGTGACCAGCGGGGGAGATGGGACCAGGAAGTCAGGCAGGGACATCGGCAGAAAAAGATCATCTCTGGACAGGACTGGCGAGAAAGACAAAGACTAGTGGGTGGGGACTTGGGTGGGAACTGGATCCGCAGACCACAGATCTATCAGGTCTAGGGCCGCTCCTGGCTGTGAGATGGACTGATCCACATGCGTAGAGACTCCAGGGCTTTGATGTCATCTGGCTTTGGTTTCTGGATGAGCTTAGTGGGTGCCTCAGGCTTGCTGGCTTTGAGGGAGAGGCCACTGTCCCGGAGCATCAAGCCCAAATACTCCAGCCACCTTAGGTTCTCGGGGAGTAGGAGATGCAAAGCTGGTGAGTCCATGGTTTCTCTTTGTACTACTCGTTTTTGAGAGTCGGTTATTCTGTCACGGGTTGGTGGCTTAGAAACCGCACGATGAAGATGATGGTGAAGAAATACAAAAGTCTTTAATCCAACAGCAAACACAGAAGAGTATGACACTGTTAACACCAACAATAACTGACCAGGACTGAACAGAACAGGGAGTATAAATACACATAGCAAATGTGATGGCGAGAGATACCAGTGTGCAACTACTGAGGATGATGCGTAAATAAAGTTTGAAAGTGTTCTTGTATCCTATTGGTATCTTTACAGATGGCTTTACAGATAACATGCATGTGAGAGATTATAACATGGATGGACATTACAGTTCTGTCTAGCTTTAATTTCACCAGTCCATTATCTGTGAGTGATTTAATTACAAAAGCTAGTTCTTCTATCTGTCAATTAGATCTTCTTAACCTATCTGTAATCTCTTCACATGAGAAACTGCTCCATCTCATCTGATTCTTCCCTCAACTACTAAAAACTGCTCAGTCACATTATCCGCCGCCATAGTCTCAACTGTTATGATGATGACCTTTTTATTTACTTATCTGCTTATTCTACAGGAATGCCCCACCCTGCTTAAATGGATTTAGACAAAAGCCAAATGACCGGACACAAGCAGTAAACAATTGCTCATGGAGCACCGAAACTGGATGGCATACCCTTCTCTACAGTTCGAAGAACCTAAGACACATTTGGCAGAAGTCGCTATGCTCCCAAATGAGCTGAGAGAGGCATCAGTTTTACGGCTGAAGCCTGAGGATGAAGGCTTTGACCACTTAGATGATATTGGTCCATTAAGATGATACTGGTTGCCTGACAGTGCACAGATCAGAGAATATCTAGATCCTAAGTCAGAGTGTGAGAATCCTTCTGTGCCTTCGACTCAATATGATGAGGGACCAAACATACACCATGGGGGGCACAACCCAACCTGTTGCAACCACAGCTTTGTAATCGCATGGACTAAGGCAAAATTCCAATGCTCCAAAGGGGAAACTTCGCAGACCACAAGCAATAATTTTGCTGTTCAAAATGCACAGTTTGACTGTTGTCGTCCGAAACGTAGAACACAGAGGACGAGATAATGTTCAGTTTGGCTCAATTTGAAACCTTGAAAAATGCTGTTTAAAAACGTTTTAGATGGAGTATAGCAAGTCACACAGCAGGTCAACTTCCCTAAAGTATATGAGAAGAGATGTTTACGACTCAACAGTAGGATTGTGTGGCTCTGGTATGTTTAAGTCTTTTGAATAAGGAAAAGTTGTGTGCTTACTATCCATAAGCCTCCAGTTGAGTAATGGGTCATAGACAAAGGCCTCCAGCACAGCCATGACACTGTCCCTGTGTTCACGCAGTACCTCCATCACCGTGTGACATGTAATACGGTAGTTACCATCCAGTCCAGTCACCTAAGAAGAAACATGATCTGTTATTCAGCCAGAGAGATAGGGAATGTCAATCATGCAAAATGGACAATGCAGGGGTTATTTTAAGTGGATATCTGAGGCTTAGCATAGATATCTGTGGATGTTTCTAAGGCCATGGGCCCTATCATACACCTGGTGCAATGCAGCGTCAGGCGCGACGCAAGTGTCTTTTGCTACTTTCAGCCCGACGCAGTTATCATTTTCATGTCCTGCGCCACATTGTTTAAAAAGCAAATGTATTTTTAGCCAATTTGTTCGCCCATTCGCTGGTCTGAAAAAGAGGTGTGTTCAGGTGCATTGTTGGAGCATTGCTATTTTGGGGCAACTGATTTTTTTTGTTAATTTAAGAGCGCGTTAGTAATGTGCGCCTATAGGTGGATCCACAACGCGTGTACACTCTGCTTATTACACACACAGGGTACACAAGGGCAGCAGCACACAAAATAGCTAAATACTAAAAATAACCTTTGATCTTTAAAATATTTAGTTCTCAAAGTTTCTGGTACATTTTCAAAATGCTCTTGTTACACCTACACCTCTTACTCACACTGATTTTGATTTTGAATTAAAAACTGCTGCTGTCACTCCTGTCCTAAAGAAACCTGGCCTCGTCCCCTCTGACATGGCCAACTACAGACCAATCTCAAATCTACCATTTCTTTCGAAACTTCTTGAGAAAGTGGTCACTGCTTAGATGACAAACACATTTGTCATCTAACAAACACAATGAATGTATTCAATCCGGTTTTCGCACACTCCACAGCACCGACAGCACTTCTTAGGGTTGTCAATGATCTACTTATGGCCACTGACTCCGGCTCCACCAGTATTCTAATTCTTCTAAACATTTCCTCTGCATTCGACACAATCTCTTACAGTATTCTCATCTCACAACTCTCTGCTCTTGGTATTTTCTGCCCTATCCTGGTTCACCTCCTACCTGTCTGGTTTCCAGCATTACATCTCTATCCGCCAGGCTAAGTCCACTACTGCCTCTGTCCCACATTGGTGTTCCCCAGGGTTCTGTTCTTGGGCCTTTACTCTTCATCATCTACATGCTCCCATTAGGCAACATCATCCATCATCATGGCTTTAAATTCCATTGCTACGCAGATGACACCCAACTATACATCCGTCCTCAACGCAATGCTCCTTTCCCCACAAATTCCATATCAGCTTGTATTGATGATATAAATGCTTGGATGACCAGTAATTTTCTCAAACTCAACACTGATAAAACAGAACTACTTCTTATTGGTTCACCTCAAATTACATCCCGTTTCTGTGCTGACAATGTTAATATTGCTGGAGTTTTGGTTCAACCTTCCACCACTGTCAAAAACCTTGGTATAATCTTTGATTCCTCTTTCCTTCCTTCCACACTTCTCAGCGCTCATTAAGTCTGCCTTCTTTCACCTTCGTAATATCACGCACTTACGACCATTTCTGAATATCAGCGATGCTGAGACCCTAGTTCACGCTTTCATCACTTCATGGCTTGACTACTGCAATTCTGTTTTCTATGGCTTACCCAATTCATCAATAAATAAGATCCAATATATTCAGAACTCCGCAGCTAGGGTCCTCACATACACAAAGAAATCTTCCCACAATACTCCGATTTTACACAGACTTTACTGTCTATCCGTTCGCTTTCGTATTCAATACAAGATACTCCTTATCACATTCAAAGCACTCCATGGTCTTGCCCCCAACTATATTTCTGATCTCATCCATACCTATTCCCCAGTTCACACACTTAGATCTTCAGATACCGGTCTGTTGATGATCCATTGGCACAAACTATCATCGTTTGGTGGAAGGGCTTTTTGTACCGCTGCCCTAACTCTTTGGAATTCTATTCCCCAACACATCCGCGACCTTTCATCATTACACGATTTCAAAACCCACCTTAAAACATATCTTTTTGCTACTTGTTTCCTGACTCTATGATCTGATTTTTATGTATCTGTACCTCTATCTATCATGTTACTCATCTCAGTTTATTTGTATCGTTTCTATGTCATGTTTCTATGTCATGTTTATTTGTACTTTATTGTAAAGTGACCTTGAGTTTTCTGAAAGGCGCTATATAAAATAAACGTATTATTATAAATAAAAGGATTACAATGTAAAAGATTAATATTGTGTACATAAAGATGGTGGAATCCAGCTTGTCCCGTAGATGGTCTGCTTGCGCGCTTTAACCTCGCGCACGAGCTGATCCGTTTCCTCTCTGCAGAAGCGTTTAGTCTTTTCGCTTGCAAATTCCGGCATGTAAAAAGCAATCCACCATGGCACAAGCGCAACTGGCTTTTAAAGGGAATGGGAGATGAGACTCTGATTGGTTTATTGCACATTACGTCCAAAACACACCCATTACTCATTAAGAGAATAGGGACAACCCTTTTAGACCAAGCACTGGGCACGCCAACCATTTTTCCCATCGTTAAACTAGAAAAAAATGGATTCGGACATACCCTAAGTGCGCTTATGCCCGTGCACTTTAGACTATGCGCTTAGATCGTTAAAAAAGGGCCCCATCTTTTGATGAAATACTAGAATATGTGTGTTTTATGTACCGCTGTATAATGGCAACTGCTGAATCTCCAACATCACGGTAAATGAAATTGTATTTTGCCTTAGTTGTGAATATGTGTTTGCAGTCTAAATTAAATGTACCACAAAATAATGACAAGAAAACACGTTTTCTATTGGTTGTCCTCGAAGGCTGCAAGCAAAAACAAACAGTGCAACCAGTGTAGTCTTCTCCCCCTCTTTAGAGTCAATGGTTATATTTGGTGTGATTGCTGTCGTGGAGAGAAGGAGAATTACTTTAGGGAATTTTAGGTAGAGCTTCAGGTGTGCCCTGCTTATATTTCATGTAAAATAATTATAACGTATCTGCTTCTATGACTCTTATATGATCATAAATTTGTGCCATATGTTTTTTAATGCATAGTTTGGTGTGGAGTTTTGGTACCTCAGCTTGTAATTGAAGTGTAAAAGTTCTATGCTCCCTCATTTGCAGCAATAAACACGGACTTTAAATGAGTAATCGTAGAATCGCAGACATAGTGGTCTGGATATGCTTGTCTATGTACAAAGAATTTAAACCCTTCTGATTAAAGAATAGAACAAAATTAGTGCTGAATGAATTTTATAGTGATTTGGATCAAAATTAACAGGCATGAAAAAGCTAGTAAAGACAAGGTGAAAAAGCTTTTAGAGCTTTAACACTCCAAATACACTCACATAAAAATGACCATCTTACCTCCATGGCATTGGTCAACATCCGGGTTAATCTGAAAGGTATTTTCTCAGGGAATTTTTCTCTGGTCATTGCAACCTTAAAATATAAAACATTTCAGTTATGAACGAACAAAACTACTGTATGTTGGTTATTTGTTGTAGCTTCTAAGAAAAACTACCTCAAAACAATCCCCAAAATCGATATGCAGTATCTTTCCACTGAGCCTGTCCAACATTAGATTGGAAGGATGTCTGTGGTTGGAGGGAAAAAAAGATTATTCATAATATAATAAATAATGAATAAACTACTGTGATAAATGCTGATAAAATGCAATCATTTTTGTTCAGTTTGTACCTGTCCCCAAGCCCTAAGATATAACCAACCATGGACATGACAGCTAGTGAACGGGTGTAGTTGGTCCTCCTGTCGAACCAAACCTGTATAAAGAGGAAGCTATGTAAACCCATTTTTCATTTTGTAAATTAAAATAATACATTAATGCATAAATAATTGATAGTATCTTGTAGATACAATGGTATCTACAATGGCATAAATTTCACTACTAGAAGGAGGGAAAAAGTATGCACATCCAAATTATCTCCAAGAGGTGCAAGATCAAAACAAAACATATGAAAATAAAAGAGGAAAATCTGCACACAGTTTAACTATTCCCTTTATTTGTGAAAAAAACAACAACAAAAAAACAGCAACATTTCAGATTTCCTTGTTTATTTTCATAATTTTCACCACTCAGTATAATGCTGAATCTTTTGATGAAATGCCTAGGTCAAATTTCACACCAAAATCAAACAAAACTTAACTACATTTTACAAATAGTAAGTAAATCCTAATGTTACATAAAATAAATCTAATTTTCACTATTGTAATACGTTAAATACATTAAAATAATCATAGCTGGACACGGCACAAATTTTCTGTATTACATTTAATTGTAATACAATTAAATGCTTACAACTGGTACTAAAATAGGCTTCATGTTGTTTATGCACAATTTATAGATATTTCCTAATTTCTTTTTCATATTTTGGGGGTGCAATATGACCCAGACATGTTTTTGACAGATTTCAGGCAATTTACTTCACTGCATGGTCACTGCATGTATATTCCAGGGCACTTCATCAAGTCATTGCTCTATTCAGTAGTGCAACCCTCTACAGATACATTGACAAAAGAATGGCCATTGGCTAGTACTTTTTTTTTTTAACCAACCTAATTTTTTTCAAACTTTTTTTTAAACTTGCAATGTAAATACATCTAAATGCTGCCTTAGATGCACTGCAGAAGTGGCACAGAAGCAGGAAAAGTGGATTTTGTTCACACTGATTTCATTTGATTGGTAACATCCTATAGTTCCTTATTATTCTAATTGAATTTAATGATTAAATGCAAGAATTTGACATAATAGATGATGCATACATGTAATAAGAATTGCCATTATAAAGGTAAAAATCCCCTGGAAATCAGTTTTAGGGTGTACTTAGTGGAAAAGTTAATTTCTTTCACTGCTGTAAACAAACCACTACACAAAATATGAAGAATATGAAAAGCTTTTGGGAGTAAGCTGTCCACAATCAGCACAAAAACACACTCAGCAAAATATTGCCTAATTATCGATATTATCATACAAAATCTCAAAAAATATTGAGATAAAGTATTTTTTGTCAATATCTCACACCCCTAATTCCTGCTTTATTTAAATGTAAATGTTCTTATACATTCCTTCCATTCAGACACTCAGTAATGTTCTAGTGTAGGTGCCCTAAGCAGTCATGGAACAAAACATGCAGTGAAAATATATCTGTACTAAAATCTTGCCACATGTCACAATGTAGAGGGGCTGCAGAAAGAGTTTAGTATGAAGTGACTGGAATGGACTCTGATCACAGCTAATATGACCACATGCCTAATATACAACACAACAGTTTTTTGATGAGAAGGAGAGAAGATAATGAATGCGAACCTCTGAACTGGGACTCTTAAGCCAGAGCAGTTTGGCCAGGTCGTCTCCTGCTGTATTGTTCACGGCATGCTCAAACACCTCCACCTTCTCCATGAGAGTCAAGTGATCATAGTCAGGGGCCATCTAACATAAATGACACAGTTTTAGTTATTCAATGAAGTTGTTAAGTAATTTCAGAGATCAGTTTTACTTCTTCAGTTCTTCACTTCTTCCTTCCTTATCCGCATAATGCAGCCCTTTTATTTGGTCCATTTTACAGAGTGGCATAGTGTCTAAAGCTCATGGTTTGTAACCAGAAAGCATGTTGGCTCTAGCCAAGAGTTAGCACTTATATCCTCATTTAAAGAATGTAACTCCACATTACTTCACAGGGAATTGTCCCTGTAATAATTGCCCCCAGTTTGTTTTGGATAAAAGTGTGTACTTCATGACTTGCTTATTTTATTTCATACCTCACTAGTCATGTTTCAATCTAAGGATAAAAAAAAAGCTTTTAAAAAAAGGTTTAGCGCCTCAAAATGGTTACCGATGTCGAACACAATATTTTACTATGGCACATACATTTTATATAGGTGCTTCAAATATCGCAAATTTTTTTATTTTGTAAAGAAAAGGGGCTTTATCACAAATAAATGTGGTGTCACATCAGGAAGCTGTATTTGTTATGCTTAAGACGTGTTACCCTAAGCATAATGCGGTGTTCAATGTTGAGTAGGATCTTCTTCTTCTCTCGGTAGTCTCGAATCAGTGCATGCAGCGTGTCACAGTGAGGAACCCAGCCGATCAGACCAGAGTTGGTGGAAAGTGGGATCACAGCATAGCGCTGAATACTGTTAAAAGACACATTCATTAGAGGAAACATGAGCATTATATCATAATAACCTACCTATAGGGATGGGTGATGTTTTTTAATTAGTTTTGAAAAAGCAATGCAAATAGACTACGCTTGACTAGTGAGTTCATACTCTGACTAGTGAGTATGAGCATTGTATAGAGTCATCCACATATATAAGCACTCTTGGTAAATAAAGGCTATGAAAGTTTGCCCTTTTAGACAAAAAATCCAAGAACAAATAAATGTGAAATGTTGTTTCCCCTAAATTTGTGCTACAATTATTGGCACCCCTAGAAATTCTTATGAGTAAAAATCTGAAGTATGTTTTCATTTATAATGTATGTTTTTATGTTCTTGTAAATGATTTCCTGCTTTACTGGGGAATAAATATAAGGCGATAAATAAGCCAAATTCCTTTAGTCATCACTATGGGAAAGACCTGAGAAGATGATTTATAAGATGAAAGGCTGCACAAATTAGGAAATGGCTATAAAAAAATCTAATAAAAAAAAAAAAAATCACAACATCTATTTAAAAACAGATCCAAAATAGAGTTTTTTGGAGATGCTTTGTTGTACACAGAAAGATAGCCATGTAGAAAAGTACCTCAACCCTACAGTGAAGCATGGTGGTGGATCTTTGATTTAGTGGGGCTATTTTTCAATCAAAGGTCCTAGACAACCTGTTAGGGTACATGCTATTATGGATTCAAAATTCAATTAAGCTCTTGGGAAGTCGACACTTCATCCCAAAGTATACTTCGGCCATCCGCGTGACATAATTTTCATCATCAGGAGGGTTCGTGGACGTCCGCACATCCCGTCCGCGTGCAGCCAAATTTTTGAGACCGCGCAGAATGGTGCGCGTACAACAGCGCATGCACAAGAAACACAGAAGAGTCAGAAGAGTAACACCAAAAATACTGTGCATGTGTCGAAGTTGGCCATCCGTGTTCATCCGTTGTTGAGTGTACTTTGAAAGCTGTGCGGACACGACTGCAAGCGAGACGTGTCAAGATGCGGAAATTAAAAGTACATCTGGGCCTTTAATATAACAACTCTTAAAGCTGCATTCCGTAACTTTTTTGGGTTAAAAATGATCCAAAATAAATTGAGCAAGTACATAACCAGCCAGTGTTCAAAACTATCTGCTTGCCTTAGCTCGATTCAAAACGGTAAGCTTGTAATAATGTTTTTCATTCCAGTGGTACTGGTGGATTTCTGCGGGAAATTCGAGCTATATTGTGTGTGAGGATGTTGGAGGTAGAGATTTATAGCCTTTTCTCACAGCACTTTATATAATTGAACTTGTCAATTTGATGGCGGATCCAGAAAGGTTCAAATGACAATCACCAGTGACAACTGGAGATTCACCCGTTGTAAAATGCAAAAGACTTCGGACTTTGGAATGGCTATAGAAAAAAAAAAAGACTGCAACTGGGCCCATGCGAAAACAAGGAGTTGAAGGAGTTCAAAACGGACGCAGTGAAGGCTTTTTTTCTGCTGGACAGGTAAGACATAAGCGATCGTTAGATTTAATCAGCGCAATTTACTGCAATGCTTTTTTTTCTTAGTTGGTAGGAACAAAAGTGGATGTTATTTACTTGTTCAGATGACATTTTCCGGTGAAAATTCTTATGTTGGTCATACCAAAAATTTGAATCTGTGATTCCGAATGACAGTATCCACACCGGCGCGGTGACTGACAGCCGCACATTCTCCTCAAAACATTGGATTCATCCATGCAGTGCAGTGCCGTGCCGAGGCACAACCCACATAAAGTTGATAATTCCGTGAATAACTGCAATTGCAGATTTTGAACAGAGATGGCGACAAAGAGGAAAAACTACGGACTGCAGCTTTAAGTTGTGACATGCATACATTTTGTGGCCAAGACAAAAGAGCTCTCACAAAAGCTAAGAGAAAAGTTGTCAAAAAGGCTATGGCTATAAGACATTAAAAGTTCCAAGAGACACAGTTGGCAGCATCATTTTCAGTGCTCTGGCTAATCAGTAACGCACTGGTAGGCAGTACCGGCACTTCTATATGTTAAGCTGTAGTGTGCCCTCACATGTTCTTGAGTACTAGAGTGACGAGACCAAACTAAAACTTTTTGGACCCAAAGATAAAGAAATATGCCTGGCACAAAAAAAGGAATGGCTTATGACGAGAAGAAAACCATCCCCAAGGGGGCTGCTGCAGTTGGTGAAAATCTTGACCATGCGACAAGCATCATAAATTCACTAAAGGATCATGACATTATGGCAATTTGTTTAATGTAGAATATGTACAAATTCATAGATGTAGGATGGCTGAGAAGATTATTGGTTCCCCCTGCCCAACCTTAAATTGCTCTATTATATTGCATTATTTTTGTTTCTTATATTATTTTTTTACATTTTATTTCTACTGTGTAATTCCTATGTATGCCTGCACTATCATGTTTGTCTGCACTATGTCTGTACTTTCTTTTGCACTGGAAGCTCCTGTCACCAAGACAAATTCCTTGTGTGTAAATATACTTGGCAAATAAAGCTCATTCTGATTCTGATGTATGGGAGCCAGACATTTTGAAATGGACATGGGGGGAAGAGACTGGGAGGGATGAAAGTTGGTGAGGACAAAGAGGATCCTGATGTGTTATGTGTTAAGAAATTTTATGAGATTTGCTTGCCGGAACGGAACATGATAATAAACAGACATGCATAGACAGAATATCATGATGCAAAACCTGATGAAAGAATTCAATTAAATCATAAATGAAGTGGAAAGTGAGGACCACCAATAGATATGAAAAGAGACATGAAAGTTGCCCAAGTCAAGAGTTGGAAAAGACGGCCAGACTAAGAATTACTTCGGCAGTGGAGGAAGCTACTCCTTGGGTGTCTGCCATGGCAGCTGCAGTCTGGTCCAGTACGCATATATACATTGACCCCGTGCATCTTAACAAGGCTCTCTTGAGGCCTCATCACCCATTAAAGACTGTAGAGCAAGTGATTGCTGATATACCACAGGCAAAGGTCTTCATTTAGCGTTCTAGATACAAGATGTGGATTCTGGCAAATCCCACTGGACGTGGAATCATTGAAACTCACAACATTTATGACCTCGTTCGGAAGATACAAATTTTTACAAATACCATACGGGAATTTCAACTGGAAGTGAAGTTATTCAGAGATGCATGGAACAGCTCTTTTCTGGACAGCCACATGAAATAGTCTTGATCTGGGTCTCTTCTGTAGAGGAACACAACAAACCTCTTAACCCTCTGGGGTCGGCAAACGCGCCGGCGCGTTTTGCTGGATTTTCTTCACATAGTAGCACAATAAACTTCAATTACTCCGTGATTTATGGTCATACAGAAAAAAGAAATATGAAAAAAGAATCTGTGAGATGTCTACTTTTGTATGTGCCAGCTTACAATCAAAACAAAACATTGTGCTTTTGAAAAATAAAGAAAATAAACAGGGTGTGCTTTCTGCCTCTACGTCTCGGTGAACTTTTTTTTCTTGAGCACGTCTATAAACTGAAACAAAACTCAGCGAATACTTGTCACACATTTATGAGCCATATATCTTTATAAACATTTAAGTGTGTACTTTTAAATGATCGGATTCAAAATTAAAACAAATATTCTCTGTTTAAAGCTGCAGTTGGTAACTTTTGTAAAAATGTATTTTTTACATATTTGTTAAAACTGTCATTATTTCCTTACAGTAGAATATGAGACAGATAATCTGTGAAAAAAATCAAGCTCCTCAGGCTCCTCCCAGTGGTCCTATTGCCATTTGCAGAAATACACAGCTCCCGGAAAGAAACAACCAATCAGAGCCAGGAGGAGTGTCTTAGCAGTGTCAATCAAGCTTGTGTACGCGCTGATCACACCCCTCTCTCGCACAGCGCCTACAGTCGTTCAAAATCAAGACTGCCGGTGTGCCGCAGCTGTGCTAATGGCGGACAAACAACTAAAACTGCCAATTTCTCGAGTGGCACCTGCTCATACAACAAAGACAGGTAAACGGAAAAAGACCGATGACGATAAACAAGCGAGTCGGAGCCCATTTACTCAGTGTCAAAACTCTAGCCGCATAACATACAGATAAAATGTCACGCACTGTGTAAAGCAACAATTGAAACCTGCTAATTCACTGGCTTGTCATGTTGCTGAAATAATGTACTAGCAAACCTTATTTAGCATTACACATCGCTAGAATAATTACTTACATACTGTAACGTTACCATTATATTATCTTGCTAGCTATTTAAAACTTATAGAAAGAGTGCAACGTTATGAAGTTACATTACATGTATCGCAAAATACGTAATGATTTGAGGACCAAGTTTGTAGTCAAAGTATGGGCAGGCCATGATAGTCAATGTAAAGCATATTGTTGATGTTTCGTCCCTACCAGTGAATGTGCGATAACTGTTTATCCGCCGTCATCAGTGGCCCTGTTTACTAGCCTGCGCGTTCATGGCAGGCTCCGTTGTTGTGGGGGAGGAGCTGTGGAGGGAGGGCTGTAGTGCAGGAGAGAGTAAGGGGGAGTGACCTGTAAGCTGTGCTTGTTCAAATTTTCAGGCTAAGTCAACGGTTTCTAAAAGTTCCCTACTGCAGCTTTAAGTAATTTGTATAAAACCAACAAGATGTCCAGTTTCTCAAACCCTTGCTCATTATTTTTAATGTGACCACGCCCACACGCACAAAAGAGATTGACATGCAAATCTCCACGTGAAGGAACACAAACGTGCTCATTACCTCAAAAACAAAGCACCAAACTTCATCAGTCTCTGCTTTTCGTCGAGTTTGGAAGACACGCTGTGAGCTTTGTCAGCTTACATTGGATTTACCTCAGAAGAAGAACGCGATTTGAAGACAAAAAATATGTAAGGTAAGAAATGTATTCTGAATTATATTAGTTAATGTTATTGTTGCATAAACTTCACATTGCAGTTGAACTGTTGCTAGATATATGCTGAATATTATAATGTTTAGACCCGTGTTTACTGTTAAATACTGTGTTTTCTGGATATCTGCTCAAACGTAGATATGTATATGGTAACAATAATGTTTCATAGTTTGGAGCGGCTCGATCGCTTCAGTAAATAACGCGCTGTGCGTTTGAAAAGCAAAATGCAGCAAACATTAGGCTTCATGTTTTTACTCCAATCTCATTTCATAACGTCATAACAAATGGAAACATTTGAAGTGACATATGATAATCAATATATTTTCTCTAGTGTAGTGTTACGGAAATGTTCCTTTATAACGATTTATAGGCTGCCTGCTATAGGCTATTGTTATTATTTTATGCAGCACTGCAGCCTACAAGGGCACAACAAACCTGGTGTTCATTTATATATATATATATATATATATATATATATATATATATATATATATATATATATATATACATATACACACATAGGGCTGGGAATCGATTAAATTAATTAACTAATTAAAAAAATTAACTAATTAATTGCACAATTTGCTGTAATTAATTGCAATTAATTGCATTTCTCCCAAGCTTGTAATAATCAATATTTAAACTTAGAATCACCTAATTAAATTAAACACATGAAAAAAAAGGGAACAGAAAATAGCCCTATATTAAAATAATATTAAACATCAATATATCAATATATTATTATTTTTCAATAATCAATCAACATAATCAATTTAACATATATATATATATATATATATATATATATATATATTTTTTTTTAAACTAATTATCAAAATAAAATATAGTCCTACAAAGCTATTACTACCAGAGCATGTGATCAGAGCAGGTCATTTTACCATTGTTGCCCAGCATGACTATACCAGCTCAGTAGGGCTATTGCAAACTGAAGTCTACTACAGAGAAATTTCACGTTATTTGAGCGGACTTTGCTTTTCCAGTGCGTGATCGGTACATGATTGGAGTGTTTGGGCCGTTAACGACAGAGCAGAACGTGCAGCGCAAACACGGAGCGGAACATTGAGCAGAGAACGCAGCGCGCCGACACACACACAGAACGGAGAGCGCGACGCACACACGGAGCGGAAAAGACCCGCTCATGAAAGCTGCGTGAGAATGAAACTCGATCATTCTCGCCGTACACTGATCGCCGAACACGGAGGGGCGGGACGGCATATTTTCGGCCTTTTCAATAGCAGCGCAACAGGAAATCATTAAAACGAGGCAAAAAAAAAAAAGTGCTGCGTTAATTGCGTTTTTTTTTTTTTTTTTACACGTTAAACATATCAAATTAATCGCAAAGATTAACGCGTTAATTCCCCCATCGTTTATCCTTTTGATCTTTCATTCAAAAAATTTGCAAAAATCTAACCTTTCATTTAAGTAAAAGAATTGAAAGTGGGGGGGGGAAATCACATTATGAAATAAATGTTTTTCTCCAAAACACGTTGGCCACAATTATTGATACCCCTAGAATTTTTTATGAATAAAATATCTCTGAAGTATATTCCCATTAAACCTTTTTTTAGCACACCAGGGTGACTAGGAACATGAAATTGTCCAGCTATGACTTCTTGTTTCACAGGAGTTTAAATATGAGGAAACACAAAGGCCAAATTCCCTTAATCATCCATCACAATGAGTAAAACCAAAGAATATAGTTCTGATGCGCAGCAAAAGATTGTTGAGCATCACAAAATAGAAAGTGGATGTAAGAAAATAGCTAAAGAATTGAAAATCCCCATTTTGACAATCAGGGCAATAATTAAGAAGTTATAATCAACTAAAGATGTTACGAATCTGCCAGGAAGAGGACGTGTGTCTATATTGTCTTAATGGATGGTGAGGATGAAAGTTTGAGTGATTAGTTGAGTCTTGGGGTCAGAAAGCCTATTAAAAAAAAAATAATAATCAAACAACCCCTACATGTTGTTTGGGAGGTTTTCAAGAAAAATGCTCCTCGCTCATCCAAAAACAAACTCCAGCATATTCAGTTGTCAGACATGACTGGATCTTCAAACGGCACAGGGTTCTGTGGTCAGATGAAACTAAAAAAAGAGCTTTTTGGCAGCAAACACGCTAGATGGGTTTGGTGCACACAAGGATAAAAAGTAACCCATGTGTACAATTTAATATACCATTGGATCTTTAATGTTGTAGGCATATTTTTCTGCTGGAGGTCCTGGACTTCTTATTCAGATACATGGCATCGTGGATTCTATCAAATATCAACAGATAAAAAATCTAAACCTTACGCCTTCTACTAGAAATCTTATAATGGGCCGTAGTTGGATCTTCCATCAGGACAACGATCCAAAACAAACATCAAAATCAACACAAAAATGTGTTAGGGAGCACAAAATGAAGCTTCTGCCATGACCGTCCCAGTTCCCTGACCTGATGAGTGGAGTGAACTGAAGAGAAGAAGCACCAACATGGATCTGGGAATCTGAAGGATCTGGAGAGATTCTGTATGGAGGAATGGTCTCTGATCTCTTGTCAGGTGTTCTCCAAACTCATCAGGCATTATAGAAGAAGACTCAGAGCAGTTATCTTGGCAAAAGGAGATTGCAAAAAGGTATTTAATAAAAGGGTATCAATAATTGTGGCCAACGTGTTTTGGAGAAAAACATTTATTTCATAATGTGATCCCCCCCCCCCCCCCCCCCCCACTTTCAATTCTTTTACTTAAATGAAAGGTTAGGTTTTTGCCAATTTTTTGAATGAAAGATCAAAAGGATAAACGATGCAGATTTATTTTTTACAGCCATTTTTGATCATATTTACCATGGGTATGATTAATTCTGAGCATGACTAATATATATATATATATATATATATATATATATATATATATATATATATATATATATATATATATATATATAAGGGGTGTAACGATACGCGTATTCGTATCGAACCGTTCGGTACGAGGCTTTCGGTTCGGTTTTCGGTACGCATTACGTACCGAACGGTTCGTTGGACCATTTTTTCTGCCGACCAAAATTTCGTTATTTCAAATGAAGGCGCGTCGCGGGTGGCAAGCGCGCTCATAGAGGCTGGCGCGACCACAACATCAACTGGCAAATGCAATGTAAGGAACGAAACTGAGCTACTCTTATTGTGTTTGTGTGGACCGTTTATCAGTTTTGACCTGTGAAGCGGGACTCGCGAGCCCTATGCGCGAGCCTGATCAAGCAACATCACACAGCGCTAAGAGATCCAGACCAGTAAAGAAAGTATTTGAATTTCAAATGCTTTTTGAATTCGCCACTGAAGTAATAACATCGCTGCGAGATCTAGTGAGAAACATGCACATTTCTCTGTTATTAACGGATCAAACAGCGCTGACCTGGAAACCAGGAAGAAACATCGTGCCATGAATGAACTGGCCGGTGTCCACAGCTCAGCAACATTCACCGTGGAATGGATTTGCTGTAGTAACACTAACTGCAAGGTATGGAAGTTTGTCAGGAATAGTGGGCTATAATGCTTTCAAGTAACATTACGTCTGTTTTATTTTGACATTATGAATACAATTGCTGCCCTCAAATGTTAATCTGAACTAAAATAAACCTGTTTATAACTAGCCTACTACTACAATATTACATTTCATTTTGTCCTAGGAGCTGTTTTGTTTTATATGCTCATAAGAAGAGTCAAGTATAGCTCCATTATTGCTCAGTTAAAAAAAAAAAAAAAAAAAAAAAAAATCATACTTTATGATGTTATAGTTTCATTAAATAAAATAATAAAAAATAAAAAAATTAATTCAAGGAAATTTCTCTGGCATTTATTTATTTTTGCTGTAGCCTATGGAAAACGTACCGAACCGAACCGTACCGAACCGTGACACAAGTGTATCGTATTGAACCGAACCGTGAATTTTGTGAACCGTTACACCCCTAATATATATATATATATATATATATATATATATATATGTGTGTATGTATGTGTGTATTTTGTAATTTTTACAAAGCAATTCTAACCAGAAAAATTAAAAATGTATTCCCAAAATCGTGCAGCCCTATAGTTTCTCTTGATATCAGTATGTTCACAGCTGTTTTTGTTGTTGTTGCTTTTTTTTACAGGGACCAGATGCCACTGATGAGTCCTTCTGACTTCAACATTCACACGAGTCTCTGTACATGAACATGGTAAAGTGAAAAATCAAACACTTTGGAAATTACAGGTATGTACGTTTCAAGAATGGCACAAAGGTGTGTGACTGTTCAAGTCTCTGTCTTTAGATCAGTGTGTTAAATAATGTGCTTTTTTGTCATTTGTTGTGTATCTTTGGATTATGTTGTGTTGTAAATAAATCCAAACAATCAAAAAGCCATTCTTTTTTAAATCTCCTCATTCTTTGTGCAAGATTGCTCAGAATGATAGGGCCTGATAGCACCTGATAGGGCCATTAGGGGAGTGGTTTGCAGAGGTTTCTTGGCATGACCAATTATCTTTCAAAATTCATACATCATTAACCCTCTGAGGTCGAGAAACGCGCCGACGCGTTTTGCTGGATTTTTTTCACATAGCAGCAACATAAACTTAAATTACTCCGTCATTTATGGTTATACAGAAAAAAGAAATATAAAAAAATAATCTGTGATATTTCTACTTTTGTATGTGTCCACTTACAATCAAATCAAAACATTGTGCTTTTGTAAAATAAAGAAAATAAACAGGGTGTGCGTTCTGCCTCTCCGTCGCGGTGAACTTTTTTTTCTTGAGCACGTCTATAAACTGAAACAAAACTCAGCGAATACTTCTCACACATTTATGAGCCATATACCTTTATACACATTTAAGTGTGTACTTTTAAATGATCGGATTCAAACTGAAAACAAATATTCTCTGTTTAAGTAATTTGTATAAAACCAACAGGATGTCCAGTATCTCAAACGCTTGCTAATTACTTTTTAATTCGACACGCCCACTCGCGCAAAAGTGATTCACATGCAAATCGTCCACATGGAACGCGAACGCCCTCGTTATCTCAAACACAAAACACCAAAACACTTCACAAGTCTCTGCTTTTCGTCGAGTTTGGAAGACACGTCTGAGCTTACATTGGATTTACCCCCAGAAGAAGAAGAACGCGATTTGAAGACAAGAAAGATGTAAGGTAAGAAATTCTTACTTATTAGTTTATGGTATTGCATAAACTTCACATTGCAGTTGAACTGTTGCTAGATATATGGTGAATATTATACTATTTAGACCCGTGTTTACTGTTAAATACTGTTTGTGGATATCTGTTCAAACATAGATATGTATAACCATAATGTTTAATATTTTGGAGCGCGATGGCGTTTGAATGTATCATATTTTGGAGCCGCTGTGGGTTTGAATGTATCATATTTTGGAGCGTGATCGCGTTTGAATGTATTATATTTTGGAGCGCGATTGCGTTTGAAAGGAAAAATGCACCAAACATTAGGCTTTATGTTTTTACTATTATCTCATTTCATATCATCATAACGAATGGAAACATTTGAAGTAACATATGATAATCAATATATTTTTCTCTAGCGTAGTTGTTCTTGAAATCTTTTGGAAGATTTAATTTATTGTTATTATTTTATGCAGCACTGCGTAGCCTATGCCTACAAGGCACAACAAACCTGGTGTTCATTATATATTGTTGGAAATGTGTGTGTGTGTGTATTCTGTGAATTTTAAAAATAAATTTTAACCAGAAAAATCTAAAATCTATTCCCAAAATCGTGCAGCTCTATAGTTTCTCTTGATATCAGTATGTTCACAGTTTTTTCTTTTTTTTCTTTTTCTTTCAGGGACCAGATGCAACTGAGTCCTGCTGACTTCAACATTCACATGAGTCTCTGTATATGAACATGGTAAAGTGAAAATCAAACACCTTGGAAATGAAAGGTATGTACAATGTTTTTAGGATTTAGGTTTTAGGCACAAAGGTCTCTGTCTTTGGATCATTGTTTTCAATGTGCTCTTTTGTCATTTGGTGTGTATTTTTGGATTATGTTGTGTTGTAAATAAATCCAAACAATCTAAAAGCCATTCTTTTTTAAATCTCCTCATTCTTTGTGCAAGGTTGCTCTGAATGATAGGGCCTGATCGCTCCTAATAGGGCAGTTAGGGGAGTGTCTTTGTCTTTCTCAGGTGTTAAAGGCTTACATATTCATGAGATGATCACGCCTTTTCGCATAAGGCTTTTTCACACAAAACACGTCTTAGAAATTTAAAATCAATATATTGTCTTATCTGAATGAGCAGTCAGGGTGATTTTCCCATAGTTTTGGAGCAAATATTCTAGGCTACGTCATACAATTTTCAAAAGTCTTGTGAAGAAATAATCAGTATGGGTTTCATGGCCTTATTTCATTGAGAATTTTTTTTGGTATTTTCACAAACCACGCATAAATGTCATTATCTCAAAACTACAAACTTTTACATACATGCTGCTGATATATTATTGTAGCAGAGTTTGTGCTGAATACAGTGTAATCAGACTTTAGCCATGAAAATGTCACAAGTAACAGAAAAAAACACAAATGTCAGAGCATGTCAGAACACCTCCAGGGCCCAGAAAACAGCTCAGACCTCAGAGGGTTAAAGTGAGATAACATCTCTCCTCCGTCAGCCTCTGCGTCAAGATGCGGAATGGTGTGGGACAAAAACATTGTTGCTGTGGACAAGCACAAATTACATCTGATAAGCCCACCTGTCCTACAATATTTTTATGTGCACAAGCCGTGATATTGTCTGCTGGTGCTTCGTAGCACGGTCTCGATGCAGTCTGTGTTCAGGATGGCATGCCTATTGCATTCCCATCAAGAGCTCTCACTGATACTGAAGCACACTATGCACAGATTGAGAAATAACTCTTGGGACTAGTCTTTGCCTGTAAAAAATTCCATGATTATATCTATGGCCGTCCAGTGACTGTGGAGACGGATCATCAGCCACTTATAACCATACTGAGAAAGCCCCAGCGTTGGTGCGCATCCAGCAAATGATGCTCAAGCTTTACTGCCAACTTCTTAATGTGATCTATATGAATGTGAACTGTATATTGCGGTTGCTCTTTCCATCCAGAAGGATTGAGGAACAAAGGCAAAGCACCCAGGCAGATGCTGTTTGCAAACGCCTTGTGGACACAATTCTTACTGGGTGGCCTGGCTCATACAAGGAAGTTCCACATGACATCCACCTGTTTTACGCTATGAGAGATGAATTGAGATGGATAATGGATTGATTCTGCGAGGTCAGAGGTATGTATTCCCTCACTCTCTCCAGAAATACTTACTTGCCACAGCTTCATCAAGGTCATCCTGGCATTCAGTCCACTAAAGCGAAGGGCACATGAAACCATGTTCTGGCCTACAGTGTACAGTGACATTGAAAGATAAGTTTCCAGATGTGCTCCATGCAATGCTCTAAAGCAGCACCAGACAGTCCATGGTCCATCACAGCATCTGATATTTTTCTCTGTGATCATTCAATTTAAGCAATTCAAGTACAATTCTCTGTACATGGGATTCCCCACCAACTGATGACTGACAGTGCAACATCACAACATCATTTTCAAGTAGAAAATTCAAGAGCCTTGCTCAACCTTGCGCAACACACCCAGGGATGGCATGCCTTCTCCAACGCAATGTTTACTGTCACGACTCACCAGGACTCTGATCTCCATGGTGCCATCCCCGTTCATGCTGAGAGTTGAGATTGATGTTCAGGCTGCTTTTTTAACACTTAGACAAAAAGGAAAGATCAGCCATGACAAATCGGCCAGACACCTTTCACCTCTGGAGCCTGGGAAGACAGTAAGGATGGAGACGACCTGTGGGTTTGACAAACTGGTTACGGTTTATGGAAAAGTCCGCCAACCTAACAAGCTACATCATCCAGTCTAATAGTAAGACCTATGCAAGGATCCGCCGTCACCTTCTACGGGTAGCTGAATCGGACGGTCCTATCACTACCATGTCAGTGCCCACGATCTTTAGATCGTTCAGTGCCCCAGAACCCCAAGCAAGGCCATGTGCTGTGGTGCCACATGACCCTCTAAAAAATGGATGTAACATGCCGTTACCACAAAACACTGACAGTGCCAGGCAAGATGATCCAGACTCACAAGCCCCAATTTGTCACATACAGCATGTCGTGTTTACAATATATAGGAGCACATGCTTCATGTTGTTACTGTTTATTTCTATGCTGCACCCTTCTTTCTTTTTATGCAATGTTATGTGTTAAAGAAGAGAAAGATGTAGAATATGTGTCCCACATATTCATAAATGTATGGGAGCCAGATGTTTTGAAATGGACATGGAGGGCAGAGACTGGGAGGACGAAAGTGGGTGTTGTATTCTTGGAGGCGACACATTAAATCGGTACATCACAAAGGTTATATAACGACGACTCTATTATTGGGCACATCTACAGTTTATTTGAGGTTATAAAGAGTAAACGATTCTCTCTAAAAAATACTTTTTTGGGGGTTGAATATTTTTGATATAT
Organism: Leuciscus idus; assembly: GCA_021554675.1. Taxonomy (NCBI): domain Eukaryota; kingdom Metazoa; phylum Chordata; class Actinopteri; order Cypriniformes; family Leuciscidae; genus Leuciscus; species Leuciscus idus. Next base: position 10,272,335 of record CM038639.1, on the reverse strand, counting down.
GTTATGTTAAGAACCAATCATTTATTTTTATTTTTCATTTGAACTCAGTAACTCAACTTTACATTCTCAGATTCCCTCAAATGTGTATGAATAAACATTCTATGATGGTTTACTGGTGACTTAGTGTTTTCATACAATTTTGTTCTCAAAACCAGAATGTCTTGTCAAGGGGTTAAAAAAAAAAGAATAAAAGATTTAGTGAATATTGTAAATAAAAGACCAAACCAACAAATCAAAAGCGAACAAGTTTTGCTCATATTTTCCAAAGGTGCCAATATTTAAGGAGATAATACCAGTTCTGCTCAGTGGGTAGCACTGTTGCCTCACAGCAAGAAGGTCCTCAATTTGAGTACCAGCTGAGCAAGAAGTCTATGTGCAGTTTTGCATGTTCCCTCCGTGTTAGCATGGGTTTCCTCCGGGTGCTCTCGTTTCCCCCACAATACAAGTGGACTGGACATACTAAATTTCCCATAGGAGTGAGAGTGTGTGTGTGTGTGTGTGTGTGTGTGTGTGTGTGTGACTGCATCCCAGTACTGGGGTTGCATGAGTTAGTGCACTGCACACCCAGTGCTGGGTTGTGTCGGGAAGGACATCTGGTGTACAACTTGTTCCAAATAAATATGTGGGTGATCTATGTTGTCACTGTGGTGACCCTTAAAGGGAGCAGCCAAAAGTGAGAGAAAGACTGTAATGCCATATCGGATTAAAAACTTTAAAACATTAACATTAGTAAATTCAGTTCAGTTCATTTGTGGGAATCTTTTTAAACTGGCCACTTCATGGAATCAATGCAATTTGCACTGAGTAGTGAAGCTGCCCACTATCTGAAGCCTGTATTGGCTATTTGATGATGAGCTCCAGCTTTTCATACTCAGGACAACTGAGGGACTTTTACACAACTATTACAAAATGTGAACATTCATTTATGTTCAAGCAGGCAACACACTACATTAAGATGTTAACTTTGAACATGATGATCTGTGTAAATTGTTATTATTTTGTCTTTTGAAAAATATATATCTCATCTTCCTGAAGGGCAGTAAGATGTCTGCATATGTGCCAGTGATTAAAAATGCTAAATGGTGGCCGATATATAATACTGCAAATCGGTCGACTACTAATTTATACTGTATCACACTTCTTGCATCAAACATTCTGAATATACTTGACAACGTCAATTGGTGATTCCTCTAATCAAAAACCAAAATGATCTTTTTAAGCTATTTCAGAGAAAATACATAAAGTGAGATTATCAATGAAGATCAATATCAATATATTATTTGCTTTAGCTATGTCTTATTTGCCTGATATAATTTGTTTTAAAGAATGACACTGTCTGAGATGCTCTGATGCATGAATGCGAGAGGCTTGCCTTAGATTCTTGCGTAAGGAGGCTGGGTCATTAGCCAGTAGAGTGTTCACTAAGCCAAAAAGCTGCATGACCCTCTCGTCTTGCCGTAGATCTTCATGGCCCTTCAGCAGGAACATGAACTCATGACCGTTGCTACCTGCAGGGTGCAGAGGAGAACAGAGAAAGCTTTTGTCTCTCCATATCAAACTCAACTCCAACTTCACATTTACAACCAAGATTACAGCATGTGTATAAAAAAAAAATAAAATAAAAAAAAACTCATGTCTCATGTATCTTTACTTTGCTTTAATTTTTTGTTTTATTTTTGCATTGAAATGTTAAAAATTAAATTCACTTATATTAAACAGGCAGTTTGGTGAGATATGCTGTCAGACAAACTGACAGTATAGTTGGCCATTGCTCAGAGCAAGCCATGAGCCTGATCAGGTGTAAAACTGTGTATTTGTGTCTTTTGTTGATAATTTTCTTTGCCCCTAGTCTTAACCAAATTTACAGCCTATGCAAAACTGCTAATTTTTTATTTGGCTCTTACCCATGATGGTGAGTTTGCGTGGCCGCTGTTTGGAGGTGATAACCTGCAGTGAGGGAGCAATGGACTGGATACGTATTATTGGCTGATTGGGGTCATATGTTCCGGGCACAGCCAACTCCAGATCACGACACATAAGCAGTTTAGGTGAGACGTACTGAAGCTCTAGAGAAGTGAGCTGTAGACAAGGCAGTATGCAAGAATGTTTCACACTTTAACACTTTTATGAACAAACATAATTATATCCTGGCAGAAGTAAGAGGTTAATTTTAAAAGTACACCTCTTTTATACGATTTCACATTACATTTTATCAACACTGTCAGATATACATGATATGATAAAATAATAAATATATAAAATCTGGTAAAAATATTATATAATATAAAATCTGGTAATATCAAAGCCAGTCTTCATTCTGAAAATCCGCTTTCCATAGTTCACCTGCTATGAGTTCAACAACATCACATATGCCTCTAGTGCAGTGGTTCTCAATCGGGGGGCCGCTGCCCATTAGATGGCCTCAGTGATCCTCCTGGGGGGCCACGAGATAACTTTAATTTAATTTAAATATATTAATATAATTCATTAATTTTTTTTTTACAATTCTGTACGTATTCTGTAATTGTTTCAGAGCAACCCAAGCCGTTTCTCATCGCGCTGAGTGAAATACAGGCTGAACTGCGGCTCAAAACACCCAACCGCTTCATTAACAAAGAATATGAAAACTATATCTCTCACGGTAAGTGTCCACTGCCGCGAAGCAGAGCGAGCATTTTCAATTTAAGCATGCGTGAGCATGAAGCTCAACTTCCATAGGAATGAACTGAAAACACTTGCTCTGCTCCGTGACAGTGGACAGCACCGTCAGTTGGGTAAAGATGGATGACAATTATAATGAAGGTAAAGACAATTACAGTGACATACAGGAGTCGTACATTAGACATGCGCCAGTCCGTTATTATTGATGCGCAAACAAACCATGTATGATGCTCTCTGCATCAGATTTCTGTATGAACACAGTTCGATATATTCGCACAGCTGTCAAAATGAATGTGCTGTGAGTGTTTTATAACGGATGCTCGCCGAAGTGTGTTTTGGAGAAGTTTGTGAGGATCAGTGGTGTTTATGTACACATGGGGATCAGACGCTCCAAACATAGACGCAAACGTGTTCTGACAGAGGAACTGTTCACTGATGACATTGTCCCGCCGTCAGATTGCTGAGTTTCCAAACATTCAGAATTTTTTATTTGTATTTGGTGCGTTTAATAATTCTGAATGTATCCGTATGCAGTCCTTGGACATCTCTATGTGATCTTGTTTGGTATGACAGACAAGTTGTAAAGAATGTCTGCAGCAACATTTTTCAAATTATGTTGAATTTATTTTGTTTAAAAATAATAACATGGAGTTGAAAAGTAAGTAATAACTAGAAAAGGTTGGGGGAGGGGGGTTGGCTTGCAGTATTGATTTGGAGAGGATGGGGGCCTTGGAGTAAAAACTTTTTTTTATGATGATGATTTATGATAAATGATATGCTGGCTGATGTAGATGATCTAATGATTATTCTGAGCACTACACCATTAGGAAACACTGTTGGCAGACCTGTGGCAGCTGTTTGGAGATCCTGCGGAACACGTGGTAGTACAGGTCCCAGGCCTGCGTCAGGTCCTTCACATTTCCTGATCGCATGTACTTTCTGCACCAGTCCTGCGCCTCCATCAGGTCTCGGCCATAAGCCTGAAACAACAGCCACAGTTATAAAATGAAAAAGTGATGCAGGTCAGCATCTTTATTCTCAGTAAAGGACTTTCTTGTATGGAATGAAACTCATTAACATTTATATATGGAATGTAAGTGGTAAACGCAATCTCCAAAGAATACACAGATACGTAGTTTAGAGAAAGAAGAAGAAGAAAAAGACAAAAAAACAACAACAATTTATTACAATTATGAATTGATTGTAAACTATAATTAATGCTGCATGGCAACTTAGATTGCTTTATGTTACAAAATAAATGTTTACAAGGTTTGCAAGTCTGTGACAGTAAATGGTTGATGCAGCTTAAGTGTGTGTCATTATAGAAACATATTAGACTGATCTATATGGTTCTCAACCTTGTTTGGCTATACATTAGACAGCACCTTAACAGTGGATTTGACATGGTTGACAACTACACTGAGAATAATTACACCGCAAACCAATTTTCACTGTGTGTTTTTAATTTAGTGCACTCTGATTAAATAATTTAGGACAGAGCATACTAAATAAAAATATAATAACAATAAAAATATTCATATTTTTCCATGACAATTTTATTCTTTTTAATAACTTTTCCAGGCCTGGAAATCACAATTTTACAATTCCACAATATTGTAGTTATCCAGGTTCTCCATGAACTTGGGAAACAATGGTAATAAATATTTGAAATGAAAGTAAAAGAAAATATTTTGCATCTAGTGGATTTTTTTCAATGATAGGCAAAGAAAGCACACATTTAGTGAAAAATGGAAACATATTACTGAAGATTAATGTATATGCACATAAAGTCATGTGTTACAGTGGTCTTACTACTGCTGTAAACTCAAAACATCCATTAACTGAGGTAAAATCATTTCTATAGTACTTTAAGCACATAAAGGTCTTATCTTCTCAACTTTCTTACATTTTGAATGATATTCTTTTGTGAAGTGTGTGTGTTTTTACCTGATTAAAGGACGTTTCTTTCAAAGTTTGTGGCCCTCTCTCCATCATAGCATGAAGGGGCTCCAGGACGGCAAACATTCCCTTGACATTCCTCTCTCCAAAGTACAGACGTGATGCCTCCTCCAGCCCTTCGTGCCACATTTCATGCCACAGAATAGCCACCCTGATCAGCTCCTCACTTACCTGAACATGGACAGAAACAGGGGTCATGTGGTGCTTCTACTTAAACTAATTTCGCTTTTAGCAGATGTTTTGGATCATAATTGACCCTTGGCTAAGCTCTGCCTTAAAAGCATTGCTTACCAATGCTTCTCCTGTACCTTAGTGATTGTTGTTATTTACCATGTTATCAGACAAGCTTTTTCTCTTTTCTATTGTAAGTCTCATTCTCTGGAGGATCTGTGAGTTTGAGAAGGGTCTGGCTGCTGACTTGAACTTGCACTCTCAGACTTGCGCTTCCTCTGCCAGTGACGTCACTTGTAATCGCAACCTACATTTTCCACTGACTGCAACACCATCTTATATCAATGCATAGTGGATTATGTCACATTTAGTTTAAAAAAATCATTGCTTTTTCCCAAAACATAATTATACGCTGTGTTTAGACTTTTTATTGCTGATATACAATAATTAAAAGTTATATTGATTTATGATTTGCAGCTCCTTGTGTTTAGACATTAGGCTATTTATTATGATTTTGGTATGATGCCACTCCTTTACTATCTTGAATACATAAAATAAACAATTTGACAGAATGGTATTTATTTTTATACTGTCTTAAGGTTATTATATCACTTACACATTAGCACTGTAGGCTATAGTACCGTCTGTTTTACTTTACATTCTCACAGTAAAAATGTGGCAGTGGAGGCAATAGTACGTGTGTGACTTAACTAAATGAAAAGGAATTACAACTAAATGTAGCGTCTTTAATAGGGAAATCTGTGATTTTGGAAACACAAACACAACATTTAATGTTTAATAAAAACATTTTGTAAATAAAGAAAATTGCTATTTGTCTTTAAAATGTAATTTATAAAATTAAGACAGACTAAACGTAATATACATTTGGTTGTATTATTTTTTAGGCAGATGATGGTAATATAGACAAACAGCATCCTATGTTGGAGAATGCACCTCTTCAATCACCACAAGAAGTGGGTGTTGTTAGAAGAGTAGTGCTCACTACTTCTGACTGGTTTTCAAAGTTCCTTAAATGATCATAAAATATTGTGAATACTTAAGAGTACGACTACTGGGCCATTCGGCTTCTATAAATTCTTGATTGCATTGATGTAGACCAGCTATGTGGTTTCTGACTTATTTCTGCCAGTGGGCTTATACATTCTAATCATTATATAAGTTTTATGATTATGACTTTTAATTTATTTATTTTCACTGTAGATATTATTTATTGTTTTATTATTATTTGTTCTCATTTTTTTTTATGGTATTCTGATTGTTGTTTTTAATGATGTGTTGTAAAGCATGTTGGCCAGCTGCTGCTGTATAAATGGTGTTATATAAATAAACTCTGACTTTGACTTTAGCAGTAAAGTGAAAGTTCCTTTAATATTTTTTTTTTGAACATTCATGCAATGTTATCATTATTGTTTTTGGTTTATTGCAATTAAAAAATGCCTCGTCATCATGAGCATTGTGCTATATATTTCACAGAATTCATTCATGGTGGGTTTGAAGACAGACAGCAAGTGGTGTGTGGAACACTCAAATGTTCTTGGTTCTGTTCAGCTGCCCAAAATACTGTGGGCAGCTGAACAGAATCTTGTTACTGTGTAACAAGACCAAGGCAATGGCCAAGTAACTTAAGGCTGAATGTCCAGAGAATAGGAATAATGCTCTGGAACCCCCTCCAGCTTTGTTTTTACTCATATGCAGGATATGCTTATGTTCTTTGAGTAATTTGTTGATGTAATGAAATGTATTATATACCTACAATAGACACAAGAGACAAGCCACAAGCAGAAACAAAAATCTTTTTTTGAAAAGAATAAAAGATAATAAATGATAGTCTCTCTCATTTTATTAATAAATAACTTTTAATCATTTAACCGTTCCAGCTTCCATCCCCCATCCCATCCCCACTGGCAATACAAACAAATTGTTGGAAAAATATTTTCGGTTTATTTGTGTCAAGTGTAAGTGACGATGCAGGCAGCGGAGAATGCAGGTGACGACTGCAAGTGACGAGATGAGTGAGAGTACAAGTCTGAGAGAGAGTTTGAATAGTTTAAAAAAAAAAAAAAAAAAAAAAAAAAAACATTTACATTCACAGAAAAACTCACTATTTATGGAAACCTCTAGCTCATTCTCAATGCACATTATGTAAAGGTTGTCTGAGTGAGCAAAATCAACCAAGAGGGAGAGGAACATATCCAAAGGTCAATGTGTACCTAATAAAACATTTATTATTCAGACAGTCAAACTGAATGTGCACTCGTACCATAATGGCTTGCTGGACCAGGGTGTTGCAGTGCTCACACATGTTCTTCAGGATCTTGTTGGCTGCATTGTGGCGGGCAGTGGTGGTGGACTTGGAGGCCACAGTGAGTGGATAAATCAAAGCCTTTAAGTGTGCAAACAGAAAGCCTATGAATCAAACTGCTGCTAACAAAGGTCACAGGCCATATGATTCATGCACACTACAATTAAAAAGTTTGGGCACACCTACCCATTCTTTGTCATGACTATTTATCACATTTCAGAATAATAAGTCATCACAACTATGAAATAACACAAATGGTACTATATGTGTAATATTTGTTGGTTCTTTGTCTAGATTCCAAATCTGCAAACTCATTCTGTCAAATGAGCTTTTAAAACAGCATTGAATGAATTCCCATGTGTGGGAACTTCTTTTTTTTACTTCTGACTAAAATGTCAGTTTTGTAAAGAAATACATACATAGACATAAACATACTGTATGTTTGTCTAATTAAACTAAAACCAGGTCAAGCAATTAGTCTAGAACCACTTTAACTTTAGCTTTCCTGTAGCTCAGTGGTAAGAGCATTGCGTTAACAACGCAAGGTTGTGGGTTCGATCCCAGGGGATTGCACATACCTATGTATAAATGTATAGGATAATGCAATGTAAGTCGCTTTGGATAAAAGCGTCTGCCAAATGCATAAATGTAAATGTAAAAAAACTTAACCTCCTTATCTCCATACATACAACATAGCTGGGACCTATTATACAGGGACATGGTTTCCCCCACCATTGCTACATGTATACATTATTGTCTAGATTAAATGAAAATGTATGTTGTGTGTCATCACACAACATACATTTTCATTTAATCTAGACAATCGCATGGTTGTGAAGACAGAACTTCTTGTCTTCCCAGCTACTGTGATGGTACAATTAAGTTTCACTATCCAGCTAGGATCATTAATAATAATGCAAATCAGGTCAGCCAGAAATCTTGTAATCTTTGATGACCAACTGACCTTTAATGCAAAGACAACACAGCCATGCAGGTTTGCATTCCACAACATCAGGAAGATCAGGACCTTAATGAGAATGCTGCAAACCTCTTCAAATGATCCAAGACGCAGCACTCTTCTCCAATGAGCCCAAGAGAGAGCCCACATCACACCTTTCTTTACCTCTCTGCACTGGCTATCGATTGCTTTATGCGTACAGAAAAGTCATGAGCACCACAAAATCTTACCTCCATTTACCGACTACAGGATTCTGGAGAAGATGTAGACTTGAGAGAGTTTATATCCCCTCCAGAATCCTGTAGTCAGTGAGTGAGCGCCGCCTCACAGTACCATCACAGAAAGGCATAAAATCACTTTCCAGACATTTTCATTCAATGTTCCTTGGTGATGGAATGATCTTCCTGCAAAATCCCTGCGAAAGCTCAGACAATATTCAAGAAACAGCTAAATACTCATCTCTTCTGTGAACACTTAAAAGGATTATTTCACTCCAGAATAAAAAATTCCTGATAATTTACTCACCCCCATGTCATCCAAGATGGTCATGTCTTTCTTTCCTCAGTCGAAAAGAAATGAAGGTTTTTGAGGAAAACATTCCTCAAGGAATAAGTGTCTTTCCTAGCGAATCAATCTGACATTTGACCGATCGTTTCGCTAGATAAGATCCTTATTCCTCGGCTGGGATCATGTAGCCTTTGAAGCTGCATTGAAACTGCATTTGGACCTTCAAACTGTTGTACCCCATTGAAGTCCACTATATGGAGAAAAATCCTGGAATGTTTTCCTCTAAAACCTTAATTTCTTTGCGGCTGAGGATGACATGGGGGTGAGTAAATTATTAGGAAATTTTAATTCTGGAGTGAACCAATAATTTAACTGCATCCTGCTGACTCTTAAAAAAATTATTTTCTATGCTTTCACTATTTCTTAAATCCTACTATTCTAGACAATGTTTGAAACCTTATATTGTTAGCTGTGGTGTGGGTAAAAGTGTCTGGTAAATTAATACATTGAAATTAAATGTAAATTCACATATTTAAGCCTTTAGACCAAAAGGCTGACATCATGAGAAACAAATTTAAGTTAGTCCAAACTTATGACTGGCATTGTATGTGAATAAAATACCTTTACAATAACTAAGAGAAAGGAAATAATCTTGTTGGCCTACATAATCTGGAGCTTTGGTTTTGCTTATGTTTTTAAATGACAGAACACTATCAAGTTGTACACCAACTACTGTCAACAACAAAAACTCTTCTTGAATAATGTAAAAATATAAATTTTTTGCTATATGCAGTAATGAAATACACTTTCCCTTACATCACGTAATGCAACCGAATGCACTGGGTATGACTGTGAATGTGTAATGTTAAGGTGATGAGAGACAATAGTGTGTACTTTCAAATGCGGTCAAGTGTTAGCCTGGAAATCCAGACCTAAATCTAATAGATTAATGGTCTGGCGTCGACTAATGAAAATCGGCAAGCTTGAAGGGCGGCACCAAGCAATGCGTTTGAAAATCTCACTGCACGCAATTGGATAACACTACGACCAATCACAACAAGTTATCGCTTAGCTACCAGCGGAGCTAACTGGTAGATTAGATTCTTACCGTATCCGGTCGGCAAAACAGCAAAAACGCCCTTCTTGCTAGGGATGGCCCGATACCGATACTGGCATCGGGGATCGGGCCGATACTGTCCTCATATACTTGTACTCGTACTCATAAAAATCCGCTGATACCACGCACCGATACCACGTACATTTTGCGAAACGAAACTGGCCGCAGCGAGTGCTTTGTCGAGGTGAACTGAGGCATAGCTGGTCGAGCACATCCCTTTAAACAGACATCAGTGGAAAGTTTGTTCAGTCGGATGTCAATGGCAAAGAAAATGAAACGAGGCATGTAGCTTATTATTAACGTTAACTGACGAGAGAGAGAGAGAGAGAGAGAGAGAGAGCGCGAGCGCACTTCTGTTGAATGCTCTTGATTGCTGATCGTTCACTCAGCACATGTTATTTGGATGAAAACTAAATCGTATATGTAAGTAAAGTAAAACATGAACTGTTACCTGATTTAAGTATAACGCGTGGTTTCCTACATTATTACAGGACATGTGCAGGTCAAGAAGTTCCATGAACGCAAACATCCGAAGCGCGCGCCCCGCTAACCAGCGTCTCAGCGAGTGAATACTGAATTAAATTGTCTTTCACGTCTTGCGCTTGTGCGGACGAATTCACACAAAATTATGTAAAAACGCCCGTCTTGGCGAGTATCCTATAGTAAACAAAGTCGGTTATATCTCAAATGAACGTAGCATGTTCAAATCCGGTCCGTGCGTTTGGTCTTAAGGGGCAGCAGTTTGATAAACCTGCTTCTGTGTTTTAATGTTAATCAAACAAAGGACAAAGAAATACTCACTGCTCTTGACTAAATAGGCTACCCTTTTCAACTTTACAGAAATATCTATCTATATATAATTTATACAGTAATGAATATGCTTTTTTCACATTTGATTACTTTATTCAAATTTCTGTACCTGTTAGATCTACCTGAAAAACTCTAAAAACACTGTTTATTTCATTTGTAGCCTTTCTTTGTTCTATTGTATTTATTTGTCCTATTTGTAATTCGATTGTTTGTTCTTATTTTGTCACTGACTACTTACTTGTTTTAAATTCACATTAATTAGGATGGTAGTTTTTGTTGTAGTATCAAGATTGTATTAAATAATTGATATTTCACTGGTTTTGACAAACATTTGAACCGCTGACCTGATCCTCAGCACTGAGCCCTGCTGAAGCAGCTCTAAATATGTGCTGTGGCTATTAAATGAAAGATAAAATATGATAGAGCAATAGAATGAACAGTGACAGTATAACAGAAGCTCATACAATGCATTTTAGCGGGCTTAATTAAGCATGAAAATAACTGAAAGAAATATATATTTGATGAACAAATTAAGCCAACTAACATGATGTATATTCTTTTGATTTATCTACTAATACATTTAAAAATTACAAATGCAGTGAAAATTCAGGTATCGGTTACGGTATCGGTATCGGCGAGTACCAAAAATCTAAGTATCGGTATCGGACTCGTTCTGCAAAAAGTGGTATCGGGACATCCCTACTTCTTGCAAAAGAACGATTCGAGCGCCGTCTTCTGTTCCTCTTTTAGAGAAAAAGTCTAAATCTTTCATTGTAGCGCCCAAAGCCGTTTCAAACAAATGGTATTCATCCATAGCCATCTTGCAATGTTTACTAATGACTTCGACCCTAGAGGGGCATATTTAATGAGCATCGTTACTCGACCATAGACAGTAAAAGAAACTCGACACCAGAGTAACTCGCTGAGCAAATTCAACTTGTGCTCTCGCGAGAACTCTGGATTACCAGGGTAGTCAAGTGGCAATAAGTAAAAAATACTTATTGGTATATTTGGTTTTTGATAGTTATGCATTCCACCAGATGAGCATCAAATTTCATGGAGCAGGAAAAAGTCACTTATCAGACCTCTATTCAACAGTATGTAGCTCCCCAACAGAGTACTTCTAATAGACCAATTAACAGATTTTCACCAGATTATTATTTTTTTTTTAAATAAGAAGATGTGAGATGATAGAAAATGTGCCTTTATCATGGAGATGGAGCATCTATGTGCATTACTCTAACAAATGCATGGTGATCATTACTCATTTTTATGTATACCTGGGGGTGGTAGCGGCCAATGTCGGTTAGTAGCTGGTGAATAAGACGTCCCACCAGAGCACGTGGGGTATCAATTCGTGCTATCAGTTGAGGGATGACCTGATTACAAGGAGGAAGATAATACATGTTCTTTTTGCAGCGATTTTAAGCTAAATTCTGCCGTTAAGCAATTTTCTTTAATATCAGCATTTTTGCCTTGTTTTACAGTAAAAATATGTAAACATCATTTAACGAATATACATTTGTTTGGGAAGCAAAATTGTGCAAAATAATAAGACTTCATAAATTGAGTTCATCTTTCTTACCTCATTAGAAAATTGATCTTACTTATTTTTAGCATAAAACCCAATACATTTTTCTAGATGTGTGCAGATCTACAAATCAAATCTGATAAAACCACATTTGAACACAAAGTGCTGCTGCCAATGGTAATAGATTTTAATTCGGAAATGGCCTTACCTGTAGCCAGGTGTCTATTTGAATGGTCTTAATACCTTCAACTAGAGCTTCATTCACCTCAGGCCAGTGGCCATAATCAAACCATAAGGTCAGGACTCTAAATGTAAAGGAAAAAAGACATGGTCAAACACAGTCTGAAGTTACTCCATGAATTGTATTTGAATTCAATATATTTAAATTGTTTTTTGTTTGGTGCTGTACAGAAGTATCTATTGCTGCATTTCAGAGAAAGCATCTCATATCATCCCACAAGTGCAGCTTCATTCTTTCACTGCTATAGGTCAAGAAGAACCAACACAAATTTTTACAGCATCAAAATGCCCACTAAACTACTAAAAAAAGGTGCTTCCTGTAGTTTTAGAACTCTTCTCAATTCTCAATACTATGAACTGTATTCTTAGGACATGTTCCGAGAACATTCATGCTGGCAGTTATTTAAGTTGGCATGAAAAGGAAGTTGCGTTTGTCTTTTCTTCCCTATTGTAAAGTATATCCAAGTAAAATGGCTTCTGAAATGAGAAAAAATATAAGGTGGAACTTGATTTTGTTCATTGGGAATTGACTGGAACATTTAAATCTTTGTCATCTGCCACTGCTGTGATCTCATGTGAGTGACAGGTTGCTGGAGGGGAGAGGTTATTGTTCTGCCCTTGTGCAGGAGAACACGTCATAAGAGAAGAGATGTCCTTGCAGGGGGAAGGGGAAGTCATTTTGATTTAAGATTATGAGGGCATAAGAATTGTCCAAGTTGATTTAATGGTTACTTTAACCACTCATCAAGAAACTACATTATAACTTAATCCTTGTTAATTATACACCCATTTTAAATTCCATTCCATTTCTGTATAAAATATTCTAGAAAAAGTTGTGTCTGCTCAATGAGCTCTTTTTGCTGTCAGGATTTAGACTCCATCAGAGGAAATTGTGGACAGCTGACACAAAAACATTCCCATTATTCATATTCTATGCGGTGGTCAGTTCACAGCAGTGACAGAAATGTACTTTTTTTATTTTATTAAGCCCCTTATTTTTATTAAGGGGCATTTTTACCTATATAAGGTAATTTATTTCTAAACTTATTAGATGTATGCGTCACCTTTTATGTCAAATTCTAACATTCAAATTCAATTAAATTAGAATAATAACACAGTACAAGGCTGTTACCAATCAAATGAAATCATTATCAACAAAATCCATCTTTACAGTCCAAAATTTTAATTCAGTATTTAAATATAAAACTATTTCTAATTTTAACTTTTTAATTAAAAGGTACTTTAAATATGAAACTAAAACTGCCAGTAGATGGCGGCAAGTCACTGTCTTAATGAGTGAGTCATTCATTCAACCGATTTGTTCAAACGGCTGATTCATTCAGGAATGAAGCAAGTGACCGTCTTTATTGAATGGGTCATTGAATCATTAATTAAACTGATTCGTTCAAAACACGGATTAGATTCAGTCAGTAAAAAACAAAAACTGCATAGTACATCACACAGTGATGCATAGTTAAAACAATAATTACGATATCATCATAGACAATACATTTCACACACAACTTTTACAATTGAATTTACATTTACCCATTTTCTTCTCTTCCTTTCAGTTACAGGAGACAGTACATAGCCAATACGCTGTCGTAAATGCTGTGAATAGTCACGTGAACAAGCAAATACACAAAGAAAGAATAATACAAATAATATGTGTGGTAATTTGAGGTTTAATTTGGTAAAGGATTTAGATATGTCTAAGACAAAGTGTCATATAAATTTAAGACCGCAGCAGATCTTTGTTTGTGTGTGTGACAGAGGGATTCCTTTGCACATTTTATAAGCTCTTCACGAGTTCTCAGCCGGTCAAAATACCATCATATGCAGGCTATGCACATACAATGAGTGCATTTAGCCCAGCACACATCATTGTTTTGAATGTTCGGTAAGTTTTGTGGTGAAATATATAAATCGGACCAAACGAACCAAGAGAACTGAACAACAAGTGTGAACACACTCTTAAATAGCTGGTTCAGTTGAGTTTGATCAGTGCTGGAGCTGAACTGTGCAGGAAGGTAGATTTCCAGGAACAAGATAGTGAAAACTGTCTAAGTGAAAACTGTAGTGTTTCAGCACAATTTAAAACAATATTGCAGCCTCTAAACAGACTCAGAAATATACATACAGGACTATAGTGTCGCCTAGACTACTAAGTGCTGACTTACCTCAGAGTGTCCTGTAAGTTATTTCCACGTGAGAGTGAGATAGATCTGAAGAATCCTTGCACTGCAGGTACTGTGTACAGAAGGAGAGTCTTGGACAAATCCTGAAACATAAAATTCAACCATAACTACATGAAAGCCAACATAAATAAAAATAATTTCATATGTAAATCCTAGGGGTGTAACGGTTCACAAAATTCACGGTTCGGTTCGATACGATACACTTGTGTCACGGTTCCGTTCGGTACGTTTTTGATACAGCAAAAATAAATAAATGCCAGAGAAATTTCCTTGATTTAATTTTTTTCATTCTTTTTTATATTAAAACTAACATCATAAAGTATGATTTTTTTTTACTTTGAGCAATTCTAGAGCTATAATTGACTCTTCTTATGAGCATATAAAAACAAAATAGCTCCTTGGAAAAAATGAAATGTAATATTGTAGTAGTTATAAACAAAGGTTTATTTTAGTTCAGATTAATATTTGAGGGCAGCAATTGTATTCATAATGTCAAAATAAAACCGACGTAATGTTACTTGAAGGCATTATAGCCTACTATTCCTGCCAAACTTCCATGGTTGCAGTTAGTGTTACTACAGTAAATCCATGGTAAATGTTGCTGATCTGTGGACACTGGATAGTTCATTCATGGCACAAGTGTGTTGCATGTGCTACAGTAACTTCATGTTTCTGACTTCAAGCTCTTGGGACTGAATGTCAATGCATTTGCTGTTTATTTGCCAAAATGTCTGATAAACATTATTTTACTTTCCATGCAATTCCGGGTTTTAAACTGCTGATACCTTGTTAATAGCAACGGTCAGTAGATTTGTTCATATGGCATGAAAAACACATCAGAAGATGAAAGATCCAAAATCCATTTTATTGTTTAAACTTGTTTATAACCTAGTTCTGGCAACTCTAGATGGTGCAGGCTGATAGGTCTTACTCATTTGGCAGCGATCACGTCATTATTTACATAGCCAAGCTGATTGGTTGTTGCTGCATCAGCGGCCAATGAGCTGCGGCTCAACATTCAAACAAATACTGGTAGTGTTGCTGGTAGCAGTATGCAGCGAGCTTTTCAGCATACTTTCCCTCCACCTTCCCAGCTCCACCTGTATAAATCTGCTACGGGGGTTAATTCATGTATGTTGCATGTGCAGCAACATGTCTTATATGCTTACAGTAATGTCTGTGAATGTATTGGCAGTAACAAGTCTCGGTACTTGCTCTGTAGCAGCAGCAGCGTAGCAGATCTATTCCACCAAGACCAAAAACTTTAACATTGCCATATCCCTTACCATGGCAATCTCTATTACCATACCAATCTCGCAAGAGTTGTCATGCCAGAACTTGTTTTAGAAAATTGTTTACAAGTTATTTGGAAATACAGTAAAGGTGAATATTGGAGAAGCTTTGCACACAAGCAAATAATACTTCATTCAGTGTTTGATGTCTGGCTTTGGTTTGTTCCTCACCTCATTGACTTTCTTCTGTCCAGGGGAGGGTACAGGACTGTGCTCTGTGCTGTCTGCCTCACTGTCACTGTTACTGGCTTCACTGTTGGCACTGGCACCACTTGCGTGTCGTAGTTTTTTCTTTTCATCCCGGCCCTGGTTCTGGTGCTTGTAGTGAAGCACAGCTTCAAAGTTCATTACTGCCCAAGCGTGCCAAGCCTGCAGAGGCAATATATTTTATCTCAGGTTTTGACAAAATTGAAAACAACATCACAGATCCAAATACACATAACTAAACAGAACAGAACATAATACACAACTGAACAGTTTAGTTGTTAGCTTGCTATTTTTTCAATCCATGTAACAGTGAAAAAAAAAGGTCAACTGCAAAAAAGACTACAGGATAAATAACAGCAATCTGTATCCAATAAAAAAAAACTTGGTAAATGACTTGTAAAGGGATGTACACAGGAGATCCCCCCGCAATATGATTTGAAGCTCTTTTGCAAGGAGTGGGAAATAAATTAACAAACCAAAGTGGGATGAGTTGATAGACTCTTATTAAAAAAGATTGGCAGCTGTATTAAAAAGTAATTAAATCAAGTATTAGTTGAGGGGGGTGTGCACTTGTGTGCACTTGTTCAGGGTTCTTTGAAAAAGAACCCTGAAGCCATTTGTTGGGGCTCCAGTGGATCTTTAGTGACGTTGTATTGGTGAGAGAGAACCTGGTTGATGCAGAAGATCTTTGATCATCAAGGCTTGAGTCTGGCACAAACTTAAGTGTCATTCGAAGACTTTTAGCTCAGCATCCTCGTCTTCACATTCTAGCAGGGTGTGTTGCATATAAAGTTCGATTAGGTGTTAAGAGAAGAACTGTGTGTGTGTGTGTATTCTGTGAATTTTAAAAAGCAATTTGAACCAGAAAAATCTCTTGATACCAGTATGTTACCAGTTGCTCCTTATAGGATGCTATTTATTATAGGAATGATGTTATTCTAGCCCCTCTTCCTGGACTCTCTGTGAGTCCCATGATGATCATGTGCTATATGGGCCCCGGGGGTGTGCACTGAACCAAGATCACATGTATAGAATGTTTGGTATCTTTGTGATGCAATTTTAATTTCCTGTATGCTCCTTTAAATTATATTTTGCTAACTCTGTTATATATTAGTATTAGAATTGTGAAAGTTCTTCTCTTAACACCTAATCGAACTTTATATGCAACACACCCTGCTAGAATGTGAAGACGAGGATGCTGAGCTAAAAGTCTTCGAATGACACTTAAGTTTGTGCCAGACTCAAGCCTTGATGATCAAAGATCTTCTGCATCAACCAGGTTCTCTCTCACCAATACAACGTCACTAAAGATCCACTGGAGCCCCAACAAATGGCTTCAGGGTTCTTTTTCAAACAGGCAAGATGTGCAAGTATCAGACTTTTTCTTATGATTTGATACATTAAAGGTGAACTAAGTAACTTTTTTACCTTAACCGAACAGCTTCGGAGTCATTGGAATAGTTATATGACTTTTTTCGGGTTGAATGGTGGTCGTCTCGAACCCCCCCGAGCGCCTGTGAGCCGAAAAACCACCCTTGCAACTTTGGGCCGGCGGGCCGCCGGCCTCAGCGTCAGGAAGTATCGCGTGATATCAGGTCTCGCGATATAACGAATTGCTTTACGGCACTGCACACGTACACGTAGAAATAGGTAACATTAGATATTGAGTTCTTCACACTTTCGTCATGGTTGAACCAGTGTTACAATATATTCAGTTCCTGAAATATTTGGTTCCAATGGGTGGAGCTACCATGAATATTCACGAGACCATATCGTGGGCGGGGCGACCAATACCACAGGCGAGGGGAACAGAAATTATTAGCGTGAGCGCCTCAGATCGCGTTTTGTCCTAAACTACTCCTAACTGTTCGTTTCTCATGATGAATGACTGAGATTAAGCCTTTTAAATATTGCATGTTTAAAGGTGCTGTATGTAGCTTTTCTACTAAAACGAATCCTTTTTTTATTGCCTGTGTGTGAAGGGGTTGTAATCTCACATTAAAATGATCCAGTTTGCGGGTTTTGCTATTACCTCTGAAAGCAAGTATTCTTATTTTTATGTGAAGGTGCCGGGTCGGATTTACCGCAAAACCCAGTGACGTCACCTGCATGCACGCTCCCGAGCCTCTTGCCTCGTCTAGCCTACTGACTTTGCACTCAACAGCGATGACACTGCAACTTATGACATGGACTTATGACTTATGCAACTTATGACATGTCTGATAACTCTAAGAAACGACCTGCTCCCAGCACAACACAGACTCCAACACAAACTCCACATATTGATAAAAAAAAAGGACGACGTTTTTTCTGCTGAAGCTCGTAAGGCCAGACGTGAATCGGATGAACTTCGGGTGAAAAAACACGGATCAACATCGGCAGGGCATTTGAATCATGGAGAAACCTTATCTACTAACCTAGAATGTACATTTCCTGAAGAAAAATTCGTATACGGTTGATAGGGTTCCA
Source organism: Leuciscus idus (assembly GCA_021554675.1). Classification (NCBI taxonomy): domain Eukaryota; kingdom Metazoa; phylum Chordata; class Actinopteri; order Cypriniformes; family Leuciscidae; genus Leuciscus; species Leuciscus idus. The sequence continues at coordinate 10,253,892 of CM038639.1, read as the reverse complement.
TACTTATGGTACGAGCATGGAGCATTAGTTCAACGTCAAGCTGATAAAAGTAGCCTATTATTGTAACGTTGCAGTGGGAGTTTACCTGAGTTTTCCAGCATGTTGTGGGATTCTTTCTCCGGTGTGTTGCGTCTCAGTCTGGCCGGTACACGATATTGTGCTCGCTCATAAATTCGAGCACGCGCAAGAGCACGCGCTTGTAAACTTATTGGTTGCAATCTGAAACATCACCACTAGAGGCCGCTGAAAACTACATACAGCTCCTTTAAATAAATATTTACAAATATATTTGTGTATTTATTCTGTCTCCCAAAGTTGTCTGTATATTATTAAAATAGCTTTTAAATTATAGGCTGATAGCTCAAGACAACATAAGAACTTGGAGCTTTAAAAGAAAGTTTTAAAAGAAAGTTTTGAGAACTTTACACTCAACTGAAAATAATTTTGATACACAACTGTCATACTTTATCATGAATGTTAAGCTTCAGTTGCTTTAACAGTTGTTTTCTCTAGCAATGCTTTAAAACGTTGGTCAAATTAAGTGATAATTATTTCAACTGTATTGATGTATACAAAGCAAGGTCCAACTAAACTAAATGTTGTAGCTACTTAGTTTGTGCAATTTGTAGTCTTGATAGTAGTTTATTGTTTGCCTTTCCTGCTGTAGTAATATTTCCCTTTTCTGACCTCAGTAGTCACAGCCAAGTTTGGTGAGACAATGGTTACTATATTACATAATGGGTTAGGATTTGCTCCATGAATGTAGCTCTAAATTCAAACTGAGCTGTACGTATTTTCCCATAGGCTATATAGGACGTTGTGGTTTAAAATGAAAATTAGAGATGTTCCTTGAAGGCATGCTCTGTGCACTGAACAGCAATCGAAACAAGGAAGAGCCCACTTTTATGTTTTAGGCCATAAGGCACTAGCCTGACTACGTCAGACTTCGTACTTCCGCTCAATTTCATTTCGCTTCTGTACTCAGTCTGAGACCATAGCTTTCCGTTTTCCTCCGGCCTGAAAACAGCCGGCCAATCAACGAACAGAGGGCGGGCTGAGAGCCGTGACGTAGACGCTGATTGTACCGTGGATGCGTAGATTTACTTCACATAATCTGCAAAAGTCGTTCACAGCCATGTTCACTCCGGTATTTCGCTCGATGGTTTTGTTTTCGCATCATACATGTGTTTACAGTGGAAGTTAGATGCGGCTGAGCATGCGCATAACACACGCCATAACCAAACGTTATGTGATTGGCTTACGGGTAACCAATGATTTTAAGCTTCAGACTAGCGCCTCCAGGCGGTAAAGAAAATGTTTTTCTATTACGGAACTCCAGACTCTCTCTACGAAGCAAAGCGAAGTAGCAGAGTCTGGTATTACCAGGCTAATAAGGCACCCAGGGCAAATAAAAACCTCACTGTATAATATAGTATAAGACCTCATCTAAAAGTAGTATGTTTTGATCATGAAGATACTATCAGAGAAATCACTTAGTGTTACTTAACTCACCTTTGATTGTGAAGTTCTGTGCCCTTCTAAGAAGGACATTTTTTTAAATGTATATTTTCTATATATATATCTATATCTATATATACAGTGAGGAAAATAAGTATTTGAACACCCTGCTATTTTGCAAGTTCTCCCACTTGGAAATCATGGAGGGGTCTGAAATTGTCATCGTAGGTGCATGTCCACTGTGAGAGACAATCTAAAAAAAAAAATCCAGAAATCACAATATATGATTTTTTTAACTATTTATTTGTATGATACAGCTGCAAATAAGTATTTGAACACCTGTCTATCAGCTAGAATTCTGACCCTCAAAGACCTGTTAGTCTGCCTTTAACCCTCTGAGGTCGGCAAACGCGCCCCCACGTTTTGCTGGATTTTCTTCACATTGTAGCACAATAAACTTAAATTACTCCGTCATTTATGGTCATACAGAAAAAAGAAATATAAAAAAAGAATCTGTGATATTTCTACTTTTGTATGTGTCCACTTACAATCAAATCAAAACATTGTGCTTTTGTAAAATAAAGAAAATAAACAGGGTGTGCGTTCTGCCTCTCCATCGCGGTGAACTTTTTTTTCTTGAGCACGTCTATAAACTGAAACAAAACTCAGCGAATATTTCTCACACATTTATGAGCCATATACCTTTATAAACATTTAAGTGTGTACTTTTAAATGATCGGATTCAAACTGAAAACAAATATTCTCTGTTTATGTAATTTGTATAAAACCAACAGGATGTTCAGTATCTCAAACGCTTGCTAATTATTTTTAAATTCGACCACGCCCACTCGCGCAAAAGAGATTCACATGCAAATCTCCACATGGAACGCGAACGCCCTTGTTACCTCAAACACAAAACACCAAAACACTTCACAAGTCTCTGCTTTTCGTCGAGTTTGGAAGACGCGCTGTGAGCTTACATTGGATTTACCTCAGAAGAAGAAGAACGCGATTTGAAGACAAGAAAGATGTAAGGTAAGAAATTCTTACTTATTAGTTTATGGTATTGTTGCATAAACTTCACATTGCAGTTGAACTGTTGCTAGATATACAGTATGGTGAATATTATAATATTTAGACCCGTGTTTACTGTTAAATACTGTTTGTGGATATCTGCTCAAACATAGATATGTAAAATATGGTAACCATAATGTTTCATATATTGGAGCGCGATCGTGTTTGAATGTATCATATTTTGGAGCGCGATCGCGTTTGAATGTATCATATTTTGGAGCGCGATCGCGTTTGAATGTATCATATTTTGGAGCATGATCGCGTTTGAAAAGCAAAATGCACCAAACAATAGGCTTTATATTTTTACTATTATCTCATTTCATATCATCATAACGAATGGAAACATTTGAAGTAACATATGATAATCAATATATTTTTCTCTAGCATAGTTGTTACTGAAATTCTTAGATTTATGAATGATTTATAGGCTGCTATAGGTTATTGTTATTATTATTTTATGCAGCACTGCGCATAGCCTATGCCTACAAGGCACAACAAACCTGGTGTTCATTATATTATATATTGTTGGAAACATTTGTGTGTGTGTGTGTATTCTGTGAATTTTAAAAAAGCAATTTGAACCAGAAAAATCTCTTGATACCAGTATGTTACCAGTTGCTCCTTATAGGATGCTATTTATTATAGGAATGATGTTATTCTAGCCCCTCTTCCTGGACTCTCTGTGAGTCCCATGATGATCATGTGCTATATGGGCCCCGGGCACCTGCCCTTGGGACTTTGGTACTGGATCTTGATACCAGTATGTTCACTTTTTTTTATTTTCTTTCAGGGACCAGATGCCACTGAGTCCTGCTCTGAGTCTCTGTACATGAACATGGTAAAGTGAAAATCAAACACCTTGGAAATGAAAGGTATGTACAATGTTTTTAGGAATGGCACAAAGGTCTCTGTCTTTGGATCATTGTTTTCAATGTGTTCTTTTGTCATTTGTTGTGTATTTTTGGATTATGTTGTGTTGTAAATAAATCCAAACAATCTAAAAGCCATTATTTTTTAAATCTCCTCATTCTTTGTGCAAGGTTGCTCTGAATGACAGGGCCTGATCGCTCCTAATAGGGCAGTTAGGGGAGTGTCTTTGTCTTTCTCAGGTGTTGAAGGCTTACATATTCATGAGATGATCACGCCTCTTCGCATATGGCTTTCTCACACAAAACACGTCTTAGAAATTTTAAATCAATATATTGTCTTATCTGAATGAGCAGTCAGGGTGATTTTCACATAGTTTTGGAGCAAATATTCTAGGCTACGTGATACAATTTTCAAAAGTCTTGTGAAGAAATAATCAGTATGGGTTTCATGGCCTTATTTCAGTGACAATTTTTTTGGGTATTTTCACAAACCACACATAAATGTCATTATCTCAAAACTACAAACTTTTACATACATGCTGCTGATATATTATTGTAGCAGAGTTTGTGCTAAATACAGTGTAATAAGACTTTAGCCATGACAATGTCACAAGTAACAGAAATAAGCACAAATGTCAGAGCCTCCAGGGCCAGAAAACAGCTCAGACCTCAGAGGGTTAAAATGTCCACCTCCACTCCATTTATTATCCTAAATTAGATGCACCTGTTTGAGGTCGTTAGCTGCATAAAGACACCTGTCCACCCCATACAATCAGTAAGAATCCAACTACTAACATGGCCAAGACCAAAGAGCTGTCCAAAGACACTAGAGACAAAATTGTACACCTCCACAAGGCTGGAAAGGGCTACGGGGAAATTGCCAAGCAGCTTGGTGAAAAAAGGTCCACTGTTGGAGAAATCATTAGAAAATGGAAGAAGCTAAACATGACTGTCAATCTCCCTCGGACTGGGGCTCCATGCAAGATCTCACCTCGTGGGGTCTCAATGATCCTAAGAAAGGTGAGAAATCAGCCCAGAACTACACGGGAGGAGCTGGTCAATGACCTGAAAAGAGCTGGGACCACCGTTTCCAAGGTTACTGTTGGTAATACACTAAGACGTCATGGTTTGAAATCATGCATGGCACGGAAGGTTCCCCTGCTTAAACCAGCACATGTCAAGGCCCGTCTTAAGTTTGCCAATGACCATTTGGATGATCCAGAGGAGTCATGGGAGAAAGTCATGTGGTCAGATGAGACCAAAATAGAACTTTTTGGTCATAATTCCACTAACCGTGTTTGGAGGAAGAAGAATGATGAGTACCATCCCAAGAACACCATCCCTATTGTGAAGCATGGGGGTGGTAGCATCATGCTTTGGGGGTGTTTTTCTGCACATGGGACAGGGCGACTGCACTGTATTAAGGAGAGGATGACCGGGGCCATGTATTGCGAGATTTTGGGGAACAACCTCCTTCCCTCAGTTAGAGCATTGAAGATGGGTCGAGGCTGGGTCTTCCAACATGACAATGACCCGAAGCACACAGCCAGGATAACCAAGGAGTGGCTCTGTAAGAAGCATATCAAGGTTCTGGCGTGGCCTAGCCAGTCTCCAGACCTAAACCCAATAGAGAATCTTTGGAGGGAGCTCAAACTCCGTGTTTCTCAGCGACAGCCCAGAAACCTGACTGATCTAGAGAAGATCTGTGTGGAGGAGTGGGCCAAAATCCCTCCTGCAGTGTGTGCAAACCTGGTGAAAAACTACAGGAAACGTTTGACCTCTGTAATTGCAAACAAAGGCTACTGTACCAAATATTAACATTGATTTTCTCAGGTGTTCAAATACTTATTTGCAGCTGTATCATACAAATAAATAGTTAAAAAATCATACATTGTGATTTCTGGATTTTTTTTTTTGATTATGTCTCTCACAGTGGACATGCACCTACGATGACAATTTCAGACCCCTCCATGATTTCTAAGTGGGAGAACTTGCAAAATAGCAGGGTGTTCAAATACTTATTTTCCTCACTGTATATCTATCTATATATATATCTATATCTATATATATATATATATATATATATATATATATATACTGACAGCCAAAATTACAAATTCAACAAGTATAGGTAGGTTTATTTTTATGAATTGTGGTTGAGACTCGTTATTCTTTTAAAACATCACCATAGCCAATTGGATGTTGAATGCTCCACAAACTATATGTAATGAACCAATTATTAATTGGCCAGAGCTGTGTACAATAGTTAATTGCAGGTCAGAAAAGAAGTTTCTCAGGTGTGGTGGGTCATGGACATATAATTAAAAAGTATTATCATTTAAAGAAGAGCATAGAAACCATGTTTATGATATAATATACATAAAATTATCTACCTATCCTAAATACTTTCTAGACTGTTTAAATTTGAAAAACAAAAACATCTGAATTTAAAGCATTCATTAACTCGAAATTACTTTTATAGTAAGATAAAGTGTCTTAAAATTAAATATTTTATTCATATTCATCTGTAAAAATGAGAATGTTAGACAATAGAAAAACATGGGATCAAGGACAAAATTACTGCAAGACTAATAAAATATTTACTATAATATTTTTTTTCAAATATGAATTTATAACTATACCTTTCCTTCATTTTTAGTAGGCCCATACTACACCAGTGTGTTTTTGTGTTTACTTGTTTACAAAAAATTACATAAGAATGATAACATTAATAAACCGATAAGATGTAGGCCTAATTTTTATGATTAATGGTTAGTCATTATTTTCACTTAATTTGACCAACGTTCTAAAGCATTGCTAGAAAAAAACAACTGTTAATGCATCTGAAGCTTAACATTTATGATAACCTTTGATAACGTATGACGGTATCAATAAGATTTCCAGTTGAGTGTAAAGCAACATTCAAAGCATGCTGCATGCAACTCCAAGTTCGAATGTTGTCTTGAGCTTTAAAAATATGCAGACAACTTTGGGAGACAGAATAAAAACACAATATAATTTTAAATATTTATTTAAACATGCAAAATTAAAAAGCTTAATCTCAGTCATTCATGAGAAACGAAAAGTTCTATAGCATAGAATGTCAACAACAACTAATGGGAGAAATTTGGAGAAATATACCTTTAGTGTAGGTCTTCCAACGCTTCCTACAGGATCAGGTCTGTAGCTACTAGTTCAGGTAAACACAGAGTACTGAGAAACACATGCTACATAAACGATGAATTATTTATTAAATATATAGTTTACGCTTAACTTCGTTCAACTTTATTACCTGTTTGAAATAAATAATCCATAAAACAAAACGTACTCGGTTACTAATGTAACCTCGGTTCTCTTACGAGAGGTTCTCTCGTACTGCGTAATATCTTAAGCTATGGGGAAATCTCTTTTCCGCGAGATACTGAAGCCAAAAATTATCCTTAATTTTGGAATAATGTAAAACGCGTTGCGGCAGCATGCAGACATAGGCGAAACAGCTCGCGCGCCTATTAGCTGCTCTGCGGCAACTGCAGCAGCCTATCGAAAGGCCCCGTCATGACGTCAGCTCCAATGAGGGCGCTTCGCGCCCACTGCGTCACGTCCCGCCGAAACGGGCGTGGCCTTGGGCTATAAATGTAGCTCGAGAGGCTGGTATAGCTGGTTTTCATCGCCGGAGCGAACCAGAGCGTGTTGCAGGCATGGCAAGATACGCAGTACTCGTTCCCTCTCTAGAGAGAACCGAGGTTACGTTAGTAACCTCGGTTCTCTCGTACTGCGTAATATCTTACGCTATGGGGAACACAGTGTAAAATGCCGTGCGTGCTGAGATCCAGTACCAAAGTCCCAAGGGCAGGTGCCCGGGGCCCATATAGCACATGATCATCATGGGACTCACAGAGAGTCCAGGAAGAGGGGCTAGAATAACATCATTCCTATAATAAATAGCATCCTATAAGGAGCAATTATATCAATAGTGTTTCACACACAGCCAGGGTCGAAACTCGGCCTAGTCTGGTGAATATTATGGGTCTTACACACTGCCCATAGAGCTGCACGATCGATCAGCGAGCGTTGCTCAAGCAGTTTCAGTATTCTGGGCCGAAAACATCGGGGCAGACAATACCGGTTTAACAGACCGAAAGCCACTTAGCCTGTAAAGCGGGAACCTCTAGGTTATGAAACCTTATAAATGTAGACGGGGAGGCCCAGCCTGCCGCCATACATATATCTTGTAAGGCAATCCCACTAGACCAAGCCCACGATGAGGCCATGCCTCTTGTGGAGTGCGCTCTAACACCTAACGGGCACTGCAGGCCCTTAGAGGCGTAAGCCAGCGCTATAGCATCGACTATCCATCTGGATAGGCTCTGTTTCGACACGGCTAGTCCCTTAGAACGTCCGTAGAACGAGACAAAGAGCTGCTCTGTCTGTCTGAAGACAGATGAGCGAGACACATAAGCCCTTAAAGCCCTGACCGGGCAAAGGAGGCTGGCGTCCTTCTCCTCGTTAGAGACCGGCAGGGCTGACAGGGAAATCACCTGAGACCTGAACGGTGTGTTGAGGGATTTAGGAACGTACCCGTGCCTCGGTTTGAGTATGACTTTCGAGTCATTTGGCCCAAACTCCATACATGTCGCGCTCACTGAGAGCGCTTGCAAGTCCCCAATACGCTTCACTGAAGCGAGAGCCAGAAGAAATACTGTCTTGAAAGACAAGTGTTTGATATCCACTGATTGGATCGGCTCGAATGGGGCATCTTTCATGGCCTCCAAGACCGTGGAAAGGTCCCATATGGGAACTGAGGGAGGTCTGGGAGGGTTTAGCCTCTTAGCTCCTCTAAGGAAGCGAATGACCAGATCGTTCCTTCCAAGTGACTGGCCAAGCGTTGGTTCAGTAAACGCTGCTATAGCCACCACGTAAACTTTGAGCGTGGATGGGGTCCTGCCCTTGTCCAGTAGCTCTTGTAGGAAGGAAAGAACCTCCGTCACCCCACAATCTGGGGGTGATATGCCACGGGCTGTGCACCAGCCAGAGAACACAGACCATTTCGAGGAATAGAGCCGTCTCGTAGAGGGGGCTCTAGCCTGTGTGATCGTGTTTAGCACTCCCTCCGGGAGTCTAGCGGGTACCCGTTGATGGCCCACACATGTAGGGACCAAAGCTCCGGGCGAGGATGCCAGATCGAGCCCCTGGCTTGAGAGAGGAGGTCCCTCCTCACCGGTATCGGCCATGGGGCAGTGCTTGTCAGCTGCATCAGAACTGGGAACCAGGCCTGGTTCTTCCAGAGCGGAGCTACTAGTAGCACTGAGCATCCGTTTTCCCTGATCCGCTCTAATACCTGAGGTAGGAGCGCGACGGGCGGAAAAGCATAGAGCGGGCAGCGGGGCCAGACGTGGGCCAGCGCGTCCATGCTCTTGGAGAAAAACTTCGGACAGTGAGCGTTTTCTTGAGACGCAAACAGGTCTACTTCCGCTCTGCCGAATGTCTCCCACAGCAGCTGGACTGTCTGTGGGTGTAAGGACCATTCTCCTGCTGGAACAATGTTCCTGGACAGTTTGTCTGGTCCCACATTCAGGTGGCCGGGCGCGTGCGCTGCTCTCAGCTAGCGCAAATTGCGCTGAGCCCAGACCAGGAGGCGTTCCGTCAGCCTGTAAAGGTTTCGGGACCTGATACCTCCCTGGCGATTTATATAGGCCACCACTGACATGTTGTCCGAACGGACCAAGACGTGGTGTCCTGCTATCTGGGGACAAAAGCGCCTCAGCGCGTTGTCGACTGCTATCATTTCCAAGCAGTTTATGTGTAGAAGCTTTTCCCGTTCTGACCACTGGCCAAAGAACGGCCTGCCCTCGAGCAGCGCTCCTCATCCCGAGGTGGAGGCATCCGTAGACACCACCTTCACACTCGAGGAAGTCCCCAGGCTTACACCTGACTGGTACCAGTCGATCGCTTTCCAAGGTTTCAGGGCTGAGATGCATTTCTGATTGACCTTGAGGCGAAAAAGACCGGAGGTCCACGCTCGGCGCGGCACTCACGCTTTTAACCAGAACTGCAGTGGGCGCATGCGAAGCAGACCCAGCTGGAGTACTGATGATGCTGAGGCCATGAGACCCAGCATCCTTTGAAACTTTCTGAGCGGGACTATAGCGCCGCAGCGGAAGGTTTCCGTCATGCGCTGAATGTCCAGTCTGCACTGTGGCGATAGCTGAGCTGTCATAGACAGCGAGTCCAGTTCTGTGCCCAGAAAAGATATTCTCTGACTGGGAGACAGTGAACTCTTCGCCCAATTGACTTTGAGACCCAAGTTCTCGAGATGTTCGAGTAACATGGTCCTGTGTTCTATGAGCTCTGAGTGAGTCTGAGCTAGAACCAGCCAATCGTCCAAATAGTTCAAAACTCGCATTCCCCGAAGTTTCAGGGGAGCGAGGGCCGCGTCCATGCACATCGTGAATGTACGGGGTGCTAGGGACAGGCCAAACGGTAGGACTGTGTATTGATATGCCTGGCCCTCGAAGGCGAATCTCAAAAATCGCCTGTGACGTGACGCTATTTGTATTTGAAAATACGCGTCCTTCAGATCTATTGACACAAACCAGTCCCCTTGGCGAATTTGCAAGAGGATTTTCCTGGTCGTGAGCATTTTCGCAATATCGGCTCGAAGTAGATGTGCTACTTCCTTTTCCACCGTGGTCTGGGACCTTATTTCGGAAAAAATATGTATGGTAGTCAATGGCGAGAGACAACTTATCTTTTTATTCCGTCTGAAATGTGCCCTGAATTACACATATGATGTTTGTCAATTTAAAAGATAATTATGAAAGTCAAGAAAGTCGCAGTTTGTCATAAAACAGAAGAGTAAGACTTAGTTTTATGTGAAAATCGCTCAATGAACTACATCTCTCGTCTCGCACTATGTACGTATGTGTGCAGTCTGGTACAAAACACCCAGGCATGACGGCGTAACGTTACGATTATAACTTAAGTCTTATAACGTAAGACTATAGAAAAAATGACAGACGTTAGCTTCAGTAAAGTTAGCTTCATTCATTGAGAGAAAAGGTATGACGTCACGTGCGCCTTTTGGGTTTGTAGTCTTTGTAATTACGTATTTTCACAGTCTTATACCTCAACAGTTTTACATCAAACTGCGACTTTCTTGACTTTAAAATGTATCTTTTAAATTGACAAACATCATATGTCTAATTCAGGGCACAATTCAAACGAGATCAAAATATTTGTTGTCTCTCGCCATTGACTACCATACAATATTTTTCCGAAATAAGGTCCCATGGTGGTCTACCGGAAAGGGGAGGGACTTAGGCTCTCTATTGGTTGCCCCCGCCCACGATATGGTCTCGTGAATATTCATGGTAGCTCCACCCATTGGAACCAAATATTTCAGGAACCGAATATATTGTAACACCGGTAAAAAAGAAGCAGAAAGCTAGGAAAGCTTTGTCGGAGGACCAAAGAAAGAGGAAACGACAGACTGACCGAGCAAGGAGTCAGACTCGACTCGAGTAAATATCGTTCTTGTTGATGGACTAGTAGACATCTTCAGAGGTTATCTGTGCCTGTTAGATGTCCGACGCTTTGTAACGTGTTGTGTCAGGAGGAGAAATAGGGATAGCTCACAGATGAAGTTATTACAGAGGCCAGACAGACTCACGGAGGCGATTGGCATCTCACAACTTGCACTTTATTCCCCAGTCGAACTCATGTAACTGTCACCCGTTCTACCGTCCACAGCTTTACTTGATAAACAAAAGTAGGATAAGAATGAGCATCAAACTGAAATAACCCGCATACATGGGGTGTTCGAGGTGCACATACAATACAGACTGCCGACAGTTCAACAGGGCACGCGCAGCTCTTAAAGGGGCCACACCTTATTTCCACTCATTACAGCTTCCATCCTACTGAACAGGTACCGGTATAGAGGGCGGAAGGGATCAGGCCGTGAGTGCAGAGACGGCTCTGCGCGAGTGGTATTTACGACAGTAATGTTAAATACAAGTACTCCACAGCGACTCTAGGGGTCGCTGTTTGACAAAAACGGAAAGCTGCATAGTGTGCCTTTAAAGGTGAGGTGTGGAGTTTCTATGACACTACTGGCAGCTAACGGAAATACAAAAATAAAGTATATTTTGCAAACGCCCCCTTGACCTCCTCCAACTAAAATATCACAAATATAGCTCTTATGGCATGTCTGATGGAATGTCTCAATAGGTAAATGTAGCTACTTTCAAGAAAAGTCAAATGAAGCATTCAATGAAGCATCGATTGCAGTGTGTTGCATTGCAATGCCCTGTTCGCTTTGATGTGTTCATGAACCAGTTAATCTTTAAAGCAGGGCTCGAACTAGTTCAAGGAAAGAAAAACAAAAACAAATAAAATTTTACAGGAACATAAACAAAAATGAAAACAAAATCAAGTTTAAATGTTCTGAACGGAAACCCTGATTTGAAATTGCCATTAACCAGTTAATAACGTTATTTTATTGTTCTGCTTAATATTTTAATTTGGTAGTCAACCAATCATAAACTCAAATAGTAATACCTATGCAAATGTGACGTTGACACATCCAACGTGAGTGAAATGCCTGTGCTTTGCTGTCAACTCATCCTATGTTATTTAGAAAGGCAATGTGCTGGCATTAGCAGTTGGATCGCAGGAGTTTATCTGAGTATATGTTAGCATGGCAGGTTATATCCAGCGTGGAAATTGCAGGTTAGTGTTAAACTGATTTTTTTATAATTTTTTTTTTACGATTAAACACCTTGTTGTCAAAGTTAGTATTGTGGCTTTATGTGTGGTCAGACCATATGGGTCAGACACGTGTCGTTATATTATTAGTGTAATGATTCATGTCTGTGTTCCTCTGTCTTGTCCCGTGTTTAGCAGTTCCCCATTATGTTGATTAGTCTCCCCAGGTGTTTCTGATTAACCACGCCCCCTTGTTATCTTGTTTAGATTGTTTGCCCATGTATTTAAGCCCTGTGTCTAGTCTCAGTCTTTGTGAGTTCTTGTTATTGTATGTTGGCTGTTTGGGTCCTGTGTCCTGTTTCCCGAGTCTGAGTTTGTCTAGTGTTGGATTTATTTAATAAAGTTTGCTGCATGTAGATCCTGCTTCCTCCTATCATTCAACCCCAACGTTACAATTAGCATTTTTCCAAAATCAAGCTCAAATGGAGTTACAAGGTTTTTCACCAGCGAATGTCAGAGATTTGTGTTTTGTCCATGATTAGACAGCCACATGATCTGAGGCTGTAAATGTTTCTATCAACTTACAGGTTACAAAGGTTATTGTAGCTATGTGGGCGGTCCGTTTTTACTGTCGTTTAATATATTTGGCAAAAAGCTTGTTATAAAAGATGAAGTGTTACGCACAGGCTGTATTGGCTATAACTAGACAGCAAATACCAGACTAAGGCACTGTTCTCCACTCCTCAAATACATAAAACATTAGTCTTTACACACATCGTGTTTTGAATAAAGAAAACACCGCAAACAAGCAGAGACAGTCTCTAAAATACGTGCAGGACTTAATTCACGATTGAGGCGGGTGGAGCTACTGTATGAGGTTTTGCCGACAGTTTGAGGATCCGCTGGAGTTACGAGGTTTAGTCACAAGCTCTTAAGCCCTATTCGCACTGGATTAGTATTATCTGGGGACTTCGTGTGATTTAGAAATTACCCACCCACATCTGAATTTCGCTCATTCGCACGGGATAAGCGAAGCCTGTGATTTTACTTATCACAGAACTGACTTATCTCCCGGATATGATGTCAATAGGCTATTGCTTGGAAATGTCTTGTCGTTATTATAGGTCTAGCTGTATGATATATCATAAACAGAAGAATGTTCCTTACTGCATGCTGCTATACATGTCATCCATCTCCATCTAATCATTCTTTTTGTTTTTGCTCTTCTGATGGTTTTCAGCTTTCTCTTTCTGCAAATTGTATAGTTGTATCGTATGGTGTATAGCGATATGACCCAGCACCCAAAATACTATCAAAACACTCCAACGCAGCCTCCATTCTTTGCGAAAGATGGATAAAAAAGCGCACAGGAAACAAAAACCTTGAAAAAATGATATACGCCCCCGCCAAATCACAGAGATGCCGATTCGCATGGGACTAATATTATCACAGGACCTCGGTGTTCGGCGAAATATGGTAGGTCATTTGTGGGGGAATTTTTACTTTACAAATTACAGACATGGTCGATTCGCATGGGATTAAGATCACAGACAACCTCCGCAATTATTATAAATGACTAGAGGTCACCAGGTAATACTTATCCCGTGCGAATAGGGCTTTTGTATAAAGATCAATTTAAGCTCTGGTATAAAGTAGAGGCAAAATTTTAAATAAATAAATAACGTTATTAACCGTATTTCTTCTAATCAAACAGAAACGTTAAAATACTGATTCTGCTCGGAGTGAACTGATTGAATTCATACCCATTTTTTATCCCATAATCTTTTCCCGGCTGAATTTTATAATGTTAGAAAAAAAAAACGTTTTTAAAAAAAAAGTCCCCGAAGCTTAATGAAAAAGTTAGCTAAAACAAAAACCATTAAAAACAAACAAACAAAAATGTTGTTACTTGAAATAAAATAAACATTAACTGAAATAAAAGTCAAGTGTCAGTTTTTGATGTGGTCTCGAGGATAGTGAAATTTAAACTAAAATTTTGGTATTGTAAAAACGTAGAAACTACAATAGAAACAAATAAAACTACCGGTACTCATATTGTGATATAATATTTTGGTCAATACCGACCACTCCTACAAAAGAGGAAAAACGTACTGTCCTACAGACTGGGGTGTCTAAAATGCATACATTTTTTGAACTGGCCTCTTCGAGTGTGAAAATGTTTTCTCACGTTTCTTCACCCTATTTGCTCAAAAACACTGATTCAATCAGAAGAGAAACACACTACTGTGCTGCTCAGGGATGCATTAAAGGGGTGGTTCGGGATTTTTGACATCGGACCTCATTTTTAAGTCAGCCTGGTTGTTATTTCATCAGTGGAGACATTTAAAAAAAAAAATTATCCAGTCCTTATATTTGGATAGTTAGCCGATGCTAGGCTAGCGCGAGTCAATGGTATATGTTAGCCAGCCATTAAAAACCGTTTTACCCACTCCACAGTGCACCAAACGCAAATCAATTATAACACTAGACTATCGATGTATATGTCCGTTGAGAGAATAATGTTAGAAATCAAACTTACCTTTCATCACATTGCATTAGTTATAATTTGTTCCCTGTAATCATAAGCCTTGTCTACAGCAGCAGCGGAGTGATATTGATTACCTAGGCAACCGAGTGAGCCGGTACACACATGACGCAAGTGTATTTACCTGCCGCTGGTACACTGATTACAGTGCGCTTCTGTTCTGTGTTTACTTTTTGCCGCATTACTAACCGGAGCAAAGTAAAATTCCGCAGCTGCTGAGAAACTAGTTCCTTTGGGATCATTGAGATGAAAGGTAGGTTTGATTTCTAACATTATTCTCTCAACGGACATTTGCATCGATAGTCTAGTGTTATAACTGATTTGCGTTTGGTGCACTGTGGAGTGGGTAAAACGGTTTTTAATGGCTGGCTAACATATACCATTGACTCACGCTAGCCTAGCATCGGCTAACTATCCAAATATAAGGACTGGATAATTTTGAAAAAAAAGTGTCTCCACTGATGAATAACAACCAGGCTGACTTAAAAATGAGGTCCGATGTCAAAAATCCCGAACCACCCCTTTAAGGTAAAATCCTGCTTTGTTTTTTTGTTTGTTGCTATTTTCATTGGCCAAGCAAAAACCGACTGACAATGTCCATACAATTACTACTTAATAATTATTTTCATTGTTTTAAATGTTTCCTAAAATTGCTAAGTCCTACATTGTTATTGAATTTGTATTTGTGGTCCCAAACTGTTTTATTTAAATCATGATATCATAAACATCTAATGAGGATCAATGAGAATCAGATTTTTGGGTGACAACGTGGACATGTTCTTGAAAGGTTTCATGAGATTTATCCACATACATTTAAAGTTTGTAAGGTTGACATACCTTGTACCAATTGCGATCATGCTCCGTTGAGTGACTGTAATATTGTAAGACTTTAGGGATGGTACTCTCATTGATACCCTGAAGGCTGAGCTGCCACTCCCCCAGCTTCAGAAAACACCTGCACAGAGAAGAAACACATGCACACTGCTTTAACTGGACGGAATTTGATGGCTATGTAGGCAAGGAGCCCAGACTGCCAGGAAACTTCCTCAGTTTAAAACACATCAACTGTTTTTAAGCAATTTATTTGTTCAGCCCTGAATTGACTTCTTGCACTGTGCTTTGAGATTTACTTCCGATTTAAAATAAAGTGACTCACTCGTTACCGATGTGGTGATGAAAATATGGAGTTTTTCAGATACAGAAGTAGTAGTTTTCAGAACATCTTCAGAAATCAATGGAAGAATACATTTTCAAAGTGATAATTCAGCCCAAGCTGATCTGAGAAAGCAATGAATGTCACTGCATTAAAGGAATAGTTCAGCCAAAAATGAAAATTATCCCATAATTTACTCACCCTCAAGTCATTCTAGGTGTATATGACTTTCTTCTTTCAACCGAACACAATTGGGGCCGGTTGCATAAACGGTTAAGACTAGTCTTACAACTTAGTCATCACATTTTTTTCTTTATGACTGTTCATAACTGTTTTAAGTGAGTTATATAAAAACGTAGATTGGTCTAATTTGATACTAGAAAGTAATACTGATTGTCCATTGACTCAACGCTAGGTGGTCATACTAGTACTTAAGACACAGTCTTAACATAAGGGCTATTTTTATGCAACCGGCCCTTGGAGTTATATTATAATATCCTGGCTCTTCCCAGCTTTGTAAAGGCATTGAATAATGTCCAACGGCCATACGCACGTTCACGAGAGAGTTACGTGGTTTCCGCAAGAGAAGTCTATTCTCACTTTGTGAACGTGTACGGCCAATGCCGGAAGCCAGTGATTATAGTTTATAAAGTTTTAAATATGGATATTTTTCTTTTGTTGACGTGAACTCTGATAAATTTGCATTTAGCAAGGGAATTAAAGGTTGGACTTATAAAAAAAAAATTGGATGACTAACTTGTAAGACTAGTCTTAAAGGAGAACTCCGGTGAATTTTTAAGTTAATCTTGATCGTTTTACCTTTGTGAGTACTGTCTATAGAAAAAAAAACGAACTGGATTGGTGCTTGCAGCGGAGCTGTTACAGTTAATGCCCAGAGCTCCCATTCAGCTAAAACGGCAGTTATGGGGGCATACACATAAAGAGTGTCTTTGTGCCTCTTAACAGACACAAAATGCAATTAAAATGTCTGTCCAACATGAACAGGGCCCTTACATGACAACAAGATGCGTTTAGCAACTTAGCCATTGTTTAAACTCATCTAAATAGTGTTTTAGCCTCCTGAGACCCGAGAGTTTGCCAGGTGTGCATTTTATAATTGTTTTTGCTATTTGGGATAAGTAGGACCTAATAAGTATAATAACTAAAATTTGTTTTTGTACAGGAAGTAGTTTTTGCAGAAAATGATGTCCTCATGTGAGGACAGTGGGTCTATAATTTACCATATGATGTCCTCATGTGAGGACATAGTACTGCAATCAAAAAACAAACTTAAATGGTTGTAATTCAAGAATGCTTTGGAATATAGACATATGGTTGGTCTTGTTTTTAAGAAGACATTTGCCAGATTATTGTAGAAGTGAAATAAATTATGAAAGTGAAACAGAAAAAAGTTATATAAGTTTGAGTTTATGAAAATATAGAATGTAAAAATATAATTATTTATATTTTATATAAAATATATACATTATAAAATATATTTTACTCTAAAACTGCTAGAAAATTAAAGCCAAAGATCTAAACAAGTTGTGTTCCAAATCTTAGGTTGATATCTCAAAAAAATGAGCTTTCAGTAAGATTTTATTTGGGCGTAGTACCAGACTTTTTCACTAGATGGACAGCCAGCTTCCTTACTGACCATATAAGGGCGTCTCCATTTTCATATGTTTTGAGTGATCTGAACCATGTCTTTCCATAATTTCATACAATTTATTAAGTATACATCCTATTCAGAAATAGTATGGGTGTTTTGGCAGTATTTGATTTGATTTCAACCTCTAATAAACATAAAAAGAGCACATATGTGCGTAATAGCTCGCTGCCGCATCACAAATTGAGAATCCATAATATTTTTCTTTATATTCTAAACATTTTCAGACATTTTTTTCTCATAACATTTAATTAGTGTTATCTTTTGAACTCTTGGCATGAAAACAAACTGAGGTTTCTACCAATCTTTCATGATTTTTCATGTTTATTTCTATTTCAAAATAAAGGCCTAAACACGCCTAATGAATATGAAATATTCTTGTTGCAAATTGATAAATTACTGCTCTTCTGTAATTTATTTTAAAAAACAGCCACCAAATATGAAAACTAGAGATTGTAAGCTTTCAAATGATATATAGTTTGACGAGACGAGACACGAGATTGGGTTCACGAGAACGAGACAAGACGAGATTTTTACACAATTTTTAAGAAATCTTCAATGATGAAATATATGAATGGAAAATAGTCTTTTATTCAACTGAAAATCACAAAATGCAAAACAATTTAGGTGCATTTTGAAATCAACTTGTAATGACTGTTATTTGACTTCTATTTTAATTAATTCTATGCAGTAAAGGACATGCAAACACTGCAAAATGTTTTGCTATAAACTCTACCGTCTGGCTTCTCCCCTGTACGATTTCACATGAGAAATCTAACTCCTTTCCACAAATCGAACATAAAAAAATAAAACAGTATAAATAAAATAAATATAAATAACTGAAATAACACTTTAAATGCAAATAGTAAGTGTGTATCCATAATCAAAGTACTGCTCTCTCAAAACTACAAGTTCAAACAGAAACAAATTTGTTCTTCAAGCATGAAAAAGAGATAAATTAACTACACAGAACAGCCTAAGATTATGGTCATGTTCTTTTGGCAGCAGTTGAGACCTTTGGGCAGGGCTGCACGATATGAGGAAAAGCTGCGATGTGCGATAACATTGTTTAATATTGCGATGTCGATATGACTTGTGATATGTGAATGTTAGCTATACTGTTCCCATGTCTTAGTGCTTTAATAGGTTCTTTGCGTGATAGGTCAAATGTTTATTACCTGCCTGGTTCAGATTACACTATTTTAGCACGATTTTGGCACGATCCGTTTCGTGGAGATTCGGACAACGGGCGTCGGGACGCAAGATTCGATTGTTTCATTTCGTATAGTGTGTCATAGTGGGCGATAACCTACGCGTCTGCGATGCTTCAGGACATCACGACAGAAAGATTAGCATGCTTAATTTTAATGGTCCTCCACGACGGGTTGAGTGCGAGCGAGAGTGAGTGTCCGCGAGTGAGTGAGAGTGCGAGCAACAGTCAGTGAGTGTGCGTGCGCGAGTGAGCGTGTGTGTGTGTGTGTGTGTGTGCGAGTGAGTGAGTGAGTGAGCGAGGGACAGTGAGTGTGTGTGTGTGCGCGGAGTGTGTGTGTGATTGGCCCGGCACACAAATTATTTAAAAGTGTCAGGGGCATCTTCAATACTAATTTCACCCTCACGCTCCATCACTGACATCACAACAACTCACGAGACAAAGTTTCACCTCGACGAGAAATCTCGTCGCGTTTTAATCTCGCGAGATCTCGTAACACGAGATCTCGTCACACCCCTAATAGTTTGTCAATATTACTTTGGGTTTTTACTAAGATATTATTGTTCTAAATATATATGGGCAAACGCCCCAGGTGGGACGGTGACAGTTAAGGGGATAACGTAATATAGTCCCAATGTCCTCAAACGAGTGCTTCACATTTACTGATGTCCTAGAGTGCTACTATTACTAAAATATGTCAAATTTTAATCCCCATATGATGATAGAGACAGTATTGTACATAAATACATTTGTTTCATTCATATAATTTGAATAGATTTTTTACCTGGGTCATTTTTCTTTCGGGAACTGGTGTAGTAGTGTTAGGGTTAGGTTTAGGGTCATTTTCTTCTCACTGACATTGGTGTAATGTTGTGATATCACCACAAGATGGTGTGGGCAGTGTCCCTAAATGTGGCCAACATGTCTAAGATTTACAAATTTGACTATCATTGTGTCAAGAGGCAAAAATATAATGTCCTCATATGAGGACGCAGGGTCTCAGGAGGTTAGACGGCTAGCTGTAGTCTCGCGCTGAAGTCCCGTGGGAACTCAGTTGTAGCCGGAACACGACGCTCCTCCCACCTGCACTATGTGCGCGATTTTTTCCCCCAAACCACTTCAGCGGAAATCCCGCCCTGCAGCCGATTTCATTGGTTTAGGTTACAGTGACGGGTAGGTTTAGGGATCAGTGTTTAGTGTAGGCAATCTGTAATTGACATGACCAATGAAAACCTTAGAATCAGCTGCAGGGCGGGATTTCCGCTGAAGTGGTTTTAAAAAAAAATAATAATAAAATCACGCGCACTTACTATTTACCTTTTTCCGGCTACAACTGAGTTCCCATGGGACTTCAGCGTGAGACTACAGCTAGCTGTCTAAAACACTATTTAGGTGAGTTTAAACAATGGCTAAATTGCTAAACGCATCTTGTTGTCATGTAAGGGCCCTGTTCATGTTGGACAGACATTTTAATTGCATTTTGTGTCTGTTAAGAGGCACAAAGACACTCTTTATGTGTATGCCCCCATAACTGCCGTTTTAGCTGAATGGGAGCTCTGGGCATTAACTGTAACAGCTCCGCGTTGCAAGCACCAATCCAGTTCGTTTTTTTTTCTATAGACAGTACTCACAAAGGTAAAACGATCAAGATTAACTTAAAAATTCACCGGAGTTCTCCTTTAACAGTTTATGCAACTGGCCAATCGGTATTGCTTGTTTTGCGGAGACCCATTTATGCCAAATTCTGACTCTACCATCTGAATGTCTCAACAGAAATCGAGACTCATCAGACCAGTCAACATTTTTCCAGTCTTCAACTGTCCAATTTTGGTGAGCTCGTGCAAATTGTAGCCTCTTTTTCCTATTTGTAGTGGAGATGAGTGGTACCCGGTGGGGTCTTCTGCTGTTGTAGCCCATCTGCCTCAAGGTTGTGCGTGTTGTGGCTTCACAAATGCTTTGCTGCATACCTCGGTTGTAACGAGTGGTTATTTCAGTCAAAGTTGCTCTTCTATCAGCTTGAATCAGTCGGCCCATTCTCCTCTGACCTCTAGCATCAACAAGGCATTTTCGCCCACAGGACTGCCGCATACTGGATGTTTTTCCCTTTTCACACCATTCTTTGTAAACCCTAGAAATGGTTGTGCGTGAAAATCCCAGTAACTGAGCAGATTGTGAAATACTCAGACCGGCCCGTCTGGCACCAACAACCATGCCACGCTCAAAATTGCTTAAATCACCTTTTTTTCCCATTCTGACATTCAGTTTGGAGTTCAGGAGATTGTCTTGACCAGGACCACACCCCTAAATGCATTGAAGCAACTGCCATGTGATTGGTTGATTAGATAATTGCATTAATGAGAAATTGAACAGGTGTTCCTAATAATCCTTTAGGTGAGTGTATTTGTTCTGTATGTGTGTATGTATGACTTCAACTGAATGTAAATTTCAAATTAATTTGAAGATATGATCTGCAGCTCAAAACTTTATTTATCTTAAGCATTTATCTTAAGGTCCTTTTCATATTTATTGTCAAATCCTGTAGAGAGCTATCCACCATCCATTTTAAAAATGTGGCCTGAAATCAACTACAAATGTACTTATATTTCACACAGTAGTTAGAAGAATCAATAATTGAATATTATACCCAATTTTTTGTGTCATTAGCTTAGCAACCATGCTACTGACTAAATAGAAATGCAGACATTAAAAACATACATTTCATTCAATAAAGAAAAGTATTGCAAAAATTATTGCAAAAAAATATTGAAAAAATTGACAATTTGTAATTGAGTGTGCAAATAGTTTTTGTTTACACTAGAGTGAGCATCACATTGTTAGCTTAAATGTTAACATCAAACTTTTCCGTAAAGTTGCTGCTTAAAGGTGCACTGAGCAGGATTATCCCAAAAAATAAAGTATGGACTTTATTAGACAAAAACAATCCCTCTCAATCATTACTTACGATCCACTAGAATTGTGTGATGTTTGCTTTTACAGAGAGACTGTCCTCTGGCTGTATATTCTTTTTCATTCTTCTATTTCTATGCTCGGGATGTTTCTGGGCTGCAAACCAGTGTCGTCTGTGTCTGAAGCTTGGAAAGCTCAGCTGAGTTGTTGGGTCTCGATTTAAAAACAATTGGCTAATGTTGCTATATACTGTAAAATAAATAAAATATACAAAATTAATATATATATATATATATATATATATATATATATATATATATATATATATATATATATACACACACACACACACATTTTGTATATTTTATTTAAATATAATTATATATAATTTAAATATATACTGTATATATATATATATTTTTTTTTATATTGGGTAGAAAAACCAAAAGAATATGAATCATATTAGTTGGCTTAATACGTTTAACAAATAGATATTTCCTTCAGTTGTTTTCATGCTTAATTATGCCTGTTAATATGTATTGAATGAGTTTCTGTCACTTTCACTGTTCATTGCTGTATTTCATCTACAGCTCACATTTAGAGCTGCTCCAGTGCAGAGTGCTAGCCTGGCTAACGTCAGACCACATCTCATTGAGACGTGGTCTGAGAACCATATGTTCATTTTCTCGTATTTGAGGCGTGGTTTACGAATGCCCAGAGCCGTTTATTGGGCATAATCGTTTCAATTATACCAGATGACGTATGTAGAGCGGCAGAAATTCGACGAGGAAGACGACGAAATAAACTTGCGTTCTAAACTACTTAGAACACTATCTAAGGCTGCATCGAAAGGTAACTTTGCGTCTGATGCCATGTTGGATCCATAGATATAAACAAACTGCTTCGGTGTGTCGCATAAATGTCGTCATCATCTTGCTGCTCCCTCCCCGTTCTGTGATTGGATCCCTTTTTGAGGGGAAAATCTGGTCCATGGTGTCCAGGCTGCCTAGCAGCGTGAATAAAATCGCGCTGCGCTCAAGGCAGCATGGGGAAACCCAGGCTAGCAGAGTGCAGTAATCACATGAGATTTTTCTGTAATAATGTAGGGAACCACATGATACTGTATTCCTAATCCATATAACAGTTCATATTTTTAGGCTACATATACAATTTAGTTTTAATCTAATTGATCTGTGTGTGATGAGTGAGCGATCAGCAACCAATCGCATGCAACACTTTGTCTCTCTCGCGCTCTCCGTCAAGCAATGTTAGTAACAGGTGCACCGTGCAAAATACATTGTAACATTGAAATGTATTGTTTAATTTCTTCTCTTCCAATTTTGTTTAAAGAATGTATTTTATACAATAATCTCAAAATCAAAATAGTTGAATTATAATTCAATTACAAGAATAGACTAATATAAACAAATTATTTTTAAGTTTTGATTAAGTTATATTTGCTATTAAATACGTTTTGTATGTTTAAAAAAGGTTTAAGATATGGTTGTGAGTTGTACTTACCGTGCCATTAGTTTGTGCAGCTCCAGTTTGTGCTGCTGGTCATCGGCTGCGATGGCGTGTTGTGCTTGCTGTTGCATTCCCTGCACAAAGTGCTGCATATGCTGGAATGCATCAATCTGAGGGAGATGCAGATAGAACAAATGCCTGAATATATCATGCAAGTAAATCCCTGGAAAAACAGTGATGGATCATGCTCAAACCAGCAACTTGCTAGTTGCCAGCCATGAGCATTAACCACTATGCCTCAGCAGCTGATTTTCTAGAGACTTATCCACATACATGCATTGGCTGGCCATTGCATTATGTAGATACAGTATTTTACTTGAGTAATAAACATTCAATATAAAAATTGTTTAGCTCATTCAACAACAAACAACTAGTCAATTGTGTTTTTGCAATTCACAATTCAATATGTTTTAGTAATTTTGTGTATTTGTTTCTCATATCTTTACAGGAATATTTCAATGAGGCTGATGTGTAAGCAAAGAATTTTTAACACAATGCTGTGCTGCATGCAGGAACTGGCTCTCTGGTTTGGTCTGGGATTTTCAGTGCCTGGCACTTGCATAGACTCTCACAGACATAACATAAACTGTATTATGGGACATTGACGTGACGTCATCATACTGTCTTTAAAAGCTAAGATTTTTCCTCTTAAATTTTCACCATTTGGCAGAACAGCCAAAAGCACACTTTTTTTTTCAATCAACAAACTTGCCTATTCAAATTGTGTTGTAGTTCTTTAAACATTTCCTGAGGTGTAACAGTCCTCATAATGGACTGTAAAAAACATATTTTCAAAATAAACAATGTGGATAAAAATTAAACTTAAACTGACATTATCTAATTAGATCATTAAATTACAGTCTATTTAAAACATCTGATCATGAATCTACATGAATCTACTATTCTGTCACCAATTATTGAGTCTTGTGGTGCAACACAAAAAAACTTTCTAACCGGGCAATCTTTTTTCATCCTTGAAAATCTTGCTAATCAGAACCCCAACAAGAAGCAAGCATTTTCAAGATTAAGTTAAGAAGAGGGAGAGCTTGCCTTGATCTCCTGCTATTACTTACATTTGTTTATGTGGAGATATTTAAGTTTAGTTACATTTATATAGGAGCCTAACTAGCGGACATAGTGTGTCAAAATATTGTAATTGCTTGAAATGTCCTTACAACATTGTCATGTGGTGTGGACTCCCATCTATTGATTCTAAACTGCATTATTCTTAAATTAAAATAAGTTAGTTAGGTCCTATTCTGATTAGCTAAGAGCCTTTTCAAGCCATGCAATATTCTAGTTATCGTTTTTAGGTGAGAATGTAGTTGTTTAGACCTCAAATATGCGATTAATACTGTACATAAACATAATGGCTGTTTGAACTATTTGAAAGCTCATGTACTTGCCGAGAACAGTATTATCTTGGCCAGTCCTTCGGGAATTTGATATGGTAAACTATCTCTTATTTAGATTACACATGAGATATAATTTGTTTTGGGTATATCAAACAATAGACGGGCAAATCTTTGGTCTTATTAAAGCGTAACTCTTGCCAAAATGCAACCTAGGGTTTTTTTGTGAATCTAGCCGAGGCAAACTTTCATTTAAAAACATAATTAGGATGGAAACGCCACTTTTAAGATTGACCGTATTTTCGTTTTTGGTTAAATTGCCTTTTGAATGGGAGTGCTAGGGGCATTTTTATGTTTTAAAAATAGCTATTTTGATGCTATCATAGTAGTTATGATAGCATCAAAATAGCTATTTTTAAAACACTAAGAAGGCTCGACACAACATGAAACTTTGCTCTAAGTATCACCAGGGGCTCTACACATGAACTCGAGCATTGAGAACATTGTTTGTGTACACAGAGTTTACTAAAAAGAAAGGTTTTGAACAACTCACTGTAGCTGTTGTTGTTTCCGGCCGCCGGCATTTTGTCAGTCAAAAATAGTCGATCTCCGAATGCGAATGAACTAACTCCATAGGAGGAAATGTCATGAAGTCGTAATTTCAATGAAAAGCATGATAACTTAGCCACTTAGCTCATGGCAATATTTATTCAAATAATAATAATAATAAACAATGGGGTTTCATCAGTCTAAACAATGGAATCTTAGTTGACGTAAATTCTCGCGTGAAAAAATGCAGGAGCCTTGCAGGAGACTTGCAAGAGACAGGCGTTCATCTTTCTTTTTTTTTGCGTAAATCAAGATGGTTCGTTTTTGTGCCTGGGTGTGAGAAGATGAAAAGAAACATCCCAGAAACTTTTCACCGACTGCTGTTTCGGTGCACAAGGGATATACTAAATATGTGGCTGCTTGTTTTGCAAGTAGACATCAACCACCGACCGAGACGCTAAGTCAGAAGGACTACAGAGTTTGTAGTGACCACTTTGACGATGGCGACTTCATGGTGCCTACAACAAAAGGAATACCAAATAAATCGTTTTTGAGGGAAAATGCTATTCAAACAGCTGTAGGCCTACAAGTTGCTACAGAAAGGGTGGATGTAATGCACTTTTGGTTATATTCTATCGAAATGTTAGTAATGACAGCTTCTAGAAATGGGATGGGGTATGTGTGCATCATTCAACTTTGTGTGTTTGATAGTCTTTGAATCACGAAGTCGTAACGTTTTTGCACGGATCTGTACATGGAGTGAAATTGTGCATGGCATTTGAAAAGTCTGCCTTTACTACTATAGCCCCTTTCACACAGCGCTTTGAATCCGGGAAATTGCCGGCAAATTGCCAGAGTGCCTTCTGTGTGAACGCAAACACGACCCGGGATTGATGCCGGGATCGATGCCGGGTTGGGGACCTAGTAACAGTCCCGGAACGCGCGCTGTGTGAACAAAAGCCTTAATAATGCCGTGTCGTAGTGATGACGCTGAAGCCGGGATCGTTCGCCAGCTGTGAAACGGTACGTAATGCGCAAGTTTATGATCGAATCAGAGAAAAAAATGCACAAGCGTGGTGTCTCGAAAGAGAAATCGCAGCTCATAAGCAAACTTAAGACGCTGCTGAGACATTACAAGTCACATCGATGTCACGTGTCTTTACGGGATTTTTACGGGTTGTGTGTGAACGCACTCTCTGATTCCAGAAAATCACTGGCAGTGTGAATGAACCAAAATCAAACGAACCCGGGTCAAATCTCGGGTCACTTTATCCGTGTATTTTCTGGAATCTCTGTGTGAAAGGGGCTTATGTCAGTTTGTAAGTGGATAGGAGGGGGGGAGGGGGTCTTGTGAGTTGCACAGATAGCCTAACCTGGACGTGTTACAATAGGAGTCATGTTGAAATGGGTGGGGGATGGGGTATGGCTGTGCTTATTATTGCTCATGCTGAGCCCAACAATCTTGGACGGCTGACCAAGATTCCCATGATGCCAATTAAGGACAGTAGTAATGTAATTTTGATTACCCAAAGCTCAGCATGTTGTGAAATTAAGTGGCTAAGTTATCATGCTTTTCATTGAAATTACAACTTCATGACATTTCCTCCTATGGAGTTTAGTTAATTTGCATTTGGAGATCGACTATTTTTGACTGACAAAATGCCGGCGGCCGGAAAC